>JAVRXN010000010.1:110592426-111039926 GCA_033556935.1 Timema podura
GGCGGATGTTATGCTGATATCTGAGGTTTTCAGATTTTAAGCAAGATCTTCTGTAATACCAAAAATTATTACTGACACTTCGAGGTAAAATAAACTGCTGGTTTTCTCAATGAAAGCAGACAATCCATTCGATCCAGACTATTTGGATTTCAAGCTGTAAAGTATTGTTACGTATTGAACATTCACTGCGTTCATTGACTTGGATCGCACAGTCTATCTTGTAGGGCGCAAAGGTTTCAGTTTAGTATTTTTTTGCCAAATCTGGATCTTCATCTGCTTTGTAATTGACTTGTAATCCATCTCCCAAAATAAGAGGGATTCAAGTAAATAAAAAGGTAAAGTGAATGATAGAGTGAGCAGGGGAGATAAATGTGCATAAAAATGCTGGCTGTGTCACAAAATACCCAGCACACGCAATTTGGAATTATTGCGGACAAGCCCTCACAGCCCTTCTTAAACATAGATAACTCGTGCCCAGAAACACGACATATCATTAATATTAATTACCTCATGTAATTAATGTAACTTATAATACCGAAGGATGATAGTACTAGAGGGAAAACTAACACCTTTAGTTAACAGTAGTTTATTTTTTTTTATTTCCCAAGAAAAAAAATGAGAATAACAATACATATATATATGTGTAGACAATGAACAATTTTCAAATTATCAAATCAGCAACGCCTTCACAATCTCATTCCATGGCCTCATACAAAGATCGCCAAATTTAAAAAAGGATCATCTTCGCTTGCTAAGGAAAATACTAGTTAGGCGTGAAAAATAAAAATTAAGCCACATCCTAACCTCTCATAGTTAAATACAATAATTACCACAATATAACTTACAATACCTGTTCAAAAAGGAACATAACAATTATATAACCTAACCAGAACTACTCTACTACAATAACATTTAAATACTAACCTCGCAAGGTGTTTCATTAAGTTAAAGTTCACGGGCAAAGTCCACTTGTGAATGACATAATGCATAAGTCTTAAGTTCAGAATCTGGACCCATCCACCTATGAATAACTCACAAAAGGCAGTGCCTTTTTTTTTTTATGCCCAAAATTATAAGTTCAATTCTGCCGGACATACGGCCAAGTTCATAACAAAGTTTAGATCAATTGTCCATTAAATAGACACAACGCCAAGCGTAGTAGAATCGTAAAAGTTTTCCTAAATGTTAAAGCAAAAAGGACTTAAGTCCGTTCACATTGTAAAATCACAAAAAATGGAGCTTAAAATATCAAGCCTACCCATTATGAAAATAATATCAATGAGCCCAAAAAAGGAATTTTGAAAAGTTAAGATTACGTCGAAAATGAATTTAGCTTACATTGTTAATGCTGGTGCGTTCGCCTGGTCAAGCGACCTCCTAAGCCAACCCAAGAGTGGCATATATTCACACGATCCTTCTTATATAAAAAAAAACACAGCTTGCAGAACACGGAACCATGGGAAGTCACAAGGGAGGAAAACCAAAGATCATAGATAGGGAGTAGAACATTCGACGAGCGTCTAGATGATCGTAGAAGCAGGGTCGTGGAACTGGCGGAGTGTTTCTTCTTTTACACCTAATGTCTTTGGTTCTGGTGAACAGTCGCGATGCGCCTTGGTGAGCGCATCTCAGTATGTTGAGGGCTGTTGAGTCGATCAGGTGCGTGTGTATAAGTAGGCCGGGCGTGTTTACACTAGAGTTGGCAGCAGACGGCATCAGTAGAATAGGGTAAGTCCGTGATTTTCTGTATTATTGTAGTTAGCCAGCGGCTAATGCTACAGACTATTGAGAAAAATCTCAATACTTTTGGCAGATTCATTACAATTTTTTGTAAGAGTGTGGACATTTTCCAAAACATTCAAAACTTCATGTACGGCGCTAGAAGCATCTATGAGAGCTAAATTTAAAGAGTGGCTGAAGCAATGTATGTAAAAAGCTCTATTCTCCTTGAAATTAATTACAGCTTGGACGCCTTTCCCATTGCCGCTCATATTCCTTGAACCATCATAGCATTGCCCTCGACCAGTGGCGATGGAACTAGGGGGTAAGTATCATTTTTACCCCCCAAATTAATATATTAAAACTTTTAGATAATGTAAACATCTTATTGAAGCAAGATACAATGTTCACACTAGGTTAAAACAATAAAAGTAAAATGTGCTTGGAGCATACACTGAAGAGATTTTGAAAACTCTGATAGTGATACCAGCTACATCAGCCACTGGGGAAATAAGTTTTTCAATGCTTGGATGCATTAAAAACTATCTTCGCTCCACGATGAGGCAATGTAGACTAAATCACCTGAGAGGCTCAACAAAATTGAAATTGCAAAACTGGTTAGTGGTCTTATAGCTAGTAACAAATATAGGGCAAAGGTGTCTGGAAATCTACTTTAATTTTCAGTGTTTCGTAAATTTTAGTTGAGCTGCATCAGATAACATTTTTCTTAATATGTTTTGTGTGTGATAATTCTAATGTTTGGAATGACTAAAATAAATGAGAAAAATGCGCAGTGGGGCCATTAGAAACAGGTATCCCTCGTTATACATGATATCACTTTACGCGTTTTCGCTATAACACGATTCAAAGAAATACAAAAATAGTGCATGATCAGCTGGAATTTCGCAGTCATCCTGTTCGGTGGTGGTGTGACCTTGTGTACACACATTCCAGTGAAACCATTGATCTTTACTGTACAGTTTGGTGTTAGTGGGGTGGGTATGCATGGGCAGAAGTTAAACAGTCTTGTATGAAAGGAGTTTGGAAAAATGTTTGGCCTGAAGTTTCTGATTCTCATGATTTTGATCCCGAACACGAGCTTTCCAATTCAAGACATGACATCGTTGACATAGCCAGTGGCGGATTTAAGATTTTTGCGCCCCTAGGCACGATTATATTATGCACCCCCCTCCCAAATTATTTTTGTCAAGGGCTTTAGGAAGTTTTGGAGGAAAGAGGTTTTGACGCGGGGGGCAGAGGGGTAGGGGGGAGCGGAAGTTAATATTCGAAAAAAGATTTCTACGAAAGATAATTAGTACTTTACGGTAGCTTAAGTAAACATTATGAAGAAGGGGAGACTGATGTCAGTTACAAAGTTATTACAAAGTAGTTATTAAAAAAGAAATATTGTCTTTCTGACTTTAATTTTATTTATTTCGATAATGTCAGTCAATACATTTTAAACGTAATCATTAAAATCAAAATATTATAATAAAAATAATAATGCCATTTTAAAAGTGCCGCCCCATAAAATCGCCACCCTAGGCCCGTGCCTAGTGGGCCTATAGTATAAATCCACTTCTGGACATAACAAGATGTTGGATTTGAGGACATAGATCAGGCAAATTTGGATCAATTGTTCCAATCCAACTCAACAGAACTCACCAATGAAGATCTTCTAAAAATGGATAGTGGCACAAAGAATGAAGAGGAAGAGCCTTATGTTGTTGAGCCTATCAAACAACTTTCAACAAAAAATTTGCAATTATAATCATTGAAGAGAATGACCCTAACATGGATAGAAGCACCAAAGTTGCCAGAGAGGCCCGTCAGTTGAGTCTTACCATTTCATCAAAGAAATTGAAAATTGTCAGTCTAAAGACCCAGGGCCTTCACAACAGCAAAAGCTTACCATTCCAGGGCCTTCAAGAGAGCAGGAGCGTACCGTTTAAAGGTCTTCCGAAAAGCTAAATCCTACCATCAAAGGGCCTTCAAGAAAGCAAGAGCCTACCATCCTAGGGCCTTTATGCCAGCAAGAGCTTAGGGTCCCAGGTCCTTCAAGAGAGCAAGAGTCTATCATCCCAGAGCCTTCAAGAAAGCAAGAGCCTACCATCCCAGGGCATTCAAGAGAGCAAGAGTCTACCATCCCAAGGCCTTCAAGAAAGCAAGAGCCTACCATCCCAGGGAATTCATGAGATCAAGAGCTTACCATACCAGGACCTTCAAGAGATCAAGAGCTTCCCGTCCAAGTGCCCTCAAGAGAGCAAGAGCATACTACCCCCAGGGCATTCAAGAAAGCAAGAGTCTACCATCCCAGGACCTTCAAGAGATCAGGAGCCTACCATCCCAGGGCCTTCAAGAGATCAAGAGTCTACCTTCCCTGGGCCTTCAAGAGACCAAGAGCCTACCATCCCAGGGCATTCAAGAAAGCAAGAGCCTACCATCCCAGGGCATTCAAGAAAGCAAGAGTCTACCGTCCCAGGACCTTCAAGAAAGCTGGAGCGTATTGTCCAAGGGTCTTTCGAAGAAATAAAGCCTATCATCCAAGGGCCGTCAAGAGAGCAAAATTCTACTGTCCCAGGACCGTCAAGAAAGCAAAATCCTACCGTTCCAGGGCTGTCAAGAGAGCAAAATCCTACCGTTCCAGGGCCGTCAAGAGAGCAAAATCCTACCGTTCCAGGGCCGTCAAGAGAGCAAAATCCTACCGTTCCAGGGCCATCAAGAGAGCAAGACCCTACCGCCAAGAGAAAGATAATGATAATCCAGATTTTCCAAATCCAGTTATTTTATCATGTGATTGAAGATTAACAGTAAGTGTACCTGTGGCATTGTATTAATTAAATACATTGATTAAAAATTGTGTTTGTTTACAAATTTCAGGGGATTGAAGATTGACAATAGGTGTAGGCTACCTAATGCATTGTATTAGTTGTACAAATTTAAAAAATAGCATTCATTTACAAGTTTTAGGTTTTTATTTCCTTTGGAGTAATCCCTATATCACTCATATTAAAAGCATTTCACTTGCGTTTTCGTGTTACGCGATTATTTATCAGAACCAATCACTCGCGTAGTATGAGGGACAGCTGAATTACATTTTCCTGTTTTTTTTTTAAAAAATCTCAAAAATGTTATCCCCTATAAGAGCACAGGGTTATTTTTACCCCCCCCCCCCCCCCCCCGAATAAAAACGTTCCTGCACCACTACCCTCGACAGTCTTCTATAGGCAGGTCTAGCCTCAACAAAACATCTTCAACAATAGCAGCAGCTGCTAAAGTGTCTCCTGTAGTTGAAGATGTTTCATTGAACCCAATGAAATCTTCAAATACAATAAAATAATCATTCACATGTCGCAAGGAAATGGCAACTTGTTCTTTTGTAGAAATATGGGTCGTCTCATAGCTCTCTCTCTTTCTCTCTCTCTCTCTCTCTCTCTCTCTCTATATATATATATATATATATACATATATATATGTATATATATATATATATACATATATATATATGTATATATATATATATATATATATAAAAATGGATGGCTAAATGTGTTGCTAACCGCAAAACTCGAGAACGGCTGGACCAATTCGGCTAATTTTTTCTTTCTAATATTCGTTGAAGTCCGTGGAAGGTTCTTATGAAGAGAAAAATTGGAAAAATTGCGCTGAAAAACGTAAAAACCACATTTTTCAAACTGTTTCTAGCTGTCAATTATAGGGATGGCGAACTGAGATAGATTAATTGAAGAATCGATTTTTTTGGGTCGTGAAGATCGATTTGAGCAATGAATCGATTAAGTGAATTGATCTCAGACACCCTAAAATCGACTTTCAATTCATTTACTTACTGTTTCGTTTTATTCAAATAAAACAAGAGTACCAAACCATAATATAAAGAAGAAATATTTGAAATTTAATTAGTAACTTTAAATGCATCCGTAGATTTGACACTTTCTCTTTCTACGTTATACAATTTGACTTTGACAGTTTTTCAGTAGATTCTCAATTAGTGCGTGTTATTTACTTGGTTGTTTTTAAATCGTGTTATTTTTTTGGTTGTTTTTAAATCTTCGCTTCTCAATCAACACATTTACTTATTGTTTCATTTTATTCAAATAAAACAAAAGAGTACCAAACAATAATATAAAGAAAAACTTTTGAAATTTAATTAGTAACTTTATAATTATGAACTTGACCTTAAAATTAATATAAACTACTTGAATGCATCCGTAGATTTGACACTTTATACAATTTGACTGACAGTTTTTCAGTAGATTCTCAATTAGTGAATGTTATTTTCTTGGTTGTTTTTAAATCTTCGCTTCTCAATCAGTAATGAAGCAATTTGGCGCATTTTTTCTTTTCCCATTAATGAAAGACACCCCACTGTTGTTCACTTAGCCATACACTTATAAAGTGGTCAAAGAGTATATTTCACGGCACAGAACGCATTACAACGAGCTGTTCAACCACCATCTACAACCTTGACCTGTTTTTTTGAAATGTGTCAGAATGATGATTTCACTCGAACACTGCTATACTCCGAAATGCCAAAATATTATACTTGGAATCAATTCTCAAAGAAATTTCAACCATGGAAACAAGGAAAACCAGTTCCAGGTTACCCAAATGTATATTCCACCGATGCAATAGGTCGAATTTATTCAGTCCATCCAAGCAATGATGAGTGTTTTTATATCCGATTGCTATTAGTCAATGTTCGAGGCCCAACATCATTCCAACATTTACGAACTGTTTATGGTGAATTGTGTGGCTCTTACAGAGAGGCCTGTCAACGTTTGCAACTATTAGAAAATGACGCTCAGTGGGATCAAACTCTCAATGATGCTATAATTTCTTCACAAGCTCATCAAATACGAACATTGTTTTCTATAATTATATCAACATGTTTCCCATCAAAACCAAATGATTTATGGATCAAATACAAAGATGATATGTGTGACGATATCTTGCATCAAATGCGCATTAGAACAGGAAATCCAAATTTACAAGTCAGTGAAGAAATTTACAACGAGGCGTTAATATCAATTGAGGACATGTGCTTGATGATTACAAACAAAGTATTATCTCAAATAGGCATGGCCGCGCCCAATCGCCCGATGCACGACGCTTTTAATCAAGAGTTGAAACGAAAAAAACTGTACAATCTCGATGCTTTAAGAGAATCAGTTCGAATAAATCTTCCGCTGTTGAACCAACAACAAAAGTATGTATTTGATACCCTTATGGAAGTTTTACATGATGGAAGTGGAGGGATTTACTTCTTAGACGCTCCCGGTGGTACAGGAAAAACTTTTTTGATTACTTTGATTTTAGCAACAATTCGCTAACACAATGAAATTGCACTCGCACTTGCTTCATCAGGCATTGCAGCTACATTGTTGGAAGGCGGTCGAACAGCCCATTCAGCGCTAAAATTGCCGGTGAATATTCAAAGCAACGAAACTCCGATCTGCAACATTTCGAAGAACTCTGCAATGGCTAAGGTTTTGCAGCCATGTAAATTGATAGTGTGGGATGAATGCACGATGGCACATAAAAAGTCTTTGGAGGCATTAGACCGAACCATGCAAGATCTGCGGAACAATCAAAACCGATTTGGTGGTGCGATGATTTTGTTAGCAGGAGATTTTCGTCAAACATTGCCAGTGATTCCACGGTCAACGCCAGCTGATGAACTTAATGCATGTTTAAAGTCCTCCGTTTTGTGGAAACACGTAAAAAAACTAAATTTAAGCAAGAATATGCGTGTCGAGTTGCAAAATCATCGATCTAGAGAAATATTTTCAAAACAACTCATTGACATAGGTAATGGCAACTTTGCTTTAGACTTTTTCACTGGCTGCGTTAACTTTCCTGACAATTTTTGTCAGTTTACTGATTCAAAAACAGAACTCATTCAAAAGGTGTTCCCAAACTTTGCTAAAAATTACAGAGATCATATTTGATTGAGCGAACGAGCTATATTGGCTCCCAAAAACATGGATGTAAATGAATTAAATTTCAAAATTCAAAATGAAATTGCCGGTGAATTGAGGACATACAAATCAGTTGAGTCCTCTACTAACCAAGATGATGTCGTCAACTATCCACCCGAATTTTTGAACTAGCTGGATTTGCCAGGATTGCCGCCTCACAATCTTCAATTAAAGGTCGGATCGGTGATCATAATGTTACGAAATATCAACCAACCGCGTCTTTGTAACGGCACACTGCTAGCGGTGAAAAAATTACTAAACAACGTGATCGAAGCAACCATTCTAAAGGGAAAGAATAAAGGAAAAGAAGTTTTGATAACACGCATCCCAATGATTCCGACTGACATACCATTTGAATTTAAACGACTGCAGTTTCCAGTGCGGCTTGCTTTCGCTATGATTATAAATAAATCCCAGGGGCAGTCATTGAGTGTTTGTGGCATTAATCTTGAAAACCCATGTTTCTCGCATGGCCAATTGTATGTTGCCTCTTCCCGTGTTGGAAAACCATCAGCTTTGTTTGTTTACGCGCCAGGTAATCAAACAAAAAATATCGTGTACCATAAAGCATTACAATGAAAAAATCATTTAACACAATATTACTAAAGTATTGCAGTGTACGAAATAGAAAACTGAATTTTGTAAGTAGTTGTTGTTTATGATTATGACATTAAAAATACATAGAAAATTATATTAACATTATGCAAATTTATTGTTTATTCCACGGTAATTATTTGATAGTAAATAAATAAAATGATCACTCTGAAATACGTTTATATTCAATTTTTTGTTTAAATTACACATTTGTGACTGTATAGTATCACAAACTTATCTGTCCTGGTGACCATTACTGAAAACTAAAGATGTCATCACGACATGTGCACTTTATAAACGATGCCATCACCAGAACTTGACCAGAAAAGATAAGTTTGTGGAACTGCCACAGTCCAATAGAGTTTGACAGAATGACGTCTGTCGGGTTAGCTAGTATATATATATATATAAACGAAAGCCCTGACTCACTCACTCACTCCCTCCCTCACTCATCCCTAGTTCTCACACTTCCCACGAAGATAGAGGGCTAAAATTTGGCACAGGTGTTCCTTATAAGCTAATTAGGAAAAGTAAAGATGTTTCATTCCGATGTTTTGTGATTAAGGGGGTGAAATCTGGGTAGTTACGCTAATCAACAATATTTATTTAGAGGTAAATAATCCGATAAGTTTGTTCTAATAATGCCTTTGAAAAAATATAGCAATTATTTTGAATCCTGTAGATGCTTCTGAGGGGTAGAAAAAGATGAATACAGACAATTAATTAAAATATGTAATTACGTTTAAATATGCAGCTCCAAGGGACGGTAGAAGTCTGTAGTTTATATTTTGAAAAGTTTTGTGATGTTTGTAATGTCTGTGTGAGTGAGAGGGCCCGGCCCGGAGCGGTGTGTGGTGGTGGGCAGTGGTGGGAGGGAGGAGACCTGTCCAGCTGCGCTCAGCTGATAACGCCCCAGGCAATAGGCAAGAGGCCTGCCGAAAATAAACTCCCCATGAGAAATGATACATGGTCACCTTCTCACGGTGTTTCTCGGGTAGCGCTAAAAACCATGCCATTAAGCTTCAAACAAAAATTCCTGATTTTCATCCAAAAATAAATAATAACACAATATCCCGTCCAAAGAACGGGGATTCAGTTGGTCTACCATAAGAGCAAAGTTCTTATTGGGTTTTATTTCTTTATTAGAATTGCGCACTAATGCTAAAGCCAATAATTGCAGTATTTCATTTGGATATCATAGAAAGGCAGTCAAGCCGCTTGAGCAACCAATCTTTAATATCAGGTATTTTATTTCCTCTTAATTCAAGTACCGGTAATTCATGCAATTTACCCTCCTCTTCTTGTTTGCCTCTTAAAGCAAGACCATGAGTAGCTAAGAATTATTTTATACTTGAAACAATGCTAATAAGAGCTTTCTGAACTTTTTACATTTCCTTGTTAACTTGACCGGATAACCTGGCCACAACTGGAGTTTGATTTAAAGCTATATAAGCTTCCTTGGAACCTTTATGAGATTCACTATTTACATTATATGAAAATTTCTCGGAGGCTTTTTTCCAATTAGAAAATCCAGAAACAATGAAGTTTGGGCCAACTTTTGACCTAGTAATAACTTTTAAGTTAAGCTCTTTAGCTCTCAGACAAACAAAATATTTTACAGTTCCTGAGATAGCATACCAATTAGGCTAGGACCATTTCTTATACCATTCTGTTTCAAAAGAACGAGCAACCCCACTTTTGATTTTTGTATAATGTATATTTAAGGTTTGGGATAAAGTTGTTGTACAGTTATCACCTACAATAGGTGAACTTGAAATTCCAGGTATGTCTGCGCTGATTGAGTCTGATTTAGAATCACTTAGAAGTACCACATTCCTATCTTCATTAGACAAAGATGCAGATTCACGATCACGAGTATTCACATCATCAGTTTTCAAATTGTTACTGCTAGAGTTGGCTGAGTCAGATTTAGAACTTAAAGTTAACTTAACGTAAAGGACCTCCTCGTGTGTTTAAATGGAGGCGATCACGATGCAGTTAACTTAACGTTGACTTGCAGTTAACTTAACGTAAGTGATGTCCTTGGAAGTCTTTTACTTTATGTGAAAGTTACTTGAAGGGTATCACGTGATCTAGCCAGCCAATCATTATGCGAGTGACATCATCAGGGCTATTTAGTAACTCATTTGTTGGTATTATGACTAATGTTTACTCTTTAGCATTTGTTCTAGTGATCAGACATTGAAACAAAATAATTACACTAAAATAGGAAAGCTAAATTTATCAAAAAAGTTTTGTAATAGATATTAATTATATCGATTTAAAACTGTAAACATTCACAGATCATCACTGTAAAACTAGTACAAATCACAGATCATACTCGAGAATGAAGATGTTTGGCTCGAGTTGCTACGTTAAGTTACGTGAATCGTGATCACACATACGCTAAGTAAACTTTAAGTTAACGTTACGTTAAGTTAATCGTGATCCCGGCATTGGAGCAGCACCCGTATCTTCAATGTACAAGGATTTAGATTCAAAACTATTTACGTCGTCACTCCTCAACCTATTACTACTACTCCCATCGTAAAGATTTTCAATATATTTCGATTTTCTTTGAAAGAAATCAGTTATCTGTTGTCTTTTCATTGTATGGTCAATGACTACTTTTGCATTAATGATACAAGAACGCGCAAGGGTTCAGAGATGGAAGAAACCTTAACAACATAACAAACATTAATAGACACTAACTATCTAACAAAGATAAGTTACATCACATTAAAGTTGTCCTATGTAGGAGTGTGTCAGTTACGCCAGTATAGTATACTCATTAATTAATTTCCTAAGAATACGTCCCTGATTTTTAAAATTTGATTATCTAATCCTGTGATCCACTTATCGCTCAATCCATTTGTCTATGTTTCAGTAAATATTTTATGTTAGCGTTTGAAAACTAAAGTCTATTATTTAAAGAATGATTATATATATTTTTAGCTATCTTTCTATAACAATCTAACTAATAGCTGCTAGCCTATCCTCAAATATAAGCTACTGGATATTCAGCACTGACCAGACCCATTTATCCATGATCGAGCTCATGGTAGAATGGCTTTGATAATGTTGACATTTATAAGAAAATTGCAATTTGTTTAGAGGTTTATAATTTAATTTACTATTTAAATTTGGCTTAATTGCTCTAAATTTACGTATTTTTAGATTAGTTAGTATAAGATACAAACTTTTTTTTTTTGTGAAATTAAATATTTATTTTTATCCACTGCACATTCATCTTCGACTCTTCGTTACCTTAGCAACGATGAAATGATTGGTGGAGGTAAGACTGAGAATCTTTTTCTTAACACTTAAGTCGTTTTATTGACTTTGATTTAATTCTATACAATGAATGTTTCATTTTGGGTGTTGTACCTACAGTAATTATGATTTTAATTATGTCTGCTCAGTATGTATACCTTGAACATTTAACTTTGAAGCTTACCACGATTAAAATTGTCAATTTTTTTAAAGCGCACGCAATCGAATTTGTATTGAGCGTCGTCTGAAAACGACGCTTTAGCCAGCGTCATTTGTTCATCGGTGTTTTTACGGCGGCGTCGTTAGAGGTCATAAGTAAAAAGATCGTTAATAACTAAAGAAAACCCCTTCGTTCAGGCCTGTCTATGAAATGGGCATCCGCTGAAAGACTTAAGGGGGTGAAAATGGGGACAACGCCTAATTTAGATAAGTTGTGTCGTATTTGTACAGGCGAGCAAACAGAGTGTGTGTCTATATTTGGTGAGGAAGGAAAAAAACTTTATTTAGAAGCTAAAATGAAGAAGTATCTGTCGATTACGGTGAGTTTTTTTTGTTTGAAATCGAAGTGTCATTCGCCATTTGCCGGTAGGGGTAGATTTGACTACCATCTGAGCATCAAATTAAAATGGTAGTAACTAATAATTTGTTATTGTATTGTAGGTACAGCAACCTAATTTCTAATTTATTTAATTGCTCTTTTATAAGTAAAAAAAATAAGTAAAAACTGACCTTAATATGTTTTAACATAATTGTTTTTATGACAATTTCAGGTATCCTCATGTGACACATTACCAAAAATGGTCTGTCTGAATTGTTGTAAAAAATTGGATAGTGTTCATCGTTTTGTTTCTATGGCTGTGAAGATGCAGGATAAGTTGAAGACTCTGGTGGAGTTGCATTCTTCAACAGATGTCAAGAAAGAGCACAGTATATTACATTCTATACTAAGCAAGGTTAGTCAAATACATACTAATAATACAAGTTGACTGTAGAGGATTACATATGATAGTACCATCATATAGAGCATATACAATTTTTATTTTTCTAATCAAATTATTAATATTCTCTTATTAATGTTACAGACAATTTTTTTTAATCATCACGTCGTACTACTTGCTTGCTCGAGTTATACACTAATGTATTAATTAGGCTCCTACACTAATGGTTTTAAGGATGAGGAAGGCTAATTTAAATAAAGTGTACCCGCATTTGCATGGAGGGAGAGTTAACCACTTTGGAAAAACCACCCTTAATACACCCTACTGATATTTGAACCTCAATCTAAGTCATTGGCGGTCTAGTCTACTGCAAGAGTAACACCTTAGACCATGCGGCCACTTAAGCAGGCTGTATAGAAAAATTAAAATGGCAAGTCTATATATAATGTAAACTGCTTAGGTGGCTGCATCGGGAAGAAGTTTTTCACTCTACATGCAAATGTGGGTACACTTCTTCTAAATCCAACCTTCCTCACCCCTAAATCATTACATAGCATTATTATTAGTACATATACATATAACCTGAACACTTAGTAAGCTGCGGTGCTATAAATATTTACCATGTTGGCTACCTAGGCTTAACTTTTAATTGAAAAATGTTCGTATCTATAAAAATATATATATGTATATTTTTGCTTTGTTGACAAAAAATGCCTCTTGCAAGAAATGGAATATTGGCCGGCTGGATTGTATATCCCAAACTAAATTTGTTATTCTTATAAAGACACAAAACTCATACAATGACAACATTTAACTTAGGCCCTATCCTTTTTTTCTGTAGCAAACACAACTACTGTAAGCTATTTGTTCTTTTGTCTTGTTTAACTCTAGAATACTATTGTCATTGTATAGTGTTGTATTGCTATCAAAATATACATCTGATCTAATAACAGATAAAACCTTTCATAAGCTTCTTACTTGATCTGAGTTTAATTTTTAGTTTTTTATTTAGTTAACTTAATTTGTTTTATTTTTATGATATCAAAATCAACAAAAGTTACATCAAACCCACTTCAGTGGCCGCATTTTCTAAGGCACTACTCTTGCAATAGACTGACTGCCTATTATGGGGAGATCGGGGTTTGATCCCGTTTGGGTGCACTGAAGCTTTTTTCTAAATATTTTCCCACTCTCCCTCCACACAAATGTGGGTGCACATAATACAAAATCAATCCGTCTCATCCCTAAGACATTAGAGTAGGCCTAATTAATAGATGTACAACCCAAAAGGGTTGTAAGATGTGACGCTAAAATAAATACATCACACATAAAATTAAATACACCAAACTACAAAACAAAAAGAATCAGTCTTAAAAAGCCTGTTTGAATACAATAAACATTGGTATATTTAAAGGTTTTTGTAATGTTTGGAATTATCTAGTTTTTAGTAAAAAAGAATGAAATGAAATATTGGTGTTTCCCGCAAATTTATTAATACTATTATGCATATAACATAGAGGTAGTAAGATACGTTGCTAAAAAAAATTAATACTACTGGTAGGTACATAAATCTGGCTTCTACTTTCAAATAACTTAACATAACATCAAAGATGAAACCATTCGTCAGGACAGCTTATTGTTGACTGACATTTGGAGGAATAGCTCGAAGAAGGTGTGGCTTGCTTGCCGGCGAGGGGAATGGGGATGAATTGTTCAGGCACAATGCATTGATATTTTGGCGATAGATAAGTAATTTTTCACCTTTATTATTATTATGGTTCTTGCCTGGCTGACATAACCTAATCTTCCATGTGGAAATAAATTAAAATTTCAATTAATATCAATGAAAATGAATTAAAATTTTGAATAATATTGATATAATAAACATTTAAATGTTTGTAGGAAAATATGTCATACAATGCAATACAATGTAAACAAACAATATTTATGTTTTTATTGTGATTTTAGCAAATTTTATTATTTGTATAACTATTCAAAAATATAAACCATAATAAATTGATTTTTACCCTTTAATTCACCGTCTTAACCCGTTTAGTGCCACGCCTATTCCAGAATTAGTGCATGGAGAGTGCCAGAGACTTTTTAGGTTTTGTGTGTGAAGAATATCACAGCTATTTCCTCATTTTTGTAAGGGTTCGCAAGAAAATTCACCAAACCTTTATTTATTAAGCAATTATTTTGATTTCTCTATCATTTTAAAATGTGTATAACCCGAATGGGTAGTAAGACGCGGTGTTAATAATATCATTTTAATCCTCATGTACTGTTCTTTAATAATAATGAATTAAAATAATTTAATTAAAGTTATTTAATTTCTAAATTTTAAATTTAATTTATAATTTTTTTCAAAACTAATGTTAATTAACATAATATTTAAAAAAATACTATATTTACATTTCACTATTATTTTGTTGTAGTGCATTTAGTTTTATAATAACAAGAAAATAAAGTTTTGAATATATATATGATTATAAATAGGAATTGCAGGAATTTTTATTTGATATCCTACATTAGATATTTTTGGGGCACTATTGCTTACCTTACAAGATTTATTATATTGTTTACCTCATGAATTAATATTTAGGCCTACACTTAATGAATGTGTTTTTCAAAAAACCTTTTATAATGAATAATTTCATTAAAAAAAAAATTAGGGCCTATATAAATGTATAAAGTCATTATGCCTATTTACTTACATTGATAAAGAAATCTTTTCATTCACATAACATAATATGAAAATTTATAATATAAGACTTAGATATAGTACTTATAATTCTATAGAAAGAGTTGATTCATAAATTTTGTTAGGTTGGTTGATATAAAACAAAATTGTAGATCAAAAAGTATAATTATGTTAAATTTATAGTGCTAACATATTGTCAAAATAGTGAACATAACACATTTAATAAAAATTCATCAATTTACAGTATACTGGGTGATGATAAGTCTAAAATACATTAAACACGTTAAAAACTTTTCAAGCCTTAAAATAACAAAAGAGGTTAAAAATACATTGTTTAGTTCGAGTTCATATTTCAAATTATAAAAATTTTTAGGTAAAAAGTTAACATCTGCAAAAAGATTAAGATTAATTGGTTGAGTATTAATATACAACGACTTTAGAAAATGAATATTTGATGAAACTATGCCAAAGTATAGATAAGTAATAGAGTTGACAAGTACAAACATTAATTTATAGGTTAACCAGTTTTGAAAGAATACAATTGATGTGGAGAATTTTGTAATATTCTAAGTCTTATCTGATATTTTTTGTCCTGTTACTCCTGGAAATGCAAAAAGGAATAATCAGAAAGCCGACATATATTGTAATAATTCTTAGAAAATAATTTTCATATGCTCAATATAAAAGGTAGCTTATTTTTCCCTTGCTACATAATGTTTTGATTTGCAGTTCCCTCCTAGGTGATGGTTTAACTTTATTCAATTCAACTGGCTATTTTAATTGACCTAGCTATTAATAATTAATGGCCCTTTCATTTGTCACATAAATTGCAATAGTGAAGAGAAATATAAAATATTGTTAATGCAGACATTTGTTTTTAGAAAATAGTGATTCACTAAAGGGATCCAAAGGCTTGTGTACAGTTGATGAAAGCATAATGCTCTCCCCCAATCTTCCCTTCACCGCTCCAAACCAATTTGTTTTTTTACTTTTCTCTTAAATTTGTCTTTTAAGGTACATTTTGATCAAATTAATTTCTATGATGGCTTTTTATATGAGTAGGGCCCACAGACCTATCAGTTAACAAAGACTGTTTAAATATAATACTATGCATAGGGACATAGAGGTAAATTGTATGCTTTTAAGGTGGGAGTGTAGGATACGCAAGTTATGGGCAGTATTTTTGCAGCAGTTTTTACAGCAAAACATTTTGTTGGTCAACAGAAATCAAATATTTCTCCAGTAGAAACAAAGTTTAATTTTATTCACAGGTTGATGATATCAACAATTGTTGAATATCTATCAAAGGTGTCATGAAAATTAATGACAACTTTTTCTCTTCATTTAAAAGGTTTATCATCAAATGCTAATGTCCTCATAACAGATATTCAACAATTGTTGATATCACCATGTGAAGAAAATTGAACTCTTTTGTTTTTACTGGAGAAATATTCTACTTATTTCGGCCAAAATATGTTGCTATAAAAACTGTGAAAACACTGGCCTTTTCTCGTGTACTTTAGGTACACTATAGGAAGATGCTGTCTAAGCTACAATTTCTTTATTAATGTAAGCCTATTTCTTTCCTTAAAAGTGTCAAATATAACTTTATTTACAAAATGTACACGCATACCTCATGTGTGTCTGCTTTTTTTCACTCTGGTTTTCCTCTTTTCTGCAGAAAAAAAATCATCCAAATTATTAATTTATATTAAGCCTGGGTAGTACATAGGTACTCCATAACTTCCATATTCAAATAGTTCTTAAATTCTCTCTGATTTTTAATTTGTCACAAACTCAATCTATAATCATACGATATGTCACCCAATAGAAAATTATAATACTTTGTCCAATAATATTCGTCGAACAAGTTCAACAAATTCTACAAACACTATCAACATATTTATAATTTAATATTTTGTTTAATATTCTTATGAGAATAACAATAGCCCTAATTATTAAATAATTCTATTAATTACTATTAAAGGTGGCTAAATAAATATACAACATTCTATAAAATGGTGGGTGTTCCCTTTATTACCTATCATTGAGTCTATGTAGTGCTGTGGACAACTGCCTCAGAGATCTGGACTCTGTGAAGTTGATCTCTTCTTACGGAGTGGGGACCTTACAGATAGATTAACTTTATACTACTTTGAGAACATTTATAAAAAGAAGTGTGTCTAAGATTCCACACTAGATACCTCTTAACTTGTAAAACAAAACTTGTAATTTTAAACCTATAACACTTAATAACCATCCTATTAAAGTAATTAGCCTACATGTGAGACATATTCTAAACCAAGAACCAAATTCCAATTAAATGTATCACACACATCATTTAAATAAATTGGTATAAACAAAAGTATCATGACTTGTGATCCACCAGAAACCACATTAAATAGGTAGCAGTAAATATCCATGATTTAATTAGGTATCTATGTTGCATATAAGTTAAATCACCTCATATTCCACTTGGGAGTTCTTTAATAGGTGCCCTTGATTTAACCTGTACCTTGCTTGGTTCCACCATGGTGTAGCTTATAAGTTAGGGCCATATTGTAATCTGTCAAGGTAAAACTGCTACCTTTCAGGGTGAACAGAGTGTAAATATTATGCCCATACTTATGAAATCTGTTAAAATTTTTGGAGTCTTTCATAGTTTCTACGTTGAGCTATATACAGCTTACCTCGGACCTTGGAATGGGGAATGTGAATTGAAAGTAAATGTATTAATATTCTAAAGAGGGAGTGGTAAATCTTTTTATGATATTGACTGATTTAGAACCCTTGACTTTAAAGTAATTGATGAGTGGTAGAACTTTGATAACTCAATGGTGCCACTGCTATTACTGCTCACTGCTCTCACTTGGGTCTGAACACAATAATCCCCTGTATGTTTCAAACATGAGACTACTTTGATCATCATCGTCATCATCATCATCATCATCATCATCATCATCATCATCATCATCATCGTCATCATCAGGAACAGTTTACAGCCACAGGGCGGGTCTGTTTAGAACATAAGCCTCCACAATGTATCCTTTCTCCCCATCACACCTCCTCCACAATGATTCATTCCTCTCCTCTATCCTCCACTCCTATGCATTCCCTTCATCCACCTATCACTTGATCTTCTTCTTGGTCTCATGCCCCCCACTTCAATATCCAACATCTTCTTTGGTATCATCTCCTCCATTCTCTTTGCATGACCATGCCACCTTCTCTATCCTGTCCTGTACTGGCTCCTCTTTAACTCTTTCTCTCTCTCTTTCATTTCTCATCCGATCCCTCCTTGTCACTCCTATAGGTACTTCTCAGAAATGTCATTTGACAGGCTTGAATTCTGCTTTCACCCTGCTCCTTCATTACCCAAGTTTCCGCTGCGTATTTCACTATTGGTACATAGGACGTCTTGTAGATCACTCCTTTACACTTGCTCGGCATATCCCCGCTACAAATTATACTTCTCACACTTCTGAAAATAAAAGTTTCTGTTTACCTCCCTCTCTCCCTGATTTCTCTTTCTTCCACTTTCCTTTTTCAAAATCCCCAGGTATTTAAAGCTTTCTATTATTGCTCCCCTCCTACTCTCACACCAGTGGCATACCTCTCTCTTCCTTGCTGTAGTCACCATCTCACTCTTCCTTTCATTAAAGTAAAAGTGAAGCATGAAAGCACTGATGTTTGGGGATAGCCTGATGGTATGGGACAATGAAGAGAAAGGGATGCATGGGATGAAGTGGTGGAGCGGAGTGGAATTTGAGTTTGTTCTATGTTTGGTCAATATTGATAAGTTAGCATTTTTCTTAATTTTTTTTTGCAACATTTTGACTTCATTTTAATATCTTTGTATGTATTTAATGGTAGTTTTAATTAAGATTTCTTAAACATCCATAGTAGGCTTTAGGATTTAATTTTTGTTGATTAAAAGCTAAGATTGGTTAAAAGGAAGTTATAAATGTGTGTTAAATAATGTTTATATTGCTAGAGAAAAATACAAATGATTACTGGGCAGTAGAAAAAAGATAAGTTGACCACCTTTAAATATTTTAAAAATGTTTATTCATAATGCTAAGGTTAATAATGGTTTATTTTAAAGGTTAGGAATGAGGAAATGCATCTGTATCATTGTGGAAAAGGAATGGTAAGCCACAACATGCGACCAGCTTTGGTGGCCGCATAGTCTAAGGTACTAGTCTCGTAGTAGATTGGACTGCCAATAATGGGGAGATAGTTTCGATTCCGGTCAGGCATATTGGGGGTGGTTTTTCCCAAATGGTTGCCACTCCACGCATATGTGGGTACACTTCCTTTAAAGTTCAACCTTACTCCTCCCTAACATGTTAGAATAATTAGTACTTAGATGCAACGGGTATTAAGACGCAAGGCTGAAAAAAAATTCTTTGATAACTTTTTTTAAATAAGTCTGAATTCAAATAATTTTGTCCAGTATTAAATTATTCATTATAAGGTTTAACTCCTAGTCATATGTCTATTAACGTTAATAATCATATCTTGATGATTGTTAACTATTTTAAAACCAAACTTGACCAAAATACTTTTATTTTAAAAACTTGGGTACCTTAATGTTGGCTTCTCAGAAGTTTAAAAAATGCACACCCAATCAAATTAACTATTGCTTTTTTTTATTATATATCTGTGTAGCACTATGCTAACTCTTCTGTTAATCAATATTAATTACATTTATTTTATTCAATATTAATTACTTTTCAACCAGCTTCGATGGTTGAATGATTTAAGGCGTCACTCTCACAGTAAACTGTACTACTGATGATGGGAATATTGGGGTTCTAATTCCAGATGAGTCTACCGAGGTTGGTTTTCCAATTTCTCTCCACACTAATGTGGGTACACTTCCTCTGTATTAAATCTTACTCATACCTTGCACATTGGTGTAATTTGTACATGGTGTACAACCCAGACAGGTAGTAAGACACTGTTAAAAATATTTTTAATAAACCTATTAAAAATTCAATTATAGCTTGGACACATTAATTAATATAGATCTGACTTATTTGAACTCGATTGGAACTTCTTTCAGAATCTTACTTATATAAGCTATGCAAGTGTCTGTTTAAGTGAATCACTTAAGTGCTTTCTCTCCACTCTTGCAAGTAGACAATCTGACCTGTACCCAATAAAATCAGCAACTTTATTTCAAAGCCTAACCCTCATTGAAACAATAGTATTGATAGCTCACGTTACGTGAGTTCAAGCCAAAATATGATCCTTGGGACTAGAAATAAAAAATAGAATATCTTCTCTAACTATTTAAGAAATATTAATTCATATCTAATGTTGTCCAGAGGATTAATCCTGATGGTAGGATAAAATTCCAACGTGAAAAATGATTACCTCTAAATATATATAACTCCTGGTTCTTCTCTTATTCTGGGCCGCTTTTCACTAGTTTTACGAGACGAACCATGATGATGGCTCAGTGGTAGAGTGTTGGTGTGCAAAGCCAAAGGGGCCTTGGTTCAATTCCTCTTTCCAGGCTGTAGTTTTTAACTAATATATTTAAGAAGTGAAAATCTAAAATTGAAATTTAAGCATAATTCAAAGATTAAACTTTTATATTAAAATATTGTTTTTAGTTACTGCACACATTCCTTTTTCTAGCCATATTTGACATAGCATATGAACAAAGAAATACTTTAAAGCTTATTCTAATTTACCTTTCCAAGTATTTACTATTACATTTATGTATTAGATAGACAGTAAAATATGTCTTTTAAACCTGATGAAATTATCTTGATTTTGGTATCTATTAAGAATACCAAAATCGAGGTTTACTATGTGAAAATTGATTGTACCCTCTAAATCAGTACATGCATTCAGCTTAGTTGGTAATATATCCTTCTTGAGAAAATACAATTTATCAACTTAAGCAAATATTTAAAAAAACAAAGTTGTCATTATTCCTATGGAATGACTTATCTTAACATAATTCAACTTCACTTGGTACATAGATAGCCAAAGTTTTAGCAAAGATGTGAACTAAAACTATCTTTTTTGATTCCTAAAAAGTGACATGAAACTTTGCACTAGCTGAAGCAATGACTGAACTTTTCAATTGTGGTTAGTGGCTACTACACTATAGAACAAAGATTTAATAATGTTTAAATTAGGCATGTATCATTTAATAAAATATGTCAAATAAATGTTGTCAAAATTTCACACCCTGACACATTATCCTTCTTTTCAGCATGCTCTTCTGAAAGATGTATTTAGTTTGTCATTATTAATGTTAATGCTTTGGGAGTACACTCTTCCAAAGATAATTTTAAAAAATTTCTATTTTATCAGGAAACTATTGGGTGACTCAAAATGTCTCCAGTTTAGGATATTTTTGAGCCCACACCAAGTTGGGATGGCTAAAGTTTGGATGCCACAAGAACCTCTGATTAAAACTTGAGTGCAGTATTTGAAACATGAAAGGGTGTGAAAATTTATAGTTAAAAAAATTGTTAAGTGTCATTAACATTTGTATACTGTACACATAAATTAATCCTTTCTCAGGTCATAGTGATATTATTGTTTGCATTTGTGACCCACATTACTAGAGTCAAGGGTTTCAGAATTTTAGAAATACATACAAATTTAAGGAAAATTGTTAACATCGTTTGTGAACAAATCAACTTTTTTTTTTATTAATGTAAAATAAGCTAGAGAACCATTCGTTTTTATTGGTAATATTTGAAAAAAAAGTGGTCCCATCAATTAGCCAAGGGATAGCAAAAATTGTGTGTGTGTTGATAATTTCAGGTAAATTCTTTCATGTGCCAATTCATATTTTGAACACCAAAATGGAGTATTGATGTATTATTATTATTATTATTATTATTATTATTATTAATTTTATTATGTTATATTGTGTTTATTAAAATCATAGTTAAACTTGATTAATTTTTAACTATCTTGGCTCCTATTTGGGCTTAACTGCAGAGGAGCACCAGAAAATATACTTTATATGGTTTTTATGATTACTATTCTAACTAAGCCTCTGCGAATCAAAGATTTTCAATTTTGAATCTAACTAAAATCTTGGCGAACTGACTTGAACCAAATTCAAATCGAATCTCATGTTTATAATAAACTTTGAATTGAATTTGAATCAAATCTTGTGCTTAAAATAAATTTCAAATTGATTCAGTATAGAATCTTTTGCCTATAAAATGTATCAAATATTTTATTTTTAAAATAAGTTAAAATCGAGCAATTTATTTTAGGCTTACTTTGATACTTTTTTAAATCAATGTATGTTGAATATTTTATCATGCTGTTTTTGGATCCAATCCAATATTTAAAAAAATGTTTATAATTACTTTATAAACATATTAAGTTTGCTAAAAAATAATGTAATCAATAGGCCCAACCTTAAAATGTGAAACATCAAATAAAAATCGCACCACTTTTCTAATCATAATACAAAGGTTGACTAATATTTACAAAAAGGTGGTGTAATCTACTTTTTAAAAGTACAAGATATTAACTTTCACAAACAACTTTCCCCGTGGGATTACTTTATGACCTGGAACTCAAGTTAATTTATCTATACAATGTATATTATACATTCTACCATACAGATGATTTCTGGCCTCATTGTACCCATTTGTTAAGCAACAATGCATTATAGATTCTAATTTTGAACTAAGCCCATCAAAACTGAATCCAGGATCTATTTTGATTCAAAATTTCAAATTGAATCCAAATCTTTCCAATATTCAGGTTTGAAACTTCAAATTGAATCAGAATCTTATTAGGGTTCGGACTATAAATTTAGAAGAGGCTTAGTTCTAATATATATATATTCATGCATAAACATTCTTATTTTCTTACAAATGTTAACCTTTGTTCTTAAAATAGTACAGTTAACAATAGTATACCATAATTAATTATTGGTTAAATGCCTTGAACTTTTAACTTCTGACTATCAATATTTCTCAAAATTATTTAATATTCACTCATGAACAATAAAAGAAAACATATAAATTAAACAAGAAAATGCTCATTGTTCACTTTTATCATTACCTTAATATGGATTTTCATATTTTCGCTACCTTATTTTACAACTTATATACCTTCATCGATGGGCACAATTTTCAACTCCAAGCTCAATTAGTCTTGTTTGCTGGTGATAGGGAGTTCGGGACTCGAATCCTGACCTTGTTTACTGATGTTGGTTTTCCCCAAATTGTTTACCCATCTCCCATTTAATTGAAATATGAGACAAAATTTTTTAAATGAATAATTTCACCCAATTCTGATACAAGCTTGGCAATCTCATTGTTCCCTGTTATAATATTATTGTAATATGCTTATTTGGCTTTTGCAACTCATGCTACTTAATTCACTGAGGCCCAAAGTTTTGAAAAATAATATATTTCTGGCACTTATTTTAAAAACATATATCTAAATACTAAAAAAAACACCATTAAAGAAATAGGTATTGGAATATAATTTATTAAAATGTGCTTAAGGGAGATGGGACAATTTGACTCTGTTATCTAATTTTCCTTTTTTATAAAATATTAAGTTGTATAAAAGATAAACCTTTAAACTTAAACTTAGCTCTTGATTTTTTAAATGGAGAGCTAACATCATTTAAAAATAGTTAAAAATGGCTATAAGTACTTTAACATTTACCTAAGGGCAAGATAACAATATAAAAAATCTATTATATAGGTAAATTACAAAGTCTTTGTATACAATAATTTTTATTTTGATCAATTCCTCACTATATCCATAACATTGAGAAAGAGAAAGAGTAATAGACTTAAGAAGGTTACCAGAAATACTTATTTTGATTGCAGTACGTTGTTAAAAAATTAAATCACCGTGTTTAATGCTAAATTGAGCAAACACATATTTGGATTTTTTAAGAAACTACTAACCATTATTATTATTAGAATTTATAATCAAAATTAACTTTGGAGACAGAAGTGCAAGCTTGTCATCTTACATGTGTCAACTTGCTCTAGAAACCTAAAATAACAAAATAGCATCTAATCCATATGTTATAACTTCAATTGGTAGTCCAAAATGAAATATGATAAAGCTTTCTTTATCCAAGGGCCTTCAGAGAAAATATTGCAAACATTTATAACCTACTATAATTTTGTTAAAACCTCAGTTTCCACAAGTGAAAAGTCATAGTTTACCTTTAGAAACAGTATGTCTGATGTAACTAGCGTTTTTTCAAAGCAACTGACATTATAACAATGTTTTTTGCTGCGCTTACACATTGTCTCTAGCCAGTAGCAGAAATGTGCTGACATGTACTGTCATTCTTTAGGAATAGTCAATTGATTATTAGTGATCTCTCTTTGGTCTCCCCTACAGAGGAAGCCAATAAATTTATGGTAAAGTATTTCAACAAATAAGGCAATACTAGTGCACATAGTTTCTTTAGGACATCATTGATGCATTTTAAGAATGGGAATGAGGAAACTGAGGAAGAATATAGGGAGAAGAAGAAAAGAGTGAAGCGAGTTGTACAGGAAGCCAGGAAGGTTTGGATGCAAAAATGGACAGAAATGTTGTAATGGCACATGGAAGGAAGTAAGGAGGTTTTATACAGCCAAGCAAGAAACAGGCAAAGAGAGAATATACAAGAAGTTAGAATGATGAAGGAAGAATGTTGAAGGCAGGAGAGGAAGAAAAGGAACTATGAATGAGATATTTTGAGAAAATCTTCAACCTGGATGAGGAAAAGCGTGATAGTGAAACAGATGCACAGGAATAAATAGCAGAAAGAAATAGCAGAAGAGGGGAAAGGTCCAACATGGAAAGATGTAGAGGACGCATTAAAGGGGATGAAACAAAGGAAAGCACTAGGTGTGGGCAAACTGACTGTGGAAATGATAAAAGCAGCAGGTGAAGTAGGTATAAAATGGTTATATAGGTGCAGAGAGTGGTTTGGAAGGAGAACAAGGTATCAGAAGACCGGAAAAAGGGAGTTATAATACCTATTTTCAAGAAAAGGAGACGGGAAGAAGTGTACAAATTATAGGGGGATAACACTTGTGTGCCATTGTACAAAAATATATGAAAACATACTGGAAAAGAGAATAATAAATAACATGAAAAGAAGGTGGAGAGAGGAACAACACAGATTTAGGGAACAGAGGTCTACAATAGACTTAATCATTGCCATACGACAGCTGATGGAAAGAAGGAGATGAATATGGGAAAGACTTGATAATGGTATTTATGGATCAGGAGAGGACATAAAATAGCATGGATAGACATAAAGTTTGGAAAACGATGAAGGAAGTTTAAGTGGAAAGAGGAGTTGTAATGAGAGTGAAAAGCATGTATGAGGATAACAGGAGTTGTGTTAAGACTGAGAGTGGAAGGATGGAGTGGTTCCAAATAAAAAATGTAGTAAAACAAGAGCTGGAGAGTAACCAGTACTGGTGACTGTAGCATGCTATAGTGCGGAGCTGAGCGCCTGGTGAGCTATATGATGTCACATGCTATAGTGCGGAACTGAGCGCCTGGTGAGCTATATGATGTCACATGCTTAGTGCGGAACTGAGCGCCTGGTGAGCTATATGATGTCACATGCTATAGTGCGGAGCTGAGCGCCTGGTGAGCTATATGATGTCACATGCTATAGTGCGGAGCTGAGCGCCTGGTGAGCTATATGATGTCACATGCTATAGTGCGGAGCTGAGCGCCTGGTGAGCTATATGATGTCACATGCTATAGTGCGGAGCTGAGCGCCTGGTGAGCTATATGATGTCACATGCTATAGTGCGGAGCTGAGCGCCTGGTGAGCTATATGATGTCACATGCTAAAATGTTTTTGGCCCAAAACTAAGGTTCGGGGGAAGATATTGATGTCACTACTTTTTTTTTGCATTTAGTTTTGAATTGTATTCTCATTACACACATTATTAACACAAAATTTAAAATTGTATTGGGCGCTTCTTTAGTTTTCCCATATCTTTTTTATGATTTGACCAAAGCAAAATTGTATGTTTGGTCGGTGGCCATTCTCTTATAAAAGTACTAAGCTTTATTTATATTTATACATTGCTTTTAATTAAGAAAAAGGAAATTTTATTTATTAATTTAATAATAATAATAATAATAATAATATTTAGCACCGCGTCTTACTACCCGTTCGGGTTATACGCCTAAGTACTAATTACACTAATGGATTAGGAATTGGGAGGGTTGAATTTAGAGGAAGTGAACCCGCATTTGCGTGGAGGGAGAGTGGAAAACCATTTAGGAAAAACCACCCCCAGTTCACCCGAGCGAGATTCGAACCTCGATCTCCCCGTCCTCGGCGGTCGAGCTCAACACGACTAGCGCGTTAGCCAACTACGCCACCGAGGCGGGTTATTTATTAATTACTAAGTTATTTTCTATGTCATGAAAAGGATTGTTAAGTGAATATAAATTACTAAATATTGAATATGTGGATTTAAGTATGTTAAGTTGATTTAGCGCCATTTAATTTTGTTTTCACCTGCTTCGGTGGCCACGCATTTCTTAAGGCGTCACTCTCGTTGTAATATACTTGACTATCAATGACGGGAAGGTTAAGGTTTGAATCCCATTTGGGTGTAATGAGTGGTTTTTCCTAAATGGTTTTCAACTCTCCCTCCACAAAAATTTGGTTACACTTCTTCTAAATTCAACCTCCCACATCCATAACTTATTAGCGTAATTAATATATATGTGTATAACCTGGACCGAGTAGTGAGACGGGAAGCTAAAAAAATTCTTTTAATCACTGTTTATTTAATACAAGAGTTAATTATCCATATTTTCTGTATTTATTTATATACAAATATACATATATATATATATATTATATATATATATATACATATATTAATGAGAAAGGAAAACAGTTATTCATACACATTTCTACCAATAATTGTTTATTTGTTAAATTCATTCGTGTTAAATTTTACAGAGAAACATATATTATGACAAATAAAATTATGTTTTTATTCTAGTTTTACAATGCTTGAAATTGGAACCTGCCCCAAATTTTTTTAATTTAGTTTTTAAATCTTATGTTAATTTTTAATTGCCGTTCTATCACTTTTAAATGTCTCCATATTATTACATATAATTAGGTCACTTAGCATGGCTGGAGACTTGTAGTGGAGCATTAGCAATTATATCATTGGTTCACATATCACATTCGTCACTAAACTCAAGGTATTAAAAGGGGTTTAATAGACTATTGAATAGATAATATATGGGTGCCTGAATATATTTCTTAGTAATTGATAGAATTACAAAGGATCAACTTTCAATATCTTGCAATGAAGGTATGTGATTTTTGAAAAAAGTATTTTTTTATATTAAATATGAATACAAATCTAAATGTTTTAATATCAAATATAAAATTAAGGAAATATTTTTACGAGTATTTTGTGAAAAACTTTGATAAGTTTTTTCATTTATTTGAGGTATTTACCATGCACTTTCTGAACTGACTGATTATATCAGAACACAACTTATAAACTAACGTAAATCTAGAACAGACACAACATCCAGCCCTTGGCTAGTAATTCATATTTGTGAAAGGGGAAACCCACATTTCTCCAATAATAAGTTTTTCAGGCATGCCAGGATTCAAACCCAGGACCCTTAGCTCAGTAGACAGACACGCTACCAACTGGACTAAGGCGTCAGACTTTCTTATTATCCTTTGCAATTGTCATATCACGAAAACAAGTCATTTAATTAGACGAAAACCCGCCTCGGTGGCGTAGTTGACTAACATACTAGTGTCGTGTTGAGCCAGACTTCAGAGGACGGGGAGATTAAGGTTCGAATCTTGGTCAAGTGAACTGGGGAATGTTTTTCCTAAATGGTTTTCCACTCTTCCACCACACAAATGCAGGTTCACTTCCTCTAAATTCAACCTTCCCAATTCCTAATCCATTAGTGTAATTATTACTTAAGTGTATAACCTTAATGCTTAGTAAGATGCGGTGCTAAATAAATAAAAAATAAAAAAGTTAGACAAAACGACCTCCCGTAGAATTTTTCCATAGCATATTGCTATGTTTTTGTTAAGAGCGCACCTTCTTCAAACACTAAAAATATTTGGGGGAAACATTATCAAAACACTTATTCCACTTAGTTACTGTCTGACACACAGAAATGTTACCGCTTAGTACTCATAAAAGGTTACGCCCATCCTAATAAACCAAGTGTTTGTAAAGCCACTCCAGACGATAAAATGAAAACAAAATGGTTGGTTTTGTACAACCTGTTCTCGTATTTCAATAAATAATTTACGATTGGTTGGTTTTAGAGGGGGATCTAAAATCATTGTTAGTGTGTTATTGAAACTTGAGGTAGCTAGATTGCGCAAAACAAATAATTTGGTTCTCATTTTATCGTCTGGAGGTTTGTTGTATTGTTGATAGCTCATTGTAAGCCGATGATTCCCGCACGTCCATCACAAACTCTGACTTAAAATATGAGGAAAGAATAACCTGAGCACTGGACGAATCCTGGGTAGCTCAGTGGTTAGAGGATTGGTGCGCTAATACCAGGGTCCTGGGCTAAATTTCCTCATCATGTCATTTTTAAATTTACTAAAATGATACTTGATACAGTTAAATCTGTTACCAAATGATCATTTAGATCTTCCAAGCTTCGCTAATTATTAACAACTAATTGTACAAGTGTTAGCTTTCTATAAGTCATTCTGATATTTTAACTATTTCACCTGGTTTTTATGACAAGTAATAAGCGAACATTCAGAATAAATAGAATGAATTGAGAATTTATATGGGCAGAGCCAGTTGATTGCTCTTGAGAGCTTGCCAATTAGCTAAGGATTGTACACATAGACCTACATGTAAGATTGTGGTTTGTTGTGTCGCGGTTGTGCCCCAGGGTGCAGACGCAGAATGTGAGGTGACTGAAGTAGAGGTTCGTGTGGACCCCATGTTGTTCCTTTGTGCTCTGGAAGATGGCAGCAGTGATGACAATGACTCATCACTTTTACCAGACCACTCAAGTCACTCCTCTTCCAATGCTGTGTAAGTGGCATGTGTCGCAACTGTGTAGTGCATGGTTAGCATAATTTCTCGTAAATAAGCCTTAGAAATACCATATGCATTATATAACTAATTTGGAAACATATTAAAGTATGCTAGAACTGCCTTATTGACTAAATGCAAACACATTAAATGCTTGTAACCATATAAGTATGTTTTCAATTTACTTTCTTTTTATTTACACTACTAATATTATTATTGTTGAGAAGTAATAGATATTAAAAATTGTGTAGTATATTGTGAATTATCACTTCCACTGGAGAATTTTTTCACTTCATATATTAATTTGCATTGTACAATAAAATTAAAGAATGATTAAAAAAATTGTAATTCTTTATCTAAAACTTGAATATTTAAAGACATTGACATTAGTGTAGTTCTTAACTTAGCAAATTGGTGTTGCATTTTGTGAAATATTTTGTAAATTTTTGTCTGCTAGCTACTCTTGTTAAAATTAGTTGCAAACCCTTACTTTACCACGCAATGTACACTTTATTCTGAAAAGTAACAGTCTTAACTTGACCATTAACACTATGGTGTATTTTGTAATAGTGTAATCCGTCAAGATAGTATTGTCTATCAGAGTAAAAAAAGTATTAATATTAACAAATGTTAGAAACTAATCCAAACAACATACTACATACAAATATTGTGTCTGCAGGCATTCATGGCAATAGTTGTGTCAATGGTGCTAAAAACTCTAGAGTAAATAATATGCAAGACATAAAATCAAGTTTTGCACTTTTGAAATTTTAGCGGTAAATTTTGCATTTATTTTCATTGAATTCTTTGGATTTGTGATATAGCGTCAAAAACCACAAAATAATGTAGAAGTTTGATTTAAACGCCATATTTTGAAAAAAAACCTATAAAATGAATATTCTTTTTGATTTGAATCAGTTAGTACAACATCTAGTTTGTATTCATCAAACTGTATTTTATTGATTTAATTAGATGTGCATTTTTTAATAAATTTTCCAATAAATTTTTTTTATCACATACTAAAATTTAATAAGACCTCTGAAAAATGTTAAACCTTTACATCTTGTTACCTCAGGACTTTGATTTTAAAGAGATGGGTATTTAAAAGCTTATTTCAATTTAAAATATACATTTGATTAGCCTACAACTAATTTAATTTTACACTAAGTTGAAAACTTGTTTGTGGCACGATTGGAAACTTTGAAATAGTGTTAAGAAAATCCAACATAAACTTGATTTCGTCCTATGCCATTTTTAAAATTGGCAAAACCAAATCAATAAGTTGCTACCATATTCTCTAAAAAAATTCTGGGTTTTATGGGAGCAACCTCACTGTAGTACAAATTGTACATCTTATAAACATTGTGATGGACAAAAACAACAACTTTCTCTTTTATTCCATGTACGTTCCTAGGTTTAATTGCCTGTTCTATCTTCGGTTAAAAAGTGATTTTAAAATGTCACTTTTTGAAAAAATAATTATTGGTTATCAAATTCAACATTTACACGAGTAATAATATTCTTGGAACTATCAGACGTTTTCATGATAATTAGCTTTTTATATTTTTCATTGCCTGGTAGCAATTAACTGAGGAAAGAAGGGATTGTAAAACCAGCCAAAACAACACAAAATACTTGCAAAAAACAAAGTAAGAATACATTTTTTTTATGTCAGCCTATCCCAACCAAAAACATGCTGAAATACAAAAATGCTTAACTGAAGAGGGTTTGATAACAAACATGCCAGTTTAAGAATCAATAAATTATTTAAGTAACACTGCTAGAAAAAAGTATAAAAGGAAAAGAGAACAATCTTTTGAGAAATGAAGGTGTAATGAGGTGGACTGGATAGAACTAGCTCAAGATATTAATTGGAGGCATATTTTTGTAAGTGTGGCAATAAACTTTCGAGTGTCTAATATCATAGAATAAGTTAAAATGACATTTCATAATATAGAACTTTGGGGAGTCGGTCAAAAATGGTGCCATGCTAAGTTGTCACCTTTACTAGTTTTCTTGATCTGACCAATTTAATAACTTTGAAGTTAAATTACAATTTATTAAGTGAAATAAATGCAATTTCTTGGTGCCTTTAAGTTTTCAGTTGCTACTTTCTTCTTATAAGTACTTTGGTGCATTTATGTTTTGACTAAAGCCAGTTTTTGCTTGATACACCGGTATGTGTGTATTTCAATTTTTTTTTACAGTCTTTATTTCTTCAAGCACACTTTGAGTAGTTTTTGCTTGCTGTTAACCCTTGTTTAATTTATTTTCAATTCTTCTTTCATCTATATTTTTAATTATCAAACAATAGAAAAGTCCATAAACCTTTTTGTCATAATATTAAGTAATTACCATTATCTTTCAAATATAAATAACAAAATTTTTAATGGGTCAAAGAAAATTCCCAGATCACTATTTATTTAGAAATTTATATTATATAGTATTGTTACAAATGTGCATTGATGTAATTACATTAAAATTGTTATTAACAGCTGCATTTATATATCTTATGTTAACATGTATATATAATATTAGAGTATATTCAACCGATGAAGCCCATCCCTCTTGGTTGAAATCTTGATGTCATAGCTTAATAGCTTGCAATGGACTGTACCTTAGATACCTGTTTGCAAACTTTTTGATTCCTTTTAATAATTTGATTTCTACTGTATATATCTTTACATAAAAATCAAATAATAATACATCTTCTCATGGCACGGTTTAATCTATTTGTGATTTATGTGAAAATAATTTGCAAAAGAATTATCAAGTTCTAACAAATATTTAGCAAAAATGTTTTATATGGAAAAATATTATGAAACTTAGTCACCAAAATGTGTGGCAAATTTTTGCACAGTATTTATACATATTGTAGTAGTCTATATAATTTTGTAATAGAATCTGATCTAAGGTATATGTAGAAGGGGATTTTTAATGTCTTAATAAAATCAATTCAATTGCAATGTTTTTTTATTTTTTATGAGCTTTTATTAATTTACTAGTCATGTGTTCAATATTTTTCTAATGGTAATTGTATCTTGCAGTTGACTGTTTCCTTTTTGTTTGCACTTTTTATTAAAATAAACTTTTTGTACAAAATATTGATTTAGTAATTACATTTAATTTAATTATCTACATAGATGTTAATATCACTCATTCTTGTATACTTGTCTTGGTCATTGCAGAATCGGAACAGAAACTTAAAAAAAAAAAATTGAAAAAATTGAAAAAGTTCTTTTAATATTATGCAGTGCACATGACAAAAATTCAAGAATGGTTGAGATTAATTAATATATGTCTGAAAATAATGTAAATTCATCCACTGAAGCATAATTTGGTTTATTTTGACTATAAAAGTATTTTGAAACTACTTAAATATTGACCTTAACTTGTATTCCTTTTACCCCACTTTAATAATTTCACTAGACATATTATATGAACTTTATTAGAAATGAAGATAGACTAGAGCTATTTCCCACTAGTTTTATGATGGAAGCCAATTGTTTCCAGAAATAGGTGTTCGATTTGTATGTAGTCAGTGTAACCATATTTTTTATTACAATATTTGTATAGCATATTTTATTTTTATTCATAATCTGAGAGCCACATAAAAATTAACCATGAACTGTAATATACTGCCATGATCTTGACAAGTTATAACATGTGTGGACATGAAGTTTTTTTTTATGATATAATTTCTTTTTTTGCCATAGTTAATGGGAATGAATGTTTTAAAGGCTACATGTATCAATTTAACTCAACCTGGTAGTATTTTATATCAATACTTAAAAATATTGAATATTAATATCCAAACTTAATTTTGGCATTCATTTTTAGTCTGCGCACAAAATTTTATTTTGTGTATTAAGTGTGCAACCGGCAATAAGTTTCTAGTTTCTCTTCATTTATTAATAGGGTCATATGTGTCATAAAACAATAAGAGTAATGTTTTTAGTTTGGTAAAATATAACTCTGGAAACATCTTAATTATTTAAAGAACTAAAACAAAGAGGCTACTATTTTTTTTTTAATTTTGTAAACATTTTCTTTATACATGCTTGATTTGTTTTAATTTATCATATGACATTGTGATATTCTTTACTTCAAAAAACATACACAAACAAAGGTTTAAATAAAAAACATTCATCCATCATATGATAAAACGAAATTTGTTTGTGTGTATTAACAACAGTTTTGTAAGTAACCATATCTCCAAATATCAAATATTTTGAATATCAAGTATATTTTGACAAAATGATACTAAGACATGCACAAGTTCTTAAGCTATCATTTTGACAGACCATTTTCTCCCATCAAACCCAATTGAATTATTTTTAATTGTTTTACTTTTGTGCTGAATTGTATATTCTCCAGGCTATTTTTAATAATCTACATTTTGTATTCATGGCTTAGTGAGTTTTGATTATTGGTTTTGGCAAGTACACCTGTCATATTTTGAGGTTTTACTGTTTTAACTGTTAATAATAATAGTGAAGTAGACTGACCCCTCTGCTCATTCGATAATGGGTCTGTCTACTCAACTAAGTGACAAGATGTGTTTTAATCACAACTTGTGAATGTGAGGAATGCCAGGCCTCCATCGTGGTTCAGATCCCACGTTAAACTGTAGATCCTCCATTTCATCTCACAATCACCTTACCATTACACATTAGCGTAAGTACGTATAACCCGAACGGGTAGTAAGACACGGTGTTGATAATAATAATACTCAAGCAAGGGTGTCGAGTTTGACTGCAGGTGTGGTTGATAAAATTGGGGCTTATCCTCTAACAGTAACGAATTAATGACCGGATGGCTGGGTGTTGTCTGTCCTAGGATTAAGTTTGTGATGCACATGCTGATATTATCAGTCAGTTCAGAAAATTCACGTTAAATACCCCAATCTTAAGAAAAAAAAAAGAAAAAAAGGCAAAATAATATATTTTATATTGACATATTTATCACTAGTCAATGCAATAATGTAATAAGTTTGTTGCATGATTTAACAAATTTATTTAACTACTGTTATGTGTTCTATCTACAACTGATGACCTAATCTCCTTAAAAAATTACCAAGTATGGCATATTTTTAATTAATATATTCTTCGTTATGTTGATGAATTAATATTTTGAGAATACTTTATAATTTGCATGTGTTGAATAGAATTGTTTGTGTAGTAGTGACTGACTTGAATCTAATTTGATACAATTATTTAATTGGTTTTTATTTCAAAGCAATGAAAATATTATTCTCTTGATTTATTTATAGCCAGTTATTTTAAAATGTCAATTTACGATTTTCATGTCCTGATTATTTCACAAAAGGCTATCAAATTTATGACTTTAATGTGATGATGATGATGATGATTGATAAAATTACACTATTTGCATAGGTCTCCTAGCATTATGTTTGGGTGCAAATTTTATTATTTTTGATGCCATAATTTAGTATGGGTGTTTTTATGCTCTCTTTCTTATTTGTTGTATTGAAACTTTTTATTTATTTAAAAAAACTCATTCTAATTGATCACCATATTATGTGATACAAAAAACTGGAAACTACATCACAAATCAATTTCTCACACATAAAAAAAATTACATCATCTGAATGATCTCATCTATAACCACATAATAAATAATGGAAATTTAAACTAAGCTAAGTCATAGAGGTTGAAAATGCAAGGCTTGGTCTAAATTTAATGTATAGTAAGTAATTACTAGAAAGGTAAGAAAGAGATTATCTTTAAATTGAAAATATTTAAATTGAAAAAATAAAATGGAGCATAAAATGATTTTAGTTTTTGCACTCTAAGGATACATAATACATTTCTAGCTAAAAATTACCTGTCCCTCACTGACACTTGTTCATATATTAATATATCAAGTATGTTCATATATCCAAGAATCTTGAAATGAGTACTTGGGCTGCAATTGATGAGCACTATCTCACACACTCACATCACACCAAAGTAATGTGACTTTTTTTTTAGTATATGTGTAAATATAAACAATATTTTATCTAATTTCAGAGTTATTTTAATATTCTACCTCAGATTTTAGTGAAGGCTTTGGTCATTTTTAAGTTTGCTGAAAATGATTCATAATTAATTTTTTTTTCTCTAGGAAGTGTACCTGCATTTCTATGGGAGATTGGGAAACCATTTAGAAAAAATCACTCTCATTACACCCGATTGGAATTCAAACCCATATATCCCCGTCATAAATAGTACAGTCTATTGACAGTGAAGCCTTGGACTATTTAACCACTGAAACGGGCAAAAAAAGATTTAACTCGTCTACATTTGAGATAATTTAAAACTAACTGCGCATTCTGTTTAGAGTGTTCCTGTCTAAAATGCCTCAAACTTTTTCTTGTAGAAATTCTTATAGAAAAAGCATCGCGAGGGAAAGGAACTCCAGGACTTTTAGGTCACTAAAGAAGCAGTCAATACTAATATTGTAAAAATACTGTTTAATATAACATATGCAAATAGGTTCAAACTTATTTGGGCTTCTATAGTTTTATAAACAAACTCTTTTAAAGAACTCATCTCACCCAACAGATAACCCCTAACTTAGACATATCATCTTAGTATAGTTTTATGTATTTTACTTAAAAAAACAGGAATTGAGACCAGTGAAACTTTTTTACCAAATTAAAAAAATCATAACATAATCATATTTAAATTAAACTAGATATCCGCTTCGGTGGTCACATGGTCTAACACGCTACTCTTATGTTAGACTAGACTGCCGAATATAGAGAGCATAATTCATTCCCAGTCGGGTGAAATGAGGGTGGTTTTCCCTAAAAGGTTTTTCACTTCCCCTACATGCAAATATGGGTACACTTCCTCTAACTTATAAACTTCCTAATCCCTAACACATTAATGTAATTAGTACATAGGCGTATAACCTGTAGGGCTAGTAAGATGCAGTGCTAAAAAAAACTATTAAACTGATTCAAATTTCACTGTTGTCAAATAAAGAATGCAGAAAACCGCACTTTTACATAATTTCAGGTTCAAGAGTAATTTTTTATATACTATCTCAGCTAATTGACCGAGAGTTCTAATATGAAACATTTATTAATTTATACTATCATTTAAATATAAATTTTTTTTCTTCAAGGAGACATGAATTTCTCCTTTGTGTTCTCATTTCCTGGACTCAATATAGCTATTAGTTAATTAAGTATTCTAAAAACGTTTTTTTTGTTGTTTGCAGGGTGCAGGTGCCCGAAGGAAAGTCTGACCCCCCTCCACCTTCTCGACCAACACCTCCACTCCCAACCTCAACACAAATGCCAGAGAAGGAGACAAAGCCATACTGTTGCTCTGTCTGTTCTCGTGGCTTCAACAATGAAATTGGCCTTCAAAATCACCTGTGGAGTCACTTACCTGCAGAAAGGCGCATTCTTTCATCTTCTGACAACAATCAGAGGTATTTATGTAGGTTATATTTTTTTGAAGTTTTTCTACATGATTATTGTGTCAACGGTTTTTATACATTTAACTACAGTAATAACTTATCACAAACAGACCAGTTATAATAATTTATACTTCTATAGAAATTCAAATACCACTTATTTCAAACTAAATTTGCTGATTAATTAATGAATCTCACATTTTTTCTTTACTCTCTTGAATACATAATGTTGTAAAAATATAAATTATTTTATTATGAAATTTAAAGAAAAAAACAAACTTAGACACTAGACTCTATTTTAGGATTACATATATAATATATTAAATACACACATCACAATGTTTTGAACAACCTATATCTAAGACATGACTCATTTGGTGTGACATTAAAAACACTCTAAAATCTAATTTTCGTATGTACAGTAAAATAGTGATAATGCACTGCTAATGTCTTAAGACTATTGTTCTAAATTTATAAACGAAATTAAATATATTAGCAGGGTCCCGCCTATAAACAAATATAGACATTTTAAAAGGTGCGCCAATATTTTATTTAAATTTTGAATTAAAACATTGAGAGGAGGATAGAAGGCTAAGGCCTACACACTTACCAGAAAACTGTAGGCCTAGAAGTTCACAACTAAAACACAACAAAACACATAATTATGTAATTTTTGGGGTACATCAGCCTTTTCTTCAGCAGAAGAGAGTAAATAACAAACGGAACTATGGCAGTCCGGCTATAGGTTAATCATTGGTAATGGTATTATTAAATATATATATATAATATATATATAGTGTGAAAAAACATAGTCTCAGAAAACCTGGAAAAGTCAATGAACTTGAAAATCTTGAAAACTTTTTCTATGATAAATTAATGAATCTTTTGTCCTAACACAAACATTAATAAATTACCTTCAACCAATTTTGGCTAGCGCTAGAACTGCTAACCTAAAAGCCAATATGTATCAAATAAACAACCTAAGCTTGGTGTCATTTTCTCATTTTAAAATCGGAACGATAAAGTTAAAAACAAAAACCTATTGTTTGCCATGAAACATAATTTGCCAACTTTTTCAAATGAAAATCAAGAGGATTTTTTATTAATCACAACTTGTGAATGTGTGGAATGCCAGGCCTCCACCTTGGTTCGGATCCCACGTTAAACTGTAGGTCCTCCATTTCATCTCACAATCACCCTACCATTACACATTAGCGTAAATGCATATAACCTGAATGGGTAGTAAGACGCAGTGCTAATAATAATAATAATAATAATAAAATATAATAATAATAATAATAATAATAATAATAATAATAGGACTTTTGTAATCAGTGTAGTTTCACCTTCAACTTTCTTAGCACATACATAGAATCCATAAAAATGAATTTGGTTCATTTGCTATTAAACATTTCGATTTCAAAACCTGTATTCACATATTCAGCATCAAACAAAATATGGTTACTTGGGGATGATGCATTTATGCTGCAATTTGTATAAAAAATTAATTATGCATGGTTGTGCTAACACAATTGTTTGGATTAATCATTGGTAACTATATACTGCTGTTTGCAAGGGTAAATTTAATTTTATTAAATAGAGATAAAAAATGACACCAGAATGTGTGTATTGAACACACAACCTTTAGCCTAGCACACCAATGCTGCTATCCAGGATTTGTCCTTGGCTAAAGGTCATTCATCACTCATAAATGCTGACCCTGAGTAACCAGTGACTTGGTTTCTGATATTTATAAAGTTGATGATGGTCTCACATGTCCATTACAGAGACTGACCTTGTTTTTGAGTGATGATTGACCCGAGCACTGGATGAATCCTGTATAGTTCAGTAGTATTCACATACTAAGACAAAGTTCTTAGGCTAGCTTCTCGTGTTTGGGTGTCATTTTTAAACTATTATCCACCCACTTCGGTGGCCGCATGGTCTAACACGCTACTCTTATGTTGGACTATACTGCTGAAGGCATGTAGATGGGGGTTCAATCCTGGTCGGGTGCATTGAAGATGGTTTTTATTAAATGATTTTATACTCTCCTCCCCCACAAATGCGGGTGCACCTCCTCTCAATTAAACCATTCTAATCCCTAAATCACTTGTGTAATTATTAGAACATAGGTGTATAACCTGAATGGGTAGTAAGATGCAGCGCTAAAAAAAAAAAAATGAAACTATTATTCCAAATAATTACACCAATTTAATTAAAATGTAGTTTCCATAAAATATATATAAAGCCAAATCATTTTGGTTTATAAATTGCACTAAGTAGTAGTCAATTTAAAAAGTGATTAAATCAAATCTATTATAGTCTATGTGACATCTTGAAAATATGTTAGGTCTATCAACAGGGCCATAGCAAGGGTGAGGTGGGTGCTTAAAGTTTCAAACAACTCTGTCGCCTAGATTTCTTTTAAAGAATACTGACCTATTTGCTGTTTAAACAATATCAAAATTAAGGTACAGTATCATATTTACTACAGCAAGTAGCCATTATTCTGATGTTTAAGTATAGTATGCTTTTTAAGGCTCTTAACACAAACTAAGGGCTATTATCACCATCTGGGACTACACTTTTAATGAATACTGAATCACTTGCACCACATTCGATTTGCACAATAGGACTAAGTAACTTCGACCTGGCCGAGATTCAATAAGTCTTAAGCTATCAGAGCTTGTCTTGTTCCTGGCATGCGCAAAGAATGAGAAAACATGATAAAAAATATCTTTAAAACGTTTCTACCAAATTTATTAGACCCTATTATGTTTAAAAACTATAATTAGCTAATCTATAAATAGCCAATCTAGTCTTAATTGTTTTAATTTTGAAATAAAACTTTTGTTTTAAAATTTTAATTAATTTTATTAATCTGACATTTGAGTGATTTTTTAATTTAGCTACCAGATAGAACCACTTGAGTCGAGCAATAACTTATATTTTATTAACTCAAAAAGTTCTTTTGTGAGCATATAATTGAGTAAATGATGTCAAGTAATATATTTTATCAACTCAAAGTCCTTTTGTGAGCATATAATCTTGATGGGTTCAGCTATCACCCCTAAAAGTGTTTAGCAGGACAGTGGTCATATCATCGTTAGAAACTTGAAACATATTTCAAGTATGTAGGGTATGAATAGTTTTTATTCTATTATAATCAAGAGTTTCCAGAAATAATATACCTAGGCATCTTAAAGGTTTGGTTTGAACTAGATGTCGAATTTTTTTCATCAATAGCTAAGAATGCAAACCTATTTCATATACCAATATAATTATTTAATTTGGTATGGATTGTTTCAAAGAAAAACATGTTTTAAAAATGATATATTGTTATTGTTGTTGATGGAAAAAGAGAGTATGCAAAAAAAAAAAGTTAGAAAGGAAGTATGTAGGTAAAAGACCGGAAGGGAGGCCAAGACAGAGATGGGAGGAGAAGATAACAGAAAGTGAAGTGAGAGGAGAAGATTGAAAGAAATTAGGAGGAGGAAGAATGGTTGAAGGATAGAGGAAGATGGAGGCATTTTACTAATCTGGCCCAGCCACAGGCTGGAAACATTTGATGATGATAATATTGTTGCTAAGCCTTTGTGAGAATGAGAGCTCAACTTTAAAAAATAAATGGTACGGCACACCGCACAGACTTTCTCTCTCTTTCTATAAACTCCTAAGATTTCTGAACGGAATAATGTACATTGTATCATCACCACTCCACATAAGAACACGCATAAAATAATATACAATGATATAGAATCAATGAGAAAAGAGGTGCATCTTTGTCCACCTAAGAGCATTTCAAACAGTTTAATGGCTTCCAAAAGGGTCAACACTTCGTATTAAAATTTCGATTTCTGGTTAAAATTTTAACATTTTATAAGGTGTTGCAGATCTTCAAGTCATCGCATTGATATTTAATTATTCATTTATACATTTTGACCAATAAAAAATGTAAATATTGACTATTGAGTCTAAAATGGAGATAGATCATTGCTATGCAAACATTTCTCCTAAGAGATTTAAGGAAAAATAACATACTTTTTTAGATACTTATATTTAATTACTCTATGGCATTGGAGAATTATTGCGTTAAGACTTAAGTAGTATATGTTTACAACTAAAGCTCACAAAATTGTATTAATATATTTGCAAATATCTCAGAAACTGCTGCTTTTATAAAAATATATGTCAAATAAAAGTTTTTTATTTCTAATAGTCCTACAATTTTGCAATGATAAGTTGTTTAGTTTCTCCAATAGTTGTGGAGATACGGAAATTAACGCTTCTGTAATGTACCCTAAAAATCATTTTCATAGGAAAATGAAAATAGCCAGTTTATTTATAATCTTAATCAACGCCTAGATACGAATTTTAATCAAAATCGTTTGAGCAGATTTTGAGAAAACAAATTTTTTCTCTTTTCGCCCTTCAGTAAACTACCCTTAATTTTAAGTTTTTATAGACACACAGACAGACGGCATTGCAAAGACTATTTTTTAGGGTTCGGGGGGTCATGAGACGTCAACGTCCATCAACATTTCAGGTTAGTTTTTTTTACGTACGCAATACTTAAACTTTAATGTCCAAAAAGTTAAAAAAATTCATATAATTGCGTATAGATTGAAAGTTATTGATTTTATAAAAATATGTTTCGGATAAAATATCTGTATTATAAATATATATACATATTTGTAATGCTAAGTAATTTCATATCTCAAATAGTTTCGGAGCTATTTTAAAAAATGTTAATTGAGGCATCAGACCGGAGCCCTTAAAGCCATTTTGCCGAAATATTGAGGGTAGCCATTTTTTTTGAAATATTAATTAATGTTTATAAATGAAATTTAATCAAAATCGTTTGAGCCGATTTTGAGAAAATCGACTTTTTCTCTTTTTGCCCTGCAGTAAACTACCCTTAATTTTAAGTTTTAATAGACACACAGACAGACGGCATTGCAAAGACTATTTTTTAGGGCTCGGGGGGTCATGAGACGTCGAAATCCATCAACATTTCAGGTTAGTTTTTTTTACGATCGCAATACTTAAGCTTTAATGTCCAAAAAGCTAAAAATATATATATAATTGCGTATAAATTGAAAATTATTGATTTTATAAAAATATGTTTCGAATAAAATATTTGTATTATAAATATATATACATATTTGTAATGCTAAGTAATTTCATATCTCAAATAGTTTCGGAGCTATTATAAAAAATGTTAATTTACGCATCAGAACGGAGCCCTTAAAGCCATTTTGCCGAAATATTGAGAGTAGCCATTTTGTTTCGAATATTTATTAATGTTCATAAATAAAATTTAATCAAAATCGTTAGAGCCGATTTTGAGAAAATCGACTTTTTCTCTTTTTTCCCTTCAGTAAACTACCCTTAATTTTAGGGGTAGATATCCAATTCCAAAAACCCCTCGGGGCAACCCTATGAAAACCCTAGATATCAAGTTTCAGCTCAATCGGTAAAATAGTTTAGGCTCTAGTTGGAGGTACAGACAGACAGACAGACAGACGGAAATTCAAAAACAACTTTTTCGGATTCAGGAAGTCATGAAACGTCAAAATTCATCAAAATCTCGAGTTCGATTTTTTTGACGATCACCATACTTTCTCTACCTGTAAGATAGAGAGAAAGTAACAAGAGTGTGCAATAGAGTACATTCACTCAGGAACAAGGCTGAAATGAATATTTTTTAAATATCATTAACTTCTCAAGAGTGTGTGATATTACCAATCATCATTTTCTAACTCTTACTGCAGCATGTGTGATGTTATTAGTGAGTTACAAATTCCACCTTCACTACTGGTCAACTGTTCTGCCTCTTCACACATGCACCTTTATATATATATATATATTTTAGTGGTGTGGAATCATTGAGGGACAAAGTCATCGGGAAGTACAGGAAGGCGCTATTTATTGACAGTAATACTTGAATAGTGGGAATGCATAAATACCATAATAAATTATAATATTAATTTATAAGATAAATGATACATGGTTCAATTTCCTCTCCTCTACACTGCATACACTGAGTTTTCTGTGCACAACAGGTACTATGTTGCTGCCATGTGTTGTCTTTTTAACTTAGGTTGAGGGAAGCTGATATCCCCTTCCCTTCTAGGTAATTTACCATTGACACTTTGTCTCACCATAATTTCTAGAGTAATACGGTAGGACAACCCTTGGCTGCCCGTATAGTTCCCTGTAGTGCAGCCATGGTCTCTTCTATTTTTGTATGAATTCTCTGATGAAACCCCATCTTTGGCTGCATCATAACCTCTGCTTTTGTCCAAGAGGATATGTTGGTGAAGGAATGAAACTGTATGTTCTATCTTCATCTAAAAACATTATATTGTGCTCTTCCTCAAGTATCTGAAGAGTGTAGTCAACCCTTCCTTCCTTAACCCTTATGAGGAATAAGAGCTCCATTCCTGGATCTGTGCCAACCATAAGTATCCCTGGATTCAATGGTGGTCCCAAAGTTCAAGTCTTGGCAGGCCGTTGAAGGGTAATCGTGCATCATAACATTTTAGAGAAAACATTTTTTTTTTCTCGGCATAATTTATTCACATTTCAACCAATAAAAAATCATATTTACATTTATTTTTAAGCTATAAACGGTAAGTTTATTATTATTATTAATTTGCTATACATGAAAGTGTAAATATTTCAATACGTTCACATGAACACTTTTTAAACCATTAAATATTTACTACTTCACAAACTATATTTTTAAATAGCAATTTGATTTTATTTACTTTCTTTTTAACTTACAAGTATGTCAGATTGCCTTTGAACACTAATTGGTATATTTTTGAGTTTATTCCTTCTAATCGTATTCATTTTTTTTAAATATGGTAAACACTTTATAGCAATTAGTAAAAATACTGTTTGAAACTCAAAATGCAACAAACAGCTGCACTTTTTGTTTAAAATACATCCCTAAGGTTTGTTTGACATGGCAAATAGCACTATCTAATTGGTGATCATGGAAAAGAAAATGATCTCGAGATTATGAAAAATATTTACCTTTTATTGATCACAAACCCCAAAAAAAAAAAAATATTTACAAGTCTTGTCTTTCCCCAGCCACAGGTCCTAAACAGTTTGATAGATTTTGTTCAAACTTGATTTTTAATATTTACCCTACCCCTTCAATTAATGGTAGTTTACTGATGAGTATTTTTTTAATGGCTCTAACAATTTGGTTTAAAATACATTCCTAAGGTTTGTTTGACATGGCAAATAGCACTATTTAATTGGTTTTTGGGCAACAATTTGCTCAAGGGTAGTTTACAGATGGCTGATTTTTAAAAAATTAGACACTTTTTACAAATGGCTCTAACGATTTTGTTCCAAATGGGTTTCTTGGGAGTGATTGGCATGAAAAATCACTCTGCATACTTTATTTTGGCTAAAAATTTGATAAAGGTTTTTTTTAAACTGAGGGGTGATTTTGGAAAATTCGAATTATTTTGAAAATTGTTAAAACGATTTTGCTTAAAATGTATATCCGGGGAGTGTTTAACATGATATCACACATAAATCTCTATACTTGTTTTAGGAGGAAAATTTGGCTATTGGTAGATTGCTGATGACTTTTAATTTTTCAATTTGAATATTTTAAAAAATGGCATTAACGATTTGGTTCAAAATTGGTATTGGACGACAATTTTACATATCATTAATAATGTATCTTTATTTATCTAAATTAAATTAAATGAAGGGTACTTTACTTCACAGATTATAGAAAATTTGAATGTTTCAAAAATTGATCTTGAAGATTGAATTTAAAATGGGAATCTCTGATTAGTATTTCATGTTAAATAAGAATAAGTTTTTATATTTACAAACATATAATTTAGAGCAGTGTACAAATAATTTAATTTTTGAAAATTTGAATTTTATTATGTAGATTTGAATGTTTTTGATTTAAATTTATATATAAAGAGTGATTATTATGATTAAAGATACATACCTTATGGGTAAAATCATTTAAGGGTAGTTCACTAAAACTTTTTGTTGAAAATTTTCTTCGAAGCTATTAAACTCAAAATGAGAAAATTTTTTGTTTGTATCGTACGATTTATTTTGTTTTTTTGACTATCAAGACCTTACTTCATGAGAAACAAATCTATAAGTTAAATAGGAATCTGAAATGAAACTTTCTAAATACAATTATTATGTCATTTAATGTCAGTCAGGACAGTAAATTTATAATGTTGCAAATATAAAGTGGGAGGAGGAAAGATTAACACAGCATTGTTCTGAGTAAATAAAAGCCTCTAAATCCATTAAACCACATGTTGTTATTTTAAAATGCAAAAACCTTAGCACAGTTTTCCCAGCCAGCCATATTATAAGGGATACTTTGTGGAGTTAATTTTTTTTTTTTTTTTTGCTTTTCAGAATTGGCAGATCTACTGTATTGTAGATGCTGCTGTTATTAAAATAGCAAAGTTCTAACATATGACACAAATTTTTCTCATCTGATATTAGTGGGTACTTTTAAAACTTACAAATTTTATTTTCAATTAAACTATACGTGTTAGAGATTTTTTACACAGGCATGATTAGACGGTTAATATGTTTAAATGTGTTATTAAAATTATTTATGTTTACAAGCTTATATTTCTGCAAAAATACATTTTCTCTTTGTTTAGCAATGAACCATCTTTGTAGATGGCTTAATACAAGGAATGATACTTGTACCATTTGAATATTTAATTTGTCAGAACAAATACAACGATATACAAATCATCTTCCATAAGCCCATCCTACAAGTAAAACCCAATATAAAAGAAATATTAATGGTTTATCTTAGCAATGAAAAAAAACTTATCTAAAGCAGAATGTTAACAGGCTGACAACAAATTAGTTCACAACAAATGTATTATATTATTTACATTTCAAAGGACTGAACGAACACAATACTTGATTTACCACATAGTATAATTCAGATATTAACAATAGTTTTTCTTTTACTAATATAAAGTTAGTTTACCTTTAGTGTGTGTGTCATGGACAAAAAATGATTCTATTTACCTCTATGGATTTCTCATAATTAAAACTGAATTAAATCATCTAAAGTAGCTAATCTAAATTAGAGGGGCTGGACTGCAACTTTTTGTCATAGGTGACATGTGTGTCCTCAACTTTAAAATATGTGACTTTTAACTGTGACTGGTCATAGTCTATTCACCTTCTAGGCAATCCTTGTAATACTTGCCTTACACCAATACATGAACATATAATTGTTGAATTGTAATAACTGTAAAATAATGAGTAAAAATAAAACAATAGGTTTTAATATTCATTGATTTTTAGAACAAATATATATATTTGTTTTAAAAATATATGATAAACATTATTTCTTCTATTTTGTGATAATAAAGATGATAATATAGTATGTGCCCCTATTAGTGATTTGTTATAACTAAAACTTATTTACTACAAGAGTTAGTAGTGGTATTACTCATTTAATTTGGCTGCCACAGTCTCAGTGGCTGGACCAATATGTTGTTATAGTCACTCTGTCTTGCAGGACTGATACTTTTTCACAGCCGAAGTCACTTACTGGATATATTATTTTGTCACAGTTACAGGGTTTTGCTGGACCGATTTTTTTCAGTTGCAATCACTTGCTTGATTGACAAACATCCAAATTAACTTAATTACTTAAATTTGGTTTATTTATTTAGAACCAAATTTCAAATATCTTAATAATGCAACAATCTCTAATGGGCAAATTGTGATTTTGATTAATTCTGGGTTGATTGGAAGATCTCTCTAGCTTATTCTTTGAATTATATTTGATTTTGGGGTTTTTCATTGCAGGCAAAGTCCAGTTTACTCGTCCCGGGGCGTTCTTCATACAAGCTCAAACCTCACAGCCACCATGCGTTTTGTGTGTCCTATTTGTGGCAAAAAAATTTCTACCAAAGGCAACTTGAAAGTTCACTTGGAGACGCATCGACCCAAAGGAAAATATGGCTGCGATATATGTGGGCGTGTGTGAGTTGGAATTTGTTTTAGACACTATACAATTTTTTTTTATATTTGTCATTTTAACAATGAATTGATTCATTGTTTAGTTGCATTTCCAGGAAATAGGACAGTAATAAATAAATGTAAAACCAAACCATAGTAAAATCCTTAATTTTTTTAAAAGGCTTTTGACGCATTTAAGGCTCAAATATCAAAACTGTTTATAGCTGCGTGATGCGCTGAAAATTTTAACGTAAACAAATTATGTAGATTTTCTGCTATTGTTTAGCTTAAAGTTAAATTACTTTTATTATAAGTTAAAACAGCTTAGAGTGGCTTAAAATAAATTAATTTTTATTTTTAAATTATATCCACTTTAGGACTGCATCAGATTTATGTCATCCCAACTGCCCTGATGAGAGATTTTGCTAAACCAGCCACCTCTAGTAACCTAATGCTTTTTGAATCTGGAAAGCAATTAAATCAAAATATTTTGCTTTGATGTTAAGGAGATTTTATTCAACTATAAACATTGTTGTCAATTAGGATAGAAACACACACTAAATAGGTGGTTTTACACTATTTTTTTATAAAAAGTAATATGTGAATTAATACCAATGACATAATAAACTAGTCGAAATGTATATTTATATTTTAATAACTATGGGTATCAGGGTTGATCCACACCTGGAAAACAGCGAAAACCTTGAAGATTCAGTAGAAATGACTAGAATCTTCAGTTATTTTTGCAATCACCTTCAAAATACTTGGTAGAATATTTTAGTTTAGTTTCCAATTTATATGATTTTTTAAAGAGCATTGAAATATTTATCTTAGTAAAATAACAGAAAACGGTGAAAATAACTAAATAACAAGATTTTTATACACAGTTTTTATATAAAATAATGGTAAAAAAAGGCAAATTTTTTTGACTAGAACCATGAAAAAGCAAGGACATTTTTAAAATTAAAAAGTATATCAACCCTAATTATTAATTACCTAAAATATGTATAAATGATTTTTATATATATATAAATATGTGTAAATGGATATATATATATATGTGTGTGCTGCATCTTACAACCTGCTTAGGTTATTCGAATATGTACTAATTACAGTAATGTGCTAGGGATGAGAGAGTGAATTTAGAGGAAGTGATCTGCGTTCACATAGCAGAAGAGTAGAAAAATATTTAAGGAAAAAAGGAAAAACTACCCTCATTACACCCAACTGGGATTCTAACCCCGATCTCCCTGTGATCAGCAATCTAGTTTATTGCGAGAGTGAAGCCTAAGTGCATGCGGCCACCAAAGAAGGTGATATTATGTTCTTTGTATAATGTGTTCATGAATATATATATATATATATATATATATATATATATATATATATATATATATATACACTTTGCACATTAGACTTAAAAAGTAAACTTGAACATAAATTAACAAATTAAAATATTGAAAATAAATGACTTTCCTTGGGAAATAGGACCTAAAATCAACAAAAATTAATTACTTTTTTGTTTTGAATCTCAACGACTGGATCACCACCATTCTTGTTAACAAAACAAATCAACGTTACCATTGCAGCCTTTTAGCTGACATACTATATGATTATTCATACATATTGATACATGGGTGTTTATGTAAAGGAAAGAGGATCAAAGGAATGATGAGAGATAGGTATAAGATCTCATCACATACTCAAAATAGTATTTACAAATGTAATATGGATGCTCAAAGCATCTTAGTACTCAATTATGTTAAACCACTTAGATACAAATGATTCACACTTGAATTTTGGTCAAGGCACTAATAATAACACTAAGCTTGTGTTAAGAATATGGGAAAAAAACCTATACATTTATATGTGTTTGTCTTTCCATAAATTTTGAATTGATGACCATATTTCAACCAAACTTAATACAATTTATACCTGCACTCTGCTCCTTTTAGTTTAAATTCATGTCTATTGATCAAAAAGCAACTTATCAAAGTTGTTATCCATATTTTTAGAATGCTATACTATACCTTTGTTCAGAGAACTGCATGTGATATATTGATTCTTATTTAGTCTCTCATATTAGAGCACATGGGCAGTCAGTTTTAGTTTGGCTGCTCTCCTAACCACTAGCAAGATACTTGTAGAACGAGCGTGTGGGAGCTGAAGTTTAGGATGATAAAGCTGTGTTTAAAGTTACAGCGTTATGGAGAAAATTATATCAGTCAACGGTTCAGAACATTTTATTAAAGAAATTCAACCATGGTCACCATTATGGGAAGATAAGCTATAATAACAATTAAACAAATAAAATGGAAGGCAGTTTGAATGCATTTTCTCATATTGGTGTTTCTATTCTGAAGCGAACATTTAAAAATATTGTAAAACTCATCGAAATATTAAACTAATATATTGAAGTATGGTAGCTGTTTTAAAACATACTCTTCTTGAAGTTCCATAAACCACGTTCTTAAACGGAATTGTGTTCTAAAACGGCAGTACTCCATCCTTGAACTAATTATAGGGTGCAATCAATTTCTTTTTTTTCTTTTTCTTCTTTTTCTAATTTAAAATGCAAGCGTTAATATGATAGCCTCTTCTAGTTCAATCATTCTAGAATACTAAGAAGCAGCTGTGTTTCTTACCAACTCAAACCTTAAATGAGTGAAAAATATTTTGTTGAATTCAGGTAAATACAATTATTTTTTCTTATATATTCTTATAGTTTTTCTTAAATTTATTTTACATGTATGTTTTCATTAATTTATTATTTCAGTATCTCTAACAACATACCAGGGCATTGAAATTTTAAATCACACCTCATATACTGTAACTAACTTTTGCCTCCGACTAATGATTCATTTGAAGTTTAACTTACCATTCATTATAAATTATTATCTGTGATGTGAAGCTTGGTGGAAGCTCATAACCTACTCTTTAAAATTTTGTTTCAAACTATACTAAAATAAATAAAATAAATTGCTTACTGACATAGAGGATGTCCTGGTTAGCTCAGTCATTAGAGCAGAAGGCAGGTAAAGCCGGACTACCATCTTTCAAATTACTGTCATGTTGATTTTCTATATTTACCCAAATACACCATGAGAATTTCATCTGAAAAGGCACATTTGTTTGGTTTAAATATAGTTGAAAAATGACACCTGGTCATGGGAATTGAATCCCAGACCTTTGGATAAGTGTGCTTGGGGTCAAATCATGTATACAGGTGTCCTTTTTAAACCATGTTTAATTTAATTGAGACACGTGTTATATTTCATAGCTATATCTGTACCAAAACTAGTTTACATAGATTGTATTGTAGAATAAAAAATTATTTGTGATATGTCATTTCATTTATTTTAAACTTGTTTGTTAGGTTCAAAACACAATCCAACCTATACCGGCACAAAGACTATCATGGAGGGGTGCAGTTTCCATGTGCTGTGTGTGGGCGTGTTTATCCTACAAATAGCACTTTACGTGCCCATAGCATAACTCACAGTGATCTGCGCCCTCATGCGTGTCCTCTTTGTGACAAGACCTTCAAACGCAATCAAGACCTCAAGGTATTTAGTAACCAAGCATCAGGTTTTGATATAATCTTAAGGTAAATGAACCAATCATTTGCATAGGAAAATCATCTTGCTACAAAAATAAGTTAAATTTCAAATAATGACAATGCACTAAAGTTTATAATGGTATTAACCTGTGCTATTTCAGATCTGTTGCTTTATTTTAAAGTGGAAAAATTAAATTACAACCAATTTTTCTTCAAGCACTTGATTTTATTATATTTGCCATTTTAAATTATTTTCTTTCACAGTGAATTTAAATATTAGGTTAATTCTTTTCTGTATTCATCCTTAATATTAGTAAAATTTTTATATTCTACATAAGGACTGTACATTTTACACAATCAAGTTAGAGCGTAACCGTTTTCTTTAATAAATAGCTATCTCAAAATATTTATTGGGTTATAGCTATGTATTTCTGTACTCTAGTATGGGGAATGACTAATTTATTTCAATTCACTACAACAGACACCATCGGAAAGTCAAAAAGGTATAAAACCAGTTGTATATCAAAATTTTATAGATTATAAATAAATTGGTAACTGAGGCACAAGGTTCTAATAAATTCACTTGTGTTGTGCCGTGTTTCACGGCCCCTCTCTTCCCCATTTTCCCCCATTCAGATTAAGATTTTGTAAATATATCTAAAAAAAGAAAAGTATTTTTAAGATTACAGTTTGAGTGTTCAAGACTTAAAAGCTGTGCTGAATAGCCCTAAATGACGTATGCGCCTTTACATTAACATATAACATTCAGTTAGCAAAAATGTAAATTCGTGCATGTTAACTAAATGTATTACAAATGTGTATTAATTCTAGAATGCGTTATTATTCACACGTTTGAATCTCGGTTAGGTGTATTATAGGTTTTCCAAAGTGATTTTCCTCTCTCCCTCCACACAAATGCTGGTACACTTCCTCTGAATATAACCTTCATAATCCCTAAAATCTTTAGCGCAATAAGTACATAAGAATTTAACCTGAACAAGAAGTAAAACGCGGTGCTAATATATATAGTTGAAATCTTATAATAATATATTGTATACTTTTGAAAACTATACACATGCAGATATTAAACAACTAAATGAAGTAAAAAACGGTATTTTACTAAACTTACTATTTTTTACCATAAACACATTGCTTAACTCACTCCCTGCCAAAGCCTTACTATATTAATTTGTATGTTCAAGCCCAGTTACACTAAGTCCATATTATATTATGTTAAGTGCAAAATATTGAAAGCTTATTTATGAAGCTTACAAATTATTGTTTTCAACTAAATCATTACCTAAATATGTAGCTGTTGAAATTTTACATACATTGACACATATTTTATTGCAAACTTCCAACTGTGCTGAACGTAAATACCAAAAATGTCTCTTGACAACACTTTTAATTTAAATAGTGTGTAAATTCTTATAGATACCATGTGAGACACATGTATAATAGGTATATTATTTCAGACAAGTTCTTTGTAATGCTGTATCTATAAATCTACCTGGCTCAAATTAACCTTAATTTAATTGTCATCTAATATACTCTTCTAGAGACTGGGAATATATGTATTGTTGATTAAAATACTTTGTATAAATATCACAAATTTTCTTCCTATATATTTTTAGCTTGTAAATCTTATCATCTGTAAAAAAGGCACATGTTTAGACAACCATTATAATTTAAAAGTCTTTGTTATTTAAGCTGAAAGTTCAATTCTCACTGTTCATTCACTGGAGAGAATGGTTACTTACCATGTGTAGTTTGTGTCCATACTTATATGAAAAGGGCCTAAACTTGAATTCAAATTTTTTCTTGAGCTAAGTCACACTTTGATAAAAAAAAATTCAATTTGAACATGTCTCTCTATATTATTTGGATGGCGTTTTTATTTTTTCCATAATAATAATAATTATTATTATTATTAGTGTCATAGAAAAATTTTTTGTTCACTATTATACTAATCCTTATGAAGGAAACTGTTGAAACTACTGAATTACAGAATTTACTAAAACACATTTTGAACATGTAATTTGTCAAATTAGTACCGATATGTTAATTAAATTTTAGATTTAAAGTACATTTGTCTCGTCTGCATGTACACATACTGCACAGCGATGGGATAGTAACGGCACACAATTTTTTCTTATTATTTTTATTGATAATAATTTCCACTTATCTATATTAAAAAAATTAGTTTTTTTGTCTCATGTGAATTGCACAATACTACTGCATGCGGAGGTCTGATATTTAAAATTTAGTAGATTCTATGTATGAATGTGTGCACCTCAAAGCCAAAATTTTATAATGTTTACTATTTAAAAAAATTAGCTTAATACTGGGTCTAAAGCATAAAGGCCATGAGCAACAAAGCGCTTAAAGGCACCAACTTTAAACTTAACCTCCGCACATAATCATTGAATTAAAAACATCTCTCCTGGGCAATGCTGAAATACTGAAATGAAACACATTCACATTTTCTTTTTTCTTTACAGTTTCACATCAACCAACATACAGGTGCACGTCCATACCAGTGCCCTTACTGTCCTAAGGCATTTGCCAGTTCTGGAAATTGTTTCTCTCATCGTAAGAGAATGCATCCACGTGAAGTTGAGAGAGACCGAGAACGAGCAGCACAAATTATGCGGTGAGATGAAGAGAACGTGGAGGAAGACTCTTTGGAATAATTGCCTTTCTCCACCTCAAAACATCATATGATTGGTTACCCACAAATTACAGAAATTTCCAGCTCACTAGTTTATAAGTGCAGAGAGAATGCATCATCATTGTGTTATCATAATCATGAACTGCATCTTAAATATTTAAATTTTTTTGAACAGATAAACTCATTTGTATTCTTATATTTAAATTACGTGATCAAAAATTTAATTCATATTTGTCATTGCAAGCCATATGTACCAATAGCTGCTTGATCTTCCTAGATTTCATATTATATGATAAAATTATCATTGTAACATTCATAAGTATTTTGTAAAATGAACTTTGTTTCTTGGGACTCCTAAAATTGTCTTTTAAACATCAGTATTCTTTTATATACTGTATACATTGTATATGTAAAACTATTTTAACTATTTAATCTTTATTTCTTGTATGGAATAAACAAAGCAGTCCTTAAAAAAGGGTATTATACATTTCGGCTCTATTGTAGTTGAAATCATTTTCATCGAGATTAAACTTAGGAGCATAAAACTGACTTAATTATGCCCATATTGTTCTAGTCCTAATAAAAGAGGTTCCGGTTTGTTTTCATGTCTTGCTACTATATGTTGATAATGCTTTGTATTGTATTAGTTTTTGTGTCTAACAGATTGTTAATTTTTTTTTATAGTTGTTGTTAATTTAAACCAATCTCTTGTACCAACAGGACTTCATATTAGAATACCAACCATGTATTATTATTGTTGGTTTATAAAACTTATTATAGTTTGTAACCTTATAGTTGTTGTTAATTTAAACCAATCTCTTGTACCAACAGGACTTCATATTAGAATACCAACCATGTATTATTATTGTTGGTTTATAAAACTTATTATAGTTTGTAACCTTATAGTTGTTGTTAATTTAAACCAATCTCTTGTACCAACAGGACTTCATATTAGAATACCAACCATGTATTATTATTGTTGGTTTATAAAACTTATTATAGTTTGTAACCTTATAGTTGTTGTTAATTTAAACCAATCTCTTGTACCAACAGGACTTCATATTAGAATACCAACCATGTATTATTATTGTTGGTTTATAAAACTTATTATAGTTTGTAACCTTATAGTTGTTGTTAATTTAAACCAATCTCTTGTACCAACAGGACTTCATATTAGAATACCAACCATGTATTATTATTGTTGGTTTATAAAACTTATTATAGTTTGTAACCTTATAGTTGTTGTTAATTTAAACCAATCTCTTGTACCAACAGGACTTCATATTAGAATACCAACCATGTATTATTATTGTTGGTTTATAAAACTTATTATAGTTTGTAACCTTATAGTTGTTGTTAATTTAAACCAATCTCTTGTACCAACAGGACTTCATATTAGAATACCAACCATGTATTATTATTGTTGGTTTATAAAACTTATTGTAGTTTGTAACCTAACCATTTTATGATTTAGGGGTGTTCGAATATTCAATTCCAAAATTTCGAACTATTCACACTTTTTTTAATACCTAACCACAGATGTAGGTTTATTTAAATTTCACAAAACTTATAATGGAGAGTTGGGGAACCTGGCATACCTAAGGACAATTTGTTGTAATTCATTTACTGCATTACATATTAAATTACAATTTGTAGTAATTGTCACATATAGTCTCTATAAAATAACAATTGTTCCGATCCATGTAAAATTATAAAAATATAAATGTATCCACTTGCGTCATTTTATCCTACTTGGAGTAAGGTCAAATGACGCATAGACTGGGGTACAATGACTGACACTTTCAAATTTAGCCTTTTTATATATATATATTTGAGTAAGTATCTTTTCTAACAAATTTTGTAAGGCAAAATAATTAAATAAGGTTTAATGTATAAATATGAAAAAATATAAAATACAATAAATTGACAATTTAATTGATGTGTGTCACATTTTCACTTAGAAAAAATACTATACCAATATTTTCATTAAACTTGTTTAGTAATGAAAACAACATTTTTTATAACTTATTTAATAATAAAGTTTACAGTTTTACTAAACACAAATTACATATGAAACTATCCAGGTTTTCCCAACCACTACATGCCAAATTACTCCACTTAGAAAAATATACACACTGATACCATACTTTACCTTTTTCAAATTCAACACTAATCAAAATTCCTTGTTCAATCCACTTTCAAATTAACCATTTCATCAAATCATATAAATCATATAATCTTCCAGTTCAGATCAACTAAAATTAAAACTTCTTTTTCAAAGTTTTTGCTTGGATCTCTTCGGCTTTTGATTTGAATAATGGATCATATTACCATATTGGCCCTGATTATGTGCGCTGTTTTTATCTTCAAAATGTATTTTAGAAAACTGTATTCTTATTATATCACAGCCCATTTACCTTTTATTTTTCATGTAGAACCCTTTCAAGGTTTTATGGTCATGTTTTGTGTGAGACAGATCTATATTCGCGTCAATATGGTAGTTATATTTTTAGTGACAGTCTTTCGTTTATCTTAATTAACTTTCAATTTTTGTTTGTTGTTGTGGTTAAAATTTGGGACTGCTGTTTTTGTCTTGTTTGTTAATGGTTGATTTATTCTATAGCTTTGGAAAAGGAGATATTTGTTTGAATACTGACCTTAATGGAGTTATTCATAGCCAGATTGTGCTTTCTCAATACAACATAAAATATGTGGTCAATTTGTACATTGAGTTCAAACGACCAACAATAAGGGCAACTACCCCAGCTTGTATAGTTTGAGATGAATGGACCTCACCCACATATTTGAGTAAAATTAAATAAGTGAATGTACAGTCTGTTGGTAATTCTGTGACATTTCAAAGTATTCAAATCATTAAAAGTAGAATTCTCAGTAAATAATCTTCCTTCTTAAAGTGTTATGTTAGAATTTTACATGAAAATGCCACATAAGTAACTACCTCTGCACAACAGCTCGACCTGGAATGATGTTTGATTTTGTGGTGTTGTGTGAACTATATCATCCACTATGCTGCAGCACCTCTCAATGCTTCTAGGGCCTTAAATTGCCCAAATACAACACCACGTAGTTTTGACAGCTGTGTAATATTACCCTTCTTTCCCCCATTAAGGAATTATTTTAAGTGGTGCATATTTATTTCAGATAGTTTAAATATTCACATTACTTTTGTCAAATAATCACCATGATACTTTATTCAGTCAGACACCATCTTGATTGTTTTCTTTATTTTGTGTTAGCACTATAGTTTAAGTACACGAAAGACTGTGCATCAAATGTACAGACACGTTTAATATGTATTCCTTTTACAGTCTAGTAGTAATAAGACTACAACCTTTTTGGTGCTATCCTTTTTTGGTGATATTAGTGTTTCATATGTTGATATACATTTCAAATAGAAGTAAATGTTATTAAATAAAATAATAGTATTCACAGGGAGATTTTTCTTGATTGATTTAATAAAACAACTGACACAAGTTATAATTAAATATTAAATCACCATGCTAATGTGTTGAGGCTATTGTATTATCACTGCATTTGGAGTTCTACTCCATATTACCGTATTCATATTTTGATTTGAAATGTTCACTTTTTCATTCAAAAATATTCGTAATTAAAAAAAAAACACAATTCGTACACCCCTAATCATTTTTAATCTCTTTGTAAAGTGTTACTAAATATTTATTATTTATACGCTTATTTATTTGTTAATTTATTATACTATATATGTGTTTTTGTACATTTTTTAATTATAATCTAATATACCTTGTCTTAAAATAAATAACTGAACATTTTTAAGTAATATAACTTTTTTAAATCTTTTATTTTAACCCATAAAACCAAATCATATGCATTGCACACATTTCAAAAAAATGCCATACAATTTTGAGATAATCATTAAGTTACATGAATGTAACCAAGCTATAATTATATTTTGTATTGAAGTTTTACTGATATTCAGTAGAAATTAAGAATAATAAACCATAATTTAATCTGTGGATTTATATTACACTACATATAATAATGTTGACTCCAATCCATAGTGTAGACTGATACAACTAGCCAAGATATTACTCTCAAACAATGCTGTATCTCTTGATTGATCTAGAAAGTATTTACAACCTATGCTGTAAATGTATGTTAAAACTGTCCTTGTTATAAAACTTCAATAATAATTACCACACAATTCTTTGCTGTGTAATAACTTGCAATGGAGTAATTTGAGTACAGCAACTTGTACAATAAAGGAGTTACATTGAAAACGTATTTCAAATTCACATCAAGTTGTGACATGCCTGTAATCTTATTTCTAACATGTTAGTTTTGTACGAAAAATTTGTATCTTATAATGTAAAAAATTAATTTTACTATCATGGTTAAATTAAATCACAACACTATTTTTTTCAATTTGTTGATGCAAGAATCTTTAATTTTGATTAAACTAGGAACAACACTTGTTCTATACTCCATGAAATGAGTTTTATAAATCTCAGGGCTCTTCCCAAAGCTAATGATTAAAATTTCCTTTTTTTTAAAACATTTTTCGAAAAACAGTAAATGTTTTTGTTTTTTTTTAAATTGGTTAATATCTCAATTTCTATTTACCTCTAAATATGCTAAATTAAATCTCACATTCAATATATTAAAGAAATATCAAGCTTGCTAACAAAGGTCTTCCTGCTTCTGTTTAATTAGATAATATATTATTATTGAACTTTTGGGCACAGTGCTGCTGCTGAAGTTGGACATTAAGCTCTTAGGGGTGCACTGTGGCTAAGCAGCATATATGCATATGCCTTCAAGTTTTTGAAGAGTGGTAGCTGACTTATAATTATGGAGCCATGACTAAGTCAGAGGTGTCTATTGTCTTTACGAAATACTTTTTCTGCGTTGTGATTGCATGGAGGTGTAGAGCTTAAAGTATGTATGTTTCTTTTCCCTACCCAGACTGAAATATTACTCATCTCTGCACAGTAGAGTTTCATGTCTAAGCTCACCAGCAGTATTAATATCCAGGCTTGTAGGTTTTAGTAAGTGATATCAAAACTATATTTGTACTATTAAAATTAATATTAACTTCTTTTGGGATAGGCTAGATCTAAATAAGGAGTGATAGTCAGCACACTTACCTGAGTGACGCTTTAATTAATATTATTTAAATAGAACACCAATAGAAATACACACACATTTTTAGAGAAACTAATTTTTTTGGGTAACCAGAAACTGCAACATGTTTCATCAACAGAGGCTACCCCCAAAACAATAGCGAGTAATCAAATAAAGCATTAAATAACAGACCTACATGAACAGCAACAAGCAACACAATCCATCTCACCTGAACACCACAAACTGGTAAGCTCTTTAAAACAAGTTTCTGCCAATTTCAATCATCCACCACTACACAAAATGTTTTCACAGAGCTTCTAATAGTAACTTATAAACAAACGAACCAACCTGCCCATTATTCTTAATAGACCTAATTATTAACCCCAACCAAAACTAATCTCGGGCTCATTTCCCTAGAAACACCCGCCCTCCCCCCCCCATTCAAAATATGTCCCATACATTAACCAACAAATTAATTCTCTAGCAACACTTAAAATAAATTAAGCTACCCTAGGAATGTCACCATAAATGTGATTCTTAAAACCTCATCTATCAACTGAAATACACGTGGTGCAAAGCTTAGGTTATTGTTCTTAAAAAAAATAAAAAGAATGAATTCTCACCTACATAATACTAAGATAAAATAAATGAAAACTTGTATTGTGCCATGCTGAAACCTCTAATCTGAACTTTGATCAATATTAGCACACCAAGATAATTAAATTCTCAACAAATAAATCTACAGCCATTCACAGGTCAGGATATGGTAACTGGCCCATCATATACCACCGAATTGACAGTCCTCAAACCTCAACCTTAGGTGAACTCTCATTCTTCTTACCTGCACAATTAATTTGTAACCATTTGGCTGCCTGAATAAAATATAACAATACACAATCATCTCATTTTCTACATATATCTCTAGTACAAGAGTTGCCCTCTATATAGTCCAAACCTAACTGGAAAATAAAATTGTCTGTTTACAGTCAACCTTGCAATCCAACCAAGAACAACAGTTTAACTCTCAACCAGAAGAAGTTGCATGTGATAGTGAAAACTCTTAAAAAATGATAATTTGGTGTTAATTAGTGTTTAATTTAAACAATTTATACTCTAGAATCACTCGAAGATAATTGTGCTGGCTATTCCTTCTAATTTAAACCAAAATAACTTTTGTTTCTTCTGATATGTTTATAACTCAGCCTAGCCACCATTTCTAATCATATTCATGTGGTCAATAAACCCTCTTATAATTGCAAATGTTATTTAATACACTAGTTTTTTTTCACATAAACTAAACTTGAACATTTAATAAAATCTAGTATTTAGCTACTTAAGTCCCTATTGAATAAAAGTATTTTCCTTGAGCTGTATTTAGAAAAGCTTTCTTCCAATAGTGCCTTTGCCTTTTTGTATTTCTGAGGTGTAACTCAAGTGAAAGTAAATTTTTAAATATATTTCTGGACCATGTTTCTACAACTATTTAGGAGTCATAATTTAATTTTGATAAGGCCTTTGTAAACAAGCTTTTTATACAAATTTTTACTACTCCATCACACACCCTATTGCTCTCTGATGTATTGATATACAATAATTATCATCTTTCATATTTAACTTCTGGTCCATCATAAAAGAGTTAAAGATACTTTGGTTTATTTTCAGTTAATTTTTATATGACATTATTATAACATAAAAAAGTTATCAACAGTATGTTCATGGTCAATACATTTTAAAATACCCTGAGCATTTTGTTGTATTGTGTGGACGGACACCTTAGGCTTCATCGTGTAAAGAAACATTAGTACTCAGGATATTGACAACATTTTATTGATCAGCTTTCATACTAGATTTTTTATTTTACTCTGGAAAATAAGTAATCTTTATTATATATTTGTAAATTAGAGGGTAAAGATTTTGAGATAATTCTAGAAAGTCAAAAGCTGGTTATATTGTAATTTTCAATACTGACATGTCAATAGATTATTGCTTATTATTCTCCTATGGGATATTTGTTTCTTCAATATCTGACTCTTTTGTACCATGTAAATACTGATTATGTTGTATTAATCATAATTAAAAAATAATGATCTAATCTAAAAGTATCCTGGTTCAATACAAGGGATACAACAAATTATATTTACTTTCACAATATTTAAAAAAAAATTCACTATTTTACCAGCAGTGCTAAACTAAAACAGTATCAGCTTATTTGACTGACATGCCTGACTGATCCAGCGGAGTGCACTGGGAATGGTTCTTCATACAACGTATTTCCATTCCCCCTCCAGGCAAATGTTGGTACATTTTTATAATCTCCACATCCTTCACAGAATAATTAGTTAAGTAAACATGTGTTAAATATATTGATATAAAAATACATTTAAGAAACATAAAATGTTGGTGTTGTGCTAATATTAATTATTGAATGCCTATGTTGCTTGAAAAAATAAAGCAAGTATATTTAACAGTAAATATTTTTTATTGTTCATATTTTAATATTTTTTTAAATATTGTCCGACACTGTACAAGGCACTAGAAGTAATGTAGAGCTACAATTCATTATTTTCCAGAAGAAATGGGAAGAATCTATTTTTGTTATAACAGGCAGGAACCTATAGCTCATAAGCATCAATATTAAAATGACTTAAATGTAATTATTATTTTACCCTAAAATTGTTGATTAAAGGGTGTTTTAAAAACTACAGTTTAGTTTACAAAATTTGTTTCTTATTGTAATCTAGAGATGCAAAAGACTAAAAAAGTTATATCAATGTATTTTAGAAGAATAAAAAAAACATCTTTCTACAGAGAAATGGTATGTATTATTCCAAACCAGCAGAGCTCATCCTAGGGAAATATATACTGTATGTCTTATTGGAATACCCTAGCAGGGCTGCAATGCACCTGGTAAATCAGGAGAAAACAAGGAAATTTTTTGTGTCTGGAAAAAACTGGGAAAACGCTAGGAATTTTGCAAAATATATTAAAAATACCGGAATATTTGTTAATTTGGTTCATTTAACTTAAAAGCTTAAAACAGTAGATCTTTGGGTAGACGAAAAACTGAACTGAAGAATTAATAATGCCGATTCAAACATTTCTTATACTCCTTAAACATGAGTTGTGAAGCAACAGGATAAGAATTTTCCCATCAATCTTAAATCATCCTGTTTTAAACATAAGTTACATTACTACACACCAGTCAATTTGAGTAAAAGTTAAATTTTATTACACTTTTCTTCAATCTAAGCTGCCTGGAAAAATGGGAATTTCTTCTGGAACACCTGTGGAAAACACATGGTTTGGTAGTAAGAAACTTGTGGCATTCCTGGCACTTTTAAACTCTATTCATCCTTAAAGTTAGCAAGCTTACCTTGACAGGTCACACTTTGTTGCAGTCATACTCTAATCTGTCAAATATATTTGGAAGAAGGTATAGGAAAGGGATGAACACAATATGGCTTTTACAATGAAAAGAAGAACACAATTCACAATTTAGATTGCTGCCATTAGACAAAGAGAAAATCGATCGTCACCGCCCAATCCCCCAACCTAGGTTTCATTCTATCGGAACTCATCAGGGAGGAGTGTGAAACGTGTAACGCAACTTCCTAAAAGAGGAAATCAAAAAAACAAATGGGAGAAAATGGAAAATTGTAGAGAATAATAGAACACATAGATAGTAACATAGAATCTGTCAAGGTAATACTTTCTTACAGTGTAGATGAAGTGTACATCTGAACAAAATCTCTCGATTCCAATTATTAAAATGGGTTATTTTACTAGTATGGAGTTTAGTGGTAAGATTGCATGAATGTTCCACAGATGCGTAGCAGGTCCTCCACTGAGATAAAGAGAGTGATTGTAAAATTCAAAAATGTATTATTTATTTGCAGAAATTATCTGAATGTTAATACAAAAGTGTTTTTTTTTTTTTGTAATATCTATTACTATATTATATTGGGTCTATTACCAGAATTAAGAAAAAAATTTTGAACTTGAATTAGAAGATCTTATTAAAAAGTTATCCACTTAATTATAATTTTATACAAATACTTGAGCAATAATAGAAAAGTTCAAAGTGGGGTGGTTGGCTTTATGGAAAGTATTTATGATTTTGACTTAACAAGGTTTAGGCTCACTGGGTACATTTGTCTGAGTTACATTCCCATAACCCTTAATCCCCTCATATTTTCTTGTACTTTTTATTGGCAGCCCATTACGTTAATTATAAATTTCCATTTATGTACATCACATGTCTGGTAGCTGTAGTCTCAAATCCTAAAAGGACTTAAGACTTAAATTTAACTAACAGTCCTAAGCACAAAATATAATATTAAGTCAAGATTAAAGTAGATAATATAGTACTTAAATGTAGTTAATGCAGTGGGAGTCAAACATTATTTGTTTGGAGGTAGGGGGGTAGAGGATTATCAAAAATGAAGGTTTGAGGGCCTTGGCCCACCAAGCCAAATAACCGAAGGGAGGTCTGTCCCCCTTTCCACCAGCAAATTTAAAAAAATTGTATGCCCCTAGAAACTTTTTATAGTGGTCCTCACCTGGGATATTTTGAAAAATTAGATTCATTTGGAAATTATTTGGAGTAATCCTTAGGCATATTTTTTAAATGAGATGCATTAAGAATCTATTTTAAGTGTCCCTCACCTGGAAAATTTCGGGAATTAGATTCCTCTAGAAGCTATTTGGAGGACTCCTCCCCAGAAAGTTATTGAAATTCAGATACCCTTAGCTAGAAGCTATTTTAGACTGGTCCTCATCTGGATATTTTTGGAAATTTATATCCCTCTAGAAGCCATTTGGAGTGATCCTCCTCCAGAATTTTTTGAACATTTGAATGCAGTTAGAAGCTATTCAAGAATGGTTTTGGCCACATAAAAAAAAATCGGATACCTTTTGAACAGGCATGTCCAATAGCCGACCCCCAAGTACATTCTGTGCTCAGCTCAGATTTAAATACTTGATAGTGCAGAAATTACAAATTAGTCTAGTGTAGCTGATGTAAATGCTCGCTAATTTCCATTAAGTTTCCAGAATTTTAGGTATAATTTATATATTTATGCATGTATTTGTTAAAAATAAATAAATATTCATTCATGTTTTAATAATATTTGACATTAGGTCCTATAAATCTCATGTATAGCCCTCGGCCAATCCCCCAAGAATGTATGTGGCCCACAGTCATGGAAAGTTTGAACATGCATTCTTAATTAAAGGTATTTAGAGAGGTCTTCCCACAGCATATGTCTGAAATTGGGATGCTTTAGAGCACTGGTTCTCAAACTGTTACGCCTACCATTGGTGGTAAGTACAATTATTCCTGATGGAACGCAGTGAGAAACCAAACTAAACAAGCAAATTAAAGTTGTAAAAAGATAAGTTCTCATTAAATCTTAGAAATATACTATGGCCCAGTCTAACCAAAAGAAAAGTTTCAAACAGTGGCTGGAAGGTTAAATATAATCTTTTTATATAGTTATTTGATACTCATGCACTATTATACATATCGATTGAGTAGAAATGTTAAATAAAGATAAATAAAATCTGTTATTGTATGAATGCTGCTATATTTCTGGGCACCATTAAAAACATACCTAAATACAAGGGGTTATTAAAAAGTTTCAAGCCTAGTTCTGTAAAATGTAAATAAATTACCTGTTTTAAATTTGACCACTATCTCCTTCAAAGTAGTTCCCTTATGCAGCGATACAATGATCCCAGCGCTTTTTCAACTTTTGGAAAGCTCCCTGAAAGTCCTAGTTTCGAAGCTGCACACCGCCTGTGATTCACGGTGTCAACCGACGACCCTTGAGCTTTAACTTAATCTTAGGGAAGAGGAAGAAGTCGCAGGGAGCCAAATCCGGTGAGTACGGGGGATGAGGAGTGATGATAATGTTGTTGCGTCGGTAAACTCACGCGTTTTCATCGCTGTGTGTGTGGGTGCGTTGTCATGTCGGAGTACCCAATTGCCCGCATGCCGCATTTCTGGTCTTTTCCGCTGATCGTCCTCCCTCAGACGCCTTAGAACCTGACAGTAGAATTCAGCGTTGACAATCTGACCCTCAGGAACGAATTCATGGTGCACAATCCCGAGATTGTCAAAGAAAACGATGAGTATGTACTTGGTCTCACTCCTGACCTGCCTCGCCTTCTTCGGTCTTGGAGATCTGGGGCTATTCCACTGCGAAGACTGTTGTTTGGTCTCGGGTCGTAACCGTAGATCCAACTCTCGTCCTCTGTGTTGATCCTTGACATGAAGGTTGGGTCATCCAGAGCATGTTGACAGCGATCCTGACAGACTTCGGCACGGTACTCCTTCTGTTCAAGGGTCAGAAGCCTGGGTACGAACTTAGCTGTAACGTGGTGAATGTTAAAAACAGACATGAGGATTGTCTGCACTGATCTGTATGACACATTGACAATGTCAGAAGTGTCCTTAATCGTCATCTGGTGATCCTCGCGCACAAGTTGCCTAACTCTGTCCACAATTTCCGGGTTTGTGCTCGTGGAAGGTCGCTCTGACTTCTCTTCATCTTTCACTGACATTCTGCTGCTCTTGAAGCGCGAGTGCCACTCGAAACAAACCGAACGGCTCATAGCTTCATTGCCGTAAGCCTGCTGCATCATTTGAAAGATTTCCATTCCAGATTTTCCGAGTAAGATGCAGAATGGGATGTTCGCTCTCTGCCCATGTTTGTGGTCCATGATGAATCACAAATGCACCCGTGCACGTCGTCAAATAAGCGTGTGTAACACAGCTACTGCTCAACACAGAACAATGCCACTTGTCGTACTGACAGATGAAGGTCACACCTCACCACACCAGTGCACGCATCTTAATGCTGCGCTCTCTTTTCATTTTACAGAACAAGTCTTGAAACTGTTTGATACCACCTCGTAGTATTGGGATATGGACTGAGAAGGGAGAAGGCAATTATAGAACAGATGTACCTGGGAAAACCAGAGGAAAGAAGGCCACCTAGGAAACTGAAGTTCAGATGGGGGGATGATGTAAGGAGTTACCTTAGAGCAGGAGTCGGAAAACTACGGCCCACCGCCTCCTTTGTACGGCCCACAAGCCAAGAATGGATTTTATATTTTCAAATTCAAATCCAGCAATGTTCTTAAGATATTAATGCAAGTGCAGAAGACATTTCCATATTTCAAAATCTATTTGACTCTACAAGGCGAGGCTCCCCCCTAACCTTCAATTGGAAACAATTAATCTGCAGTGTGATGACATGCTAAAAGGCAAATTTCAAGAGAAGAATCTAACATAATTTTATAAATGGCTTCTGAGCGATGAATATGGTCAATTACGATCATATGCTCTGGGTTTTACATATGTATTTTGCAGCACCTACCTGTTTGAAATTTTTTTTTCAAAAATGAAATGCGTAAAATCTCAATACAGGTCATCATTAACAAATGAACATTTGCTATCAATTTTTATTGTAGGGAGTACTTACTTTGAACCTCAATTTGCTGAAATTTTATCTAAAAAAACGCAATTCTATCCTTCTCATTGGTAGAGTTGTCTTTCAAACAATTGTAGTATACTTATTATTATCACATTTTGTTCAGTAAATTTGTGAAAACTTGTTTTTTTTACTTGTAATTTAAGCAGGCCTACCTACATAAACATCGAGTTTGCTTCTTGGCCCACAGCGCCTAAAATACCTACTATTTGGCCCTTAGCAAAAAATGTTTGCCAACCCCTGCCTTAGAACACTGGATCTAGATGAGACTACCGCTGTTGACAGGAAAGCGTGGAAACTAAATAAAGAGCAAAGCTATCAACCGACTGCTGTTCAGGTGTCTAGCTAGGTAAAGGTAAGGTCAATAGTATATATTAAGAATTATCTTGGTGGTAGTCCAAATTACAGAAATTGTTGGGGTGGTACGCCATTCAAATAGTTTGGGAACCGCTGCTCTAGATGTATTCAAAAACAGCTGAAATTACATGAATGATGAGCAAGATAAACATTCAGAATCTATCCTAAGATATTACATGATACTGAGCATCATACACAACAAATATGCTTAAATCACATGATTTATTACTCCTTTGCATTTTAAACTTATATTTAATGAATTTTAGTCAATTGTTACAAAAAGGTTGACCAATAATTACATTTTTCTTTAGGTCGATAAAAAATATGATTAAAGTCAACTGCAAAATAATCTTGTTGATATTTACCTCAGAATAGACTGCTTGTTCATATTTACCTTGTAAGGTAGATTTATTACCTTGCTTGTTTACAAATTTTTGCAGCTTATATGATAGGGTTATATGTTGAACCCATAAACCTTTTACCGTTATCAAAGTGCTCTTAACTGGTTCTTGCTGGTATGGTCTGATCTTCCATACATCCCTGTGTTACTGGTTGGTTTTCTCTTGCTCACTGTTCTTGTAATTTCAGCTGTTTTTCCATTAAGTGGTTCCAGTTAAATTCGACTGACAATAAGTTATCTCTTACCAGGTCATTGGTTCAGTCGTAAAATTAAGGCTAATGTGTTATAGCACAAACTATATATATTGGGTGTATACTAAATTTAGTTTCTTATTTACAAATCATATGCTCGAAATTCTCTTTGAAAGTAAAATGGTAGGGGTTCAATATTCTATCAAAGAGTGTACACAACACTAGATTAGCAAAAAAATAATAATTTTCATACATATATGAGCCCTCCAAGGGTTAAGTTCTGGATCCTACGGACCCCCTTTTTCTACGCCCTCTTAGTAAACTAACCTTAAGCAAATTTTCTCCCGAAAAATAGGTATACAGTATCATTTGTCATGTTAAATACACCCCAGCTATCCATTCTAAACGAAATTGTTAAAGCCATTAAAAAAAACTGTTATCAACAAAAGCCCCAATTTTAAGGGATATCATTAAAATTTTAAAAATATCCGAAGGAAATACCATATATTAACTAAATATCAAGTTTGAACAAAATCTGTCAAACTGTTTCAGTTATGGCACCAGGTACAAATAGACAAACCGAGGGACACACAAAGTTTCTAGAAACACTTTTGTGGGTACAGAGGCACAATAATTGTCAATATTCATCATAATATTGAGGTCGAATTATTTCATGATCACAATATTTTCTCTTTATATGAGAAAGTAAAAATAAATATGGTATGTTCAAAAAGAATAAAGCGTTTTGTTAAACAAAACTATATATTAAGAATAATGTTATCTTAAAACTTAAACATAAGCGAATATATTGTTGTTAATATTAGCAGCGTTGACATTATTACTACCCACACCAATGAGCACATGGTCAAGAACATTTAAGTCTGGTCTACTGGTTTGATGGGGACGTTGGGGTTTGAATCCCTGCTGAATGTAATTAAGGTAGTTTTTCCTAAATTATTTTCCACTATACTATCACACAAATGTGGGTATATATCTTCTACATTCTACCTCTATCACTCTAACAACAATAGCGTAATTAGTAGACTACTTATACATAAGAGCGAAAAGGTAGTGAAACGCGGGGAAATAATAAACAAACATTTCATCTCTTTTGGTGTCTCGTAGGTAATAGTTTCTACTGTTGGTTCTTTTACTGAACAGAGGTGTCAAATGTATATCTACGTTCTTTTAATATTCTACATTTTTATATAACTAATATATTAGCAACATGTCAATACTATTTTACCACTGATTCCCCTCTCCTAACACAACATTTCACAACCTTGTAATAACTAGTATTTCTGTTAATATTTTCTATTCGATTTCAAACTTTTCATAGCTACAAATTAATGTTTTGTGTAATTAGACGTGTTGAAGAAATGACTGGGGGAAGGGTAGTAGACCTATATACATAAGCTACAAACTCCATATCTTACAGCTGTTCTTTTATTTAAGCTGTGCTTTGCTCTTGTTAATTCCTCAAGTAAGATCTTACATGTGATACCAAAATTGTTTGCCACCTTTTCTTGGACCCCACTTACTCGGCTCATTCCAATAAATCTCCTTTGTTTTCCAATTCCATATTGAATGTAAAGATTTAAAGACATTTGAAATGTCGACAGAGCTAATTTTACATTCGGAAATTTTAGAGGGTGGATCTCGAAGGTGAATATTAAAATATTAATTAACTGGTATTTGGTTGATGACAAATTCAATTAAAAATGTAGTAAAAGTAAAAAACTATAGCATCAAGTTTTTACGTGTATATGTGGAACCCCATTTAATCCCAGGGGGAGGGGAGCCTGGAGCCTTGATTACATTTTTTTGTATTTTTAAAGTGCATTTAGGTGTCATCCATAAATCACGTAACGCTTTGAGGGGGGTGGGGGGTGGGGGTGGCGGGATGAGCTATAATGTCTACATGCTGTTACAGGGGGGGAGGGTGGGGTACATCAAAATGTTATGTAACACAGGTCTTAAACGCAAATTCTAATGTTGAAAAACAATATTATTGTTCATGTTTTCACCTTTGTTAAACATACTTATGGATAACTTCCGAATATCTGTGGCGTTGAAAATGCAATCTCAGCACTTACTTTTTGTTTATCAATATTTCGAATTCGCTTAGGTGGCATTGTCTGCCCGAGACTATGAACGCCAAGCACAGTCTAAGACACATATTTTCATACGGATGACAGTGACATGTTTATACTCACTTGCTTAGATTAGTCGAACTACTGACCCCCTCACATGCTTTTAGTTGGATAGCTGCTGTCAATTGAAGCGGCCTTAATTTATAAGTATAGATGAATTTGAGTATAATTTAAATGCCTACTGCACATTCTTTTACATAGGCTGTGAATAATCACTTGTGTTTGTACAGAAACAAAAATAATTTTTTCTATGAGGAGACTTGTTCATTGCTTGCGTATAAAAAGCGATATTAAGAAAAAATAGTGGAAGAGTCCCAAAAAGATGTTGTAGTGACATGGAAAGAAGCAGAAGTACAGAATTTATCTCGAGTCAAGTTTGAGGAGTCCATCAATAGTGTTATTTCTTCATACCAGCAGCATGTTATGAAAAGTAAAACTTCAAATATCATTAATTATTCACAAAAGGTAGTTGTATTTAAGCCTATACCTTTTCCCTTCTGATAAATCTAATGTGTATGTATATAAATGCAACTATTATAAATATGTTATGGTGGCTGCATTGTCTAAATAATCATTCTCTCAGTATACTAGACGGCCGATGTTGGGGAGATGGGGTTTGAATACCAGTCAGGTCTAATGAGGGTTGCTTTTCTTACATGGTTTCCCACTCACCCTCTATGCAAATGCTGGTAAATTTTCTTTAAAATTCTACCTTTTTATTATACATTTTGTAGGGTAGTATAGTCTAATTGTAGTTATTCTAATTATTTTTTATTATATTTATCTAATGGAGTAGAAATGAGGAAGGTAAAATTCTAGAGGTCAACGTGAAGAGATATTATAAAACCATTTAGGAAAAGCCACTCTGACAACACATGACAGGTATTTGAACCCCGATCTCTGCTTTATTGGCCATCTAATCATTTTTAAGAGTGAAGCCAGGATCCAGGATTGATGTTGGAACGAAACATAAATCTAGGTATTGATAAGTTAATTAAAGTATAGTTGTAGATTAATCCCATAATAATTTAGAAAAGTTGTATACTTAGAATTCTTTATGATGATAATATGACTATCATAAAAAGTGCACAATATTAAGAAATATGTCTTCCCCCAGCGTCAAGCATCTGATATGGACTCTTCAACATCATCATCTAGCAAGCGCTATTATAGAAAAGGGCCATCCTAGTCAGCACATAGTAGTGCCGTTTAGTTCTTACTCAGATCGCAAACCTGACATCCATAACATAAATATAGCAGAGGTTTTTCCTCATGAACCTGAGGAATTTGAATTCAACGTCTTTATGTCTGTACTTGTCTGTCTTATCTGTTTGTATGTGTAGCTTTTTATAAATAATAATACTCTCTGAAATAATTTATGTTCAGGATTTAAAATGGATTTTAAGAAGTATTAATTCTGAATCCATCCTTTAATATCATAAATCTTCCCTATGGAATAATGACATTCATTCTTGGTGAGAAAGGTTATGTAAAACGGGAAGGGGGGGGTAGGCTAAATGTCTACATGGTGTTTGTTATATGGGGGGAGGGGGCTAAAAAGGTAGGAAAAAAGTGTTACGTGGTTTACTAAAATAGTGATTGTAAATTCATAGAAATAGCTTTCTTTCACATGTTTACAATATCACTCACTTATTCTATGTCATTAAGAACTCTAATAAAGTTCATCGCTACACTTACAAAAACACGCCACCTATCCCTATATTGAGCTAATACATCCAGTCCACCTCATTAAACACAATTCATATTTTGAGCTAGTTTTATCCATTCCACCTCATTATACCCTATCCCTATCTTAAGCTGGTTATATCCAGTCCACCTCACTATACCCTATCCCAATCTTGAGTTAGTCCTATCCAGCTCACCTCATTACACCCTATTCCTATCTTGAGCTAGTTCTATCCAGTCCACCTCATTACGCCCTATCTCTTTCAGGTACATTCTAATGTTATCCTCCCCTCTGCTTCTAAGTCTTCACAATGGTCTCTTCCCATTGGGTTTTCCAGTCAGTAAACTGGACATGGTTTTAGATTCCCCCATTCACGGTGCATGTCCTGCCCACAGTAATCTATGCTACTTGATTATCCTAACAATGTCTTGTGATGAGTATAGGGTAAGTAACTCATCAATATGTAACCTCCTCTGTTCCACAGTAGCCTCATTTCTTTGTAGACCAAATATCTTCCTAAGCACCTTGTTTTTAAACACCCTCAATTGGTTTTTGTCATGTAAGGTAAAATACCACATTTCACAACTATAGAGAACAACCAGTAAAATTATTGTTTTGTATATTCTTAGTTTTTCATTTCTTGACAGGCGAGATGTCAACAACTTCCTGACCAAGTAATAGCATGCATTTCTCACCTGTAGTCTTTTCCTAATTTCCAATATAAAATTTTTTGTTAGATAAAATTGTTCCTAAATTATATTTAAACTCATTAACCCTATAAAATGATATGTTGTTGGCAGTAATCTCTAAGCTATCGTCCCCAATCTGTGTTCTCTATGTGATCATATACTTAGTCTTTTCAGCATTCACTTTTAAACCTATTTCCTTCCCAGCCTCTAATAAAAGTTTTACATTTCTTGCAACAGTTCCTTACTATTAACCGAACAAAGCTAAATTATCTGCAAATCCTAATAACTGTAATGCACCGTTTAATGTCACTACTTCCTTGAATAATATTTTCGCAACAAATATGAATATTTTTTGTATGATTGCAATAAACTACTTTTTCTTGAAGATTACAAGAGTGATGTTGGTAATATCTCCTCACAAAAGTAATAAAACATGTTGCTCACTGATTATAGCTAGGGATGTTTGTTTCATGGGTGTAACAACGTTTTGTTTATAGAGCCCTACAAACTGTATACATATTTTTTTTTGAGGGGGAGGGGGTTTCAGTTTAAAGCTTAGTGCCAATACCCTGGAAAATCATGGGGGGGAAAAAAAATTGCAACCCTAAAATGGTGAAAAATTGTGTGTTATAAATATTTTTCGAACATTCTATTGGGTGAGAAGAAGCCAGTTTCACAAATTAATATTTAGACAAGCCTGATTTTGATAAAATAAGTATTGTTTTCATGCAACCACTCTGATATATTGAAACAATACATTAAAATATGTTTTATTCCAAAACCCCACACATATTTAATCATTATATATGAGATATTTACGATTTTTAATTTCTCGGTATTGTACAGGTAGAGAAAGTATTGTGATAGTAAAAAAATCAAACTCGAGATTTTGATGCATGTCAACATTTCATGACACCCCCCCGACCAAAAAAGTGTTTTTTTGAATTCCCGTCTGTTTGTCTATCTGTACCTTGGACTAGAGCCTAAACTATTTTACTGATCAGGCTAAAACTTGATATCTAAGGTTTTCATAGGGTTGCCCCAAGTGGTTTTTTGGAATTGGATATCTAACCCTAAGTGTAAGGTTAGTTTACTGAAGGGAAAAAAGAGAAAAAATTGATTTTCACAAAATCGGATCTAATCATTTTCCGGTCTGATGTGTAAATTCTAATTTTTACTTTCTCTCTATCTTACAGGTAGAGAAAGTATGGTGATCGTCAAAAAAATTGAACTCGAGATTTTGATGAATCTTGACGTTTCATGACTCCCTGAATCCGAAAAAGTGGTTTTTGAATTTCCGTCTGTCTGTCTGTCCGTCTGTCTGTCTGTCTGTACATCCAACTAGAGCCTAAACTATTTTACCGATTGAGCTAAAACTTGATATCTAGGGTTTTCATAGGGTTGCCCCGAGGGGTTTTTGGAATTGGATATCTACCCCTAAAATTAAGGGTAGTTTACTGAAGGGAAAAAAGAGAAAAAGTCGATTTTCTCAAAATCGGCTCTAACGATTTTGATTAAATTTCATTTATGAACATTAATAAATATTCCAAACAAAATGGTTACTCTCAATATTTCGGCAAAATGGCTTTAAGGGCTCCGGTCTGATGCGTAAATTAACATTTATTATAATAGCTCCGAAACTATTTGAGATATGAAATTACTTAGCATTACAAATATGTATATATATTTATAATACAAATATTTTATTCGAAACATATTTATATAAAATCAATAACTTTCAATCTATACGCAATTATATATATATTTTTAACTTTTTGGACATTAAAACTTAAGTATTGCGTACGTAAAAAAAACTAACCTGAAATGTTGATGGATGTCGACGTCTCATGACCCCCCCCTCCCCCGAGCCCTAAAAAATAGTCTTTGCAATGCCGTCTGTCTGCGTGTCTATAAAAACTTAAAATTAAGGGTAGTTTACTGAAGGGCAAAAAGAGAAAAATTTGGTTTTCTCAAAATCTGCTCAAACGATTTTGATTAAAATCCGTATCTAGGCGTTGATTAAGATTATAAATAAACTGGCTATTTTCATTTTCCTATGAAAATTATTTTTAGGGTACTTTACAGAAGCGTTAATTTCCGTATCTCCACAACTATTTGAGAAACTAAACAACTTATCATTGCAAAATTATAGGACTATTAGAAATAAAAAACTTTTATTTGACATATATTTTTATAAAAGCAACAGTTTCTGAGATATTTGCAAATATATTAATACAATTTTGTGAGCTTTAGTTGTAAACATATACTACTTAACGCAATAATTCTCCAATGCCATAGAGTAATTAAATATAAGTATCTAAAAAAAAGTATGTTATTTTTCCTTAAAACTCTTAGGAGAAATGTTTGCATAGCAATGATCTATCTCCATTTTAGACTCAATAGTCAATATTTACATTTTTTATTGGTCAAAATGTATAAATGAATAATTAAATATCAATGCGATGACTTGAAGATCTGCAACACCTTATAAAATGTTAAGATTTTAACCAAAATCGAAATTTTATTACGAAGTGTTGACCCTTGTGGAATACATTAAACTGTTTGAAATGCTCTTAGGTGGACAAAGATGCGCCTCTTTTCTCATTGATTCTATATCATTGTATATTATTTTATGCGTGTTCTTATGTGGAGTGGTGATGATACAATGTACATTATTCCGTTCAGAAATCTTACGAGTTTATAGGAGAGAGAAAGTCTGTGCTGTGCACCGTACCATTTATTTTATAATATCTTCGAAACTATTTGAGATAAGAAGTTACTTATCATCGCAAATATGTAGGCCTATTTTTAAATATAGATCTCGTATTTGAAACATATTTTTGTAAAACCAATAACTTTCAAGATATATGCAAATACATACATATATATATATATATATTATATATTCTAACTTTCCGAACACTAAAGGTAAACTATTGTGACCGTAAAAAAAAAAATCAACCCGAAATGTTGATGGATGTCGATGTTTCATGACCCCCCGAACCCTGGAAATTGGTTTTTGTAATGACGTCTGTCTTTGTATGTTTAACCCTAAAATTAAGAGTAGTTAAAAAAAATAGATTTTCTCAAAATCGGCTCTTATGATTTTGATTAAAACTCGTATCTAGGCGTTGATTAGGATTATAAATAAAATGGCTATTTTCATTTTCCCATGAAAATGACTTTTTTAGCATACTTTACAGAAGCAGAAATTTCCAAATCTCCGCAACTATTTGAGAAGTTGTAGTGCTATTAAAAATTTTAAAATTTTTATATGAAATATATTTTTATAAACCCAATAGTTTCTGAGATATTGGCAAACATACTAATACATTTTTGTGAACCTTAGTTGTAAAGTTACTACTTAAGTCTTAACGCAATAATTATCTAATGTCATAGAGTAAGAAATGAGTGGGTCTGTCAAAAAGTGTATATTCTCTTTCCTTCAACCTCTTAGGTGAAATGTTTGTACAGCAATGAACCATATCCATCATTTTAGACTCAATAGTCAACATTTACCTATTTTATAGGTCACAATTTAGAAATGAGGAATTTAATAGCAATGCAATGATAATAATATATGCAACCCCTAAGAAAATGTTGAAAATTTTAACTGGAAGTCGACATTTTAAAAAAACCTTTTGAGACCCAATATCAATACTTTTACTTTCTCGCTACCTTACAATCATTGTGATGGTCAAAAAAATCAAACTCGAGATTTTGATGAATGTCGATGTTTCATGATCCCCCAAATCCGAAAAAAGTGGTTTTCGCAATGCCGTCTGTCTTTCTGTCCATCTGTCTGTCAGTCTGTACCTCGGGCTAAACTATTTTACCGATTGGGCTAAAACATGGTATCAAGAGCTTTCATAGGATTGTCCCGAGATGTTTATGGACTTGGATATCCAACCCTAAAATTAAGGGTAGTTTCTTAAAGGGCGGAAGAAGAAAAAATAGTTTTTATCAAAATCAGCCTTAAGGATGTTTAATTAATTTCATTTCCAAGCTTTGATCAATATTACAAACCAAAGTCTACGCTCAATTTTTCTTCAAAATGACTTTAAGGGTTCCGGTCTGATGCGCAAGTTCTAGTTTGTAATTATATCTTCATAAGTCTTTGAGATATGAAAGTAACTATCATTGCATACATGTAGATATATTTATAATAAACATATTTACTTGAAATATATTTTTATAAAACAAACAGTTTTCAAGATATACACAAATAAATATATATATATATATATTAACTTATATATATATATATTAATATATATATAAATATATTAACTCAATAATATATATATATAAACTTTTATATATATATAAAAGTTAATATATATATGTATATATATTAACTTTTTGAACACTTAAGGTAAAGTATTGTGACCGTCAAAAAAATCTAACCTTAGATGTTGATGAATGTTGACGTTTTATGACCCACCGAACCCTAAAAAGTGGTTTTTGCAATGTCGTCTGTCTGTGTGTCTGTTTAACCCTAAAATTAAGAACAGTTTACTTACTTACTTACAGCTTTAAGGATTTTGACTAAAATTTGTATCCAGTCGTTGATGAATATTCTAAACAAAATGGCAATTTTAATTTTCCCATGAAAATGACTTTTAGGGTACTTTACAGAAGCGGAAATTTCCAAATCTCCTTAATTATTTGAGATACTAAATAGCTTATCATTGTAAAATTTTAGTACTATTGAAAATAAAAAACTTTTATTTGAAATATATCAATACAATTTTGTGAGCATTAGCTGTGAAGCGATACTACTTAAATTTAAACGCAATAATTATCTAATGCCATAGAATAAGCAAATAAATAAGTCTCTCAAGAAGTTGATGTTGGTTTTCCTTAAACCTCTTAGGGGAAATGGAAATGTGCAAACAGCACAGGGGAGAATCCAGGTGTTTTGTGAGCGGGGGTGTGGGGGACGTCAAAAAATGTTGACATAAAAATACCTCAAAATTTGAGTTTATATCTTTAAGTAATTTTTCAGTATAATGCTAAACTTGAGAATAATCCCCAAATGAAAAGTGTAACTCAAAATTTGCGATTGGTATTGAAATTTATTAAAAACAAATAATAAGAGCATCAGCAAATAGTGATTATTAAGAGGGAAATTAAGTTTAAACATTATAACAATTATTATATAAATAGTTTTTTTAGCGATTCAATCAATTAGAAAAATAGATGGAATTATTCAGATTTCGAACAATCAATCTTTAACTCCACTCTATAGTATATGTAGTGATTTCTCATTCTAACTCGAAGTTTTAACACTAAGCCATACTAACATGTTTTATGTGTGATATCAATCAAAGATTTTGTTTAAAGCACGTTATTTAAAAAAAAAAAATTGAAAGATCTTTATTTATTATTAATGATTGAAATAGTAATAGCAAAAATGATAAAATAAATTTAAACCTAAACAAGGGTTGTGCAACAAGGTGAGAGGTGCGTAACTTAAATTTGGATAGTTTCATTAATGTTTATTTTCACCATTTTAATACTTAATGTGATTGTCTTAAGAATGTATAATAATTACCGTATAGTAATCATTTAATAATATTACCAATAACAATTTAAAAAAAATGAAATCTTGATAGTGAGATAGTATTATGTGACAATAAAACTAGTAGTGACTTTAAAATTGATTTAATTGGTTTAATTTCTTGAAGGGGGTGCATGCCCCCCACACCCCCTTCTGGATCCGCAACCGATACAGCAATGATCTATCTTTCTCATTTTATACTCTATAGTTAATATTTACCTATTTTATTGGTCAAAATTTATAAAAGAAAAATTTAATAGCATTGCGATCAATAACCATAAGATGTGCATCCCTTAATAAAATGCCGAAAATTCTAACCCAAAGTCAAAATTTTAATATGAAGTGTTGACCCTTGGGGACCCAATATCAATATTTTTTATTGGTCCAAATATACAAATGAAGGCGTTAATTCTTTAAAATTTAAATTAAAAAATTTAAAACTGTGAGTCAAAAAATGTTTTACATATGTATAGCACAATTTGTTCTCGGGTTTGCTAGTGTATTTTATATTACGAATTTTGAGTAAAAATCTCCATTTTTAAACAATAGAGTGAGAAAGTTCGTGTGGCGTTTAGTACCATATATTTATTAGACTGGACTTGAAAGTTGAAAAATGAGTGGAATTAATTGATAATGCTTCATTCCAATTCAGTTATGTTTTAATTTCATTATTTTTAGTAGATGAATTACCAAACTCTATACCTAGGTACTGCTAATGATAATGTGAGGGTTAAGTACCCTTCGTTTACCCTGGAAGCAGGCTGCCCTTTCATTATTCCACTATGGCATGGCACAGCTTATAAGATAGGGTCATAGTGTAATTTATTAACGTAAAACTGTTACCTTTCAGGGTAATTTGAGTGAACCAGCACATATGATATAGTCATAACAAATTTATATTATTTAACTAACTCAAATTTTTAAACAGATAAATAATGCAATACAAAACATAAAATATTTTATTTAGATAAAAATTTAATTTGGTTCCATAGTATTCTCTAGTCTTCATTTGTTTGAAAAGGTATATTTAATTAACACTCATCAACATTGAATACCTTTTTCAAAAGTTTTGTGGCTGGCTTACCGTCATATACAAAAACATTTGTATGGTATTTACTTGAAATGTAATGATGTACTGGTACTTAGAAATTTGACACTTGATTTAGTTTAATTCGAGTAAGGATTTGACAAAATAATCAAATCAGTCTTTCATTAACATTTGGCACACATATTCTACTTCATAGTCATGATTCAATAAAAACAAATCACTTGCAACCTTTATTAAGGAAGAATAGGCCCTTTAGATAACTGTTTTTGGCATAGTCGTGTATAAAATATTTTGTTTTTTATTACTCTCGCACAAAATGTGTTCAATGCTAACATAATAAGACACTTTAATAGGTGCCACTATTCAAGCGTTTCATTTTGGTAAGTGAGTTTGACAATATCTTCGCTGAAATGGCCGACGTTCAACACTAGACGAAGGGTCGACAGCCGGCGGACTCCATTCTGGTCCAGGGTAGATAGAGTTGACAAGAGGTTTAGCTAATCGTGACACTGGTGGATGGTAGGACCGGCTCATGTCACCATGGTGCCCACCATCATCAAGTTGATTAGATGACTCTGTGCGACTGGATGTCCCAGGCTCTGTATCAGATTCTGACCCAAAACTGTCGTATTCGTCGCATTGATGAGATTTTTTCACTCGACAGTATTCACTTTTAACAGACTAAAACAAACAAGCAAAGGAGGTTCATGAAAATTATTTTTAATAAGAAACAAAAATATAAGAATAATCAGAATTGGGACACATTACAGCAATTATCTATCTGTTCTTATTTGTATAATCTGATATATAAAAATATATATATATATATATATATATATATATATATTGGAAGTCTTCAGTTTTTAATTTCTTCTACAACACATTCTAGATCATTTTTAATTTAGTAGATATTAGGTTTCTTTCCTTTAAAACTTTTTTAATAATTGATAGGGATTTAGTTTGTTAAAAAAACAAATAATTAAAAATCACCCTTAATGTTTAAAAAACTGTGTAGAGTTCTGATTTGTCCTATTACATCATATTGATGGTTTTTTATATCTCCAAGGCCATTCTGTAGTGAAAATAAGGCTACACTACTACAAAGCTATCTATATGAATAGTCTTCAGCGACTAGTAAATTAGAGATCTGCACATCGGAGTTATACTTTCCCTAGTTGTGTGACCCTAATCTGTTTAGCCTATTTATTCAATTCATGAAGGGGTGGCACTCCTCAAAGGTGAAATGGCTGATGTAAGACCGCTGGATACATATTTTTTCTAACAACCTTGTGAAATAGCTGGACTGAACAGATAGATTCCTGAAGAAAATTTTTGTATTTAATATGTAAAATCAAAAGCTATGTTGCCATAGTAATGTAAGAGTTGTGTAAATGAAGAGTTACCTTGTGATTAGCCCAGTATATTTGGGCTGTTTTATGTAATTATAATATTGATCTTAAATTTTAATAAAACCCCAGCATCAATCAGATCTTGGTGAGAGGGAAGCAGGTGGATTGTCCAACTCACGTTGCAATTAAAACTATTTCTTAAAGCCTAACTTAGCTCACACAATGCTCCTTGGAAGCAAAAGAGTCTCCCAACTTGATAACTTAGCACTACAGAAGCTATTTAGATGTGTAAATTCTGACTAACATAGGGGAGATCATCTCGGACTATTAATACTCTATCGCTACGTCCCTTGGTTTATTGCTAAGATATTAACCAATATCTTTTGCTGTAAGCAGTGGTGCACCCAAGGGGGAGAGGGGCAAACAGGGTATTTACCCCACCCCCACCCCAACACCACAAATAATTTTAATGTAAATTTAAATGATATCAAGTATAACTAAAATATTTAGCATTGAAGATGTGTTGAATGTATAGGCTACATTTTAAGACCAGGCTTCTGACTTAAGCCTAGTATTCAAAAGGTTTACTGTTACATACACAAAATTGACAATTAAAAAAACACAAATAATAGCTTCAATACCATTTGCATTATTTAAATCTCTTAATTACTATAAAACTACTCCAAATAATTTCTAAAAGCATTTAATATTCATAAATATTCTTGGCCTTCAGGAGTTAGGGGGCTGTGCAACCCCAAACCCGCTCTCTGCATCAAAATGTCATTCTTGCTACAGCCTTGATTGAATACTCCCTCCCCCCCCCCCTCCCCCAAAGTAAATGGCTGGGTGCGCCACTGATTAAGTAAATTATATGAAAATATATTTTACTTTGCCTTTTCCTTCTAAATCATCTTGAAATGGTGAAATTACACTCCTGACTCTTAGGATTCTTTGATCTATAATTATTAGTATATAAAATCACAATGACTAATAAGTCGTTAATGTAAAACAAAAACTAAAAGAATACTATTAAAACTCCGCGCATCCTTTCTACTAAAGATAAACAAGAATTACCATCAACTACAGTAAAAGTAGCCCCATCACCCGCCCTCCCCTCCTCCCCTTCCTCACTCTACCAGTGCTGGAATGCCTAAATTTGAAAGAGTGGTTAAATGTGTTTGCCAATACATGATAATACATGTGACTAAAATACCTAAACATAACTCAATGTATTTAATTAGTGTATAATTTAAAGCTTGTTACGTACACTAGCTATTATTTTATGATTAATTTTATATATATATAAAATTAAATTAAATTAAATTAAATTAAAATTACATAATATATATATATATATATATTATGTAATTTTACTTAAACTATACTAAATTAGCTTAATAAATAAACATTGTGATCTTGAAACTTTTTTCAACAGTTGGCACAATGCTTTGCTTGCTATACATGAACAGCATGACCTGGGGTGTAAAAACCCGAACTCATTGGCAATGACTTGTGGGCGAGCGGAAAGTGAATGTGTTGTAACCCCCTGGACATTGAGCAAGGTCATTAGAGCCTCCCTAGCTTGCCTGCAGTTTTCAAGCAGCAAGCCCTGGGTTTCCTATTGTGTTAAATAGAGCCTTTTGGAAAAAGAATTACTCAAAACACAGTATTCTTGGGATATGAACCAATTTTATTTTTAAAATTAATAATTCATTACATGTATATTTATTAACAATTTAAATATAAGTATTTGCACAGTTAGCACAGACAACATTGAATTTTAAAAAAATTAGTCCATATCATTATGGGTATGTGGCGCAGGACTAGCATACCCGGAGAATACGCCACTGGTCTTAAGTTAGGTTATAAGGCATATAAAGCTATGACAGGCCTAGCAAGCCGGTAGTGGAAAATATATGGCTTGAATAAAAAACTGACCACAGGCTGGAAACTGTAATGGATGTAAAAAAAAAGTTATTACATCTCAAATTACTAACTTCCATGTAATATTAATATTCGCCTGGTCCAATTCGTTATGAATACTTTATTAGAGGAAAAATTTGAAACATTGGTAGGGAGAAAATTACTTGGCAGGTTAATTTTAAAGTTCTAAATTTGCCTTGGTAGTGCATATGAACGTGAATAAATATGACTTTTATAATATCTCTGAATAATGTTACTATATACATAATTCCCTGTGGCTTGTTGGGGTAGACAGTTTGCAAACATTTTCTTGAACAAAAAAAAAAGACCATTGTACTCTATGTTTTCTTTGTAATTTCTTGGTAATGCTCATTTGGAGGGTTGGTTTATGGGAAGGGGTTGGGGCTGCTACCTGAAACTAGCTTTGTAAAAGCCGATTTATTAACACTAAAAGGAGATTTTTGTCATTTTCTTGTAAAACCATATTTAAAGTGAACTGTTTCTAAAAATGTCTGCTTGATAGCGATGTTGTCACTTGGGACTGCACGTAACAATCCAGTGTTGAAGGACTCAAGCTATCTCAATGTGTGCAGCCAGTTTAACCTGAAGCCTGTGGGTCTGGTGTATACCTTGTCTCTGGCCAGGTGGAATTTTTCCTAAGCTTTAGTCCAATAGTACAAAGCTATTTTTAAGAATTAGGAAAAGGACTGATGCTATTACCACATCTGTTTGTGTGTGTCTCTTAAGACCTTTTAAGCAATATACAAATCCTAACCAAACTTAGAAAATATTGGCAGCTAACAGGAGTCCTATAGTTTACATTTTATACCTTGGTTTGGTCAACTAATTTTTAATGAAGGGTATTTGAAGTTAAAACTATAAACAATTTTGGGTATGAGTTGTGGTATTAAGCAGTAAAGTTGTACAACTTATTATTAAAACTATATTGCCTTTGTTTTGGGATATAGACTCTGAAACTAATCAAATGACTAAGGATTGTAGACCTCGGTGGTCTAGGGGTAAAATTCTCGCCCAAGGACCTGATGACCCAACCAGGGTCTAATTTTATTTTTAGCAATAAAAATCTTTAGCGCTACTTCCTTCCTTCCCATGGCGAATGTGGCATGTAAGAGAATCTTGGAAACTATGAGAAAATACCTTTCCCAACAAAATTGGTATGCCATTTCCCTCTGTTTTATAGAAATATAGTGTGTTGATTATAAACAGTGCTTGTGATCATGATGTAAGACCCGAGTTAAATAAGCTCTAAATCAGAACCCTTATTTGAACAATTCCATTATATATATATTATTGAGGGGTGGGGGTGGGTGGGTCCCCTGGCCAACTGGCTAACGGTCCCATGAATGATGTAGCCAGAAATGTATATATATCCTGACTTTGGTTGGAAGAGCAGTAGAGAAATTTCAAACGTATTTATTTGTGGCCAACATTGATAGCATTTTACTATATTATTTTGTTATTCTGAAAATATTGATAATATCCATCATAAGTGATAGCTGCAGATAATATTACTTGATCTATAAATATATTGAAATAATTTTAGTTACTTTAGTAACTAACTTCTGCTGTTCTTCCTACCAAAATCAACCTATATATATATCTTTGAATTGCAGTAATTTTTTGCTTAATTGTCACCTATTTTTACAATTATAAACACTAGAAATTAGTTACTAAAGTTATTACTAAAGATATTATCAATACTGTTCTTCTTACCAAAATCATATGATTATAAACAGTATATATATAGTAATCATATGATTATAAGTATAAAGATTATAAACAGTATATATATATATATATATATATTATATATATATAATATATATATATATATAGTATGATTTTGGTAGGAAGAACATTATTGATAATATCTTTAGTAATAACTCTAGTAACTAACTTCTAGTGTTTATAATCATAAAAATAGGTGACAATTAAGCAAAAAATTACTGCAGTTCAAAGATTTTCCTAATTCAGCACAGACATGAATACAGGTACTTAACTAATTTAGCAGCGAAAGGGTTAAACCTAACTAACCAAGCCCTGGTGACCATTGGGATGATTCCCCTTTCGGGAAAAATACACGTGGTACTAGGTGGCAGTTATGCTGTCATAGATTAACTTGTTTTGGAAGCCTTTTACAGGCATAATTCTGTGATAATTTGTTTAAATAACCTATATTTTTCATAACTGCTTCAAATATATTTTTATGATGTTAATTTCCATAAAGTAAAAATTCTATAATCTTTACTTTGCACCAAAGTGTTTTTTTTCTAACAAAACTAATAATTGGATTAATACTTTAATTTGTTTTCTCAACTTTAGGAACTATACCAGTTTTCTTTTCTGGTGCCAAAATCTTTGTTTCTTCTGCATGGATTTTGCTGGAGGACTTATATTTTATTTTAATTTTATTATATATTAAATAGGTAAACTGACAACTGTGATTTCAAAAAAGTCAATTGTTTAAGTGTTAGATGTGTTTCGAGGCTATTTGTGATTTAAAAAAATACAGATAAAATTATTAATTTCATTTATCATATAATCAATTATCATATTCATAATAAAAGATTCACATTGAATAACAAATTAAAACTTTTAAAGTAATAATGCACTAGATCATAACATTACAATTTTTTTTCTCACTTCTTAGCATCCATGAACAGTCTTGTACAGTACATTATTAGTTGAATTTAATACTTGTTCTTTCAGAAACATAGGTACTATGACTTGACAGTGCTACTGTAAGCAAATTAACAGTAGCTACATCTTCTTCAGTGGCTGCATGGTCTAGGGCATCACTCTCGCAATATACTACACTGCCGATGATGGGGAGATCAAGGTTTGATCCCATTTGGGTGTTGTGAGGGTGAGTTTTTCTAATCGGTTTTTCATTCTCCCTCCACACAAATATGGAAATGTGGGTAAAATTCCTCTAAATTCAACCTTCCTAATCCCTAACACATATGAGTAATTATTATATAGGCATACAACCCGAACATTGGTAAGGGGCAGTGCTAGAACAAAAATAGATAGGTACCAATTTAGTGGAACTACACTATTTTTTAGTTAATTTATTTTTTCCAATTTTATACATTATCTATGTCACTACAAAGCTAGAAAAGCCAGTATAAGATATAAAATAAAAAGAAAATAATGGTTACTGGTTAAAAGCAAACAAAATACAATAACAAAATCAAAATTAAAAGATAAGATTACCAAAAGATCTCTTAAACATAAATCTAATTTTAAAAGATACAAAACTAAATAAAACACAGCTAAAGTAACATTTTTTTATTTCACACAAATCAAAGATTCTGGTATTAAAATGAAAAATAAACCTTTATTTAAAAGTGATATATAATTACGAATAATTAATTTGTATGATTTAAAAGGTGGAGTTTGTATTAAGTTTTCTTTAGTAAAGAATTAACCAATTATTGTTACGCAGTATTTTTAGAATAACCGCAGAGTATTTTTAATATTTGGTGACTACACATAGGCTATACATTTTAAAATGTATAGTAAAAACAAATAATTTTTATCTATTTCAATATTACACATTCAAACACATGACAAAAATAATGAGGTTGATGAGTATAAGAGAATGATTTTCAAACATACAATTAGCTATTATATTCAACCATCACTATACCATATATGGACGAAAATCACCTATAAAATACATTTTTCAAAGATCCACATTTGTAACAAAATTGATCCAAGAAGTACTGCATAAGAAGTTCTTGTTTGGACTAAGAACCTCGTTTATGTATGTTTACACTCTTTAATTATTACCACAAAGTAAAGAACTAGGTATTAAAGTTTTTGTTTGGACTGCAAGCCTGAATTATTGTGTTCAATAATACGCCTCTAATATTTTCAAAAAATAATAAAGTCACTTGCTTTATTTACATTATGGTCCCAATGCTTTAAATTAAATTCTACTGATCCATAACTATTCATTCACACACATCTATTAGAAAAGGCAATATTCACCAGTGATATTCTCTTTTCATATACACTTCTAATTAAATAAGCAATTTCCAGTGGTGTGTTGTGGAGTGTTTCAAGGGAAGCAGACTTTGTTAAGACTTTTCCTGTGAAATGATCTCGCCCACTTGAGCCCTATTTGACCAATCATACATTTGCTCTGCTCTACATGCCTCACACGGGAATGCATTCCCCTCGATATCTGACCATTGAGTGTTCTACTGAGGCATGTGGACAATTCACAGGTACAGTTTAAATTAATGCTGCTTACCCTGGCAACACTTCACAACACCCCAATGGCAAATAGCTATTCATAAAAATAAAATAAAACATTTTAAAACAATAATTTATATAATTTATATAATAATAACAAAGTTACATAAAATTATCTTCATTAAACTTTCAAATTTATAGTAACGATCCGTGTACCTACTCTACATGTAACACTAATTTTTTTAAGACTATTATGTAATGTCATTATCGAGAAAATCTTTGATGTAAGTTGTGTATTGCATTTTAATATAATTCTGTACTTATTTTAATACTTTCACTAAATTCAAAGAGCAAGTTATATGTGTGACTATGTTTAGAGACGATACATTTGACTATTAAAGTCAAGTGTAAAAATATATCCTAACGCATCATATTATAATATGAGAGAATTATCCTTGACAATAATTTAATAGAATTGCTTCTACAATCTGAACTTGTATGCTAATAAAAGTCATCTAATAACTAAAGGTTTTGAATTTATTATTCCTCCATTTTTTTAAATGTGATTGAGTTAATATTAACCCCCCCTCACATTAAAGGGAATAGTGAGATCAATATTTTTTCAAGAGGCATATTTTTATTTAGTACCACCTAAAATAAAAATTATCTTATAATATAAAAAAAAATTAACTAAGGCTAGGGCTATTTTCATGCATAACAAATAACTAATAGTGAATAGTGCATACAGTATATTGCACAATTTATAGTAAAAATACAAATTGTTATAATGTAACCTAGGGATTAAGTATTACTTAAATCAATTGTTTTTATTCATAGAAATATCCTAACCAGGGCCATTTGAAGAAAATGTGAAGCCCGGGGCAAAAAGTCAGAGGCCCCCCCCCCCCCCTTTGTATGGCAGTTTATCAGTTTTGGCACTAAGCCGTTATAATATATTGATAAGTACTCGGTATTTATGTTACTTAATATTTTCTCATGTTTTATGGAATATTGATCAACACATTAAATGACTATTTTATTAAATGCAAACAAATTAAGTTAACAAAAGTCAATTCCTCTTTGTACCAGAATTAAAAATGTAGTCAATACTTCCATTTATTTTCAATCATGATTACTTGTATTCATCAATGCTAAAACAAGGAAAATGTCTTATAAACAAACAAGTATGGTTACCACAAGACATTTTAAACAGGAATAGAAGATGTTTTCCATCTGCTGTGAACATTGGCCTTTATGAGTGTAACTAACATTATGAAGAAAGGGAGACTGAGATGTTAGTTAAAATCGTCTTACCTATTATATCCTGTATAAGCTCTTGCAGAGGGTTTAGTTGTTCATTGATTTTTTCTCACAACACATCAGATTCACATTGGTACATTAAACTATACATATTTATCAGATTTCTCCTTCCATTTATAACTTGGATAGAAACTAAATATATTTTATGTAATTTGAGCATACATGTTACACAGAACATTGTCTTCAGAACCAAAGATAGAAGTAAATAACAATAATTTTTAGAATGTCCAAAGTGCCCAAAAGGTAAAACTACAGGATCTATTGTGAAAATTATATAATTAAAAAAATATTAGCGCTATTGTTTAATTCACTTGTAATGAACTGTGTTCTTTGTATGGGAAATAGTTCTTACTGCAGGCCTATGTGGGTGGACGTTTTTAAGTTAGGTATTAGTTAGGCAGTTACATGCCTGAATATCTTTCGTGGACATAATTTGTCTAGTACTAATTTTACCCGCCCTTCCCCTCCCCAGAATTGTATAAAGATTCCCAAAGCCCTCTTAATGCCACATCCTTTGACAAGAGTTAAAATCGCAACGTTGGCCAAATATATAAAAAATCAAAACTGTTCCAAAATATTGAATATAAATTTAATAAACTAGCATTTAGAAATGAAGATATTTAATTTAGTATTGTTTACAATAAACTGTTTGTTTAAATGCATAATATTACGAGTAAGCCTTGTAGTGATTTAGTAATATGTTAGCCCCACATCTAAATAGCAAACAATTTGACAACTATGTCGAGGCTAGATTCATCTTGAGTTTTGTAAAGCCTGCAGTATGGATATAGCGGTGTGAATATGAAAGGAGTGATGAGACTAGGAAAAAAAAAAGAAGAAACTATTGCTATAAAGTGAGGCAAGTTTCAAAACAGTAAGGGAATTAATTAAATAAATAATATTTTCTCTGTGAAATAAAATTTATGTAAGTTTTATTATAACTTTCGGAGGGTTTTAAAACTTACAATATTGTTTTAACTTTTGGTAGATATTTTTATTAGTTGTCCAATAGAAGGTTTGGGGAGACTTAGTCTCATAGTCTACCCTGATGCTATGCCCCTGCTGACTAGCTATATATAAAACATCTTCTTGCATTCTCACTGACCTCTCATTGACCTCTCAAGTTAAGGGTTCTTTATACTCATCTCCATCCATAATGAATAAAAAGTTAAAGTTTAATCAACTATTTAAATTATGAACTATTCATTAATTATTGATTATGAACACTAATATCATTGAACATAATTTGTTTCAACTCCTTGCACAATTTGTGCTATGCACTATTCACTCATACATAATGTATTATGCAGCCTTAAAAAATATCTAAAATAAAGATATGTTTGGAATATATAATAAACATAAAAAACTGAAAAATTATACTAAAACAATACAAGCAAATTAAAATAATATTAATAATAGTATTTGAAAATGATAATATTTACAATAATATATTATCGGCTGTATTATCTTTTTAATATCGGTACAAAATATTTATAGGTACTTGAAACCAAATGTAAAACAAAGATTTTTCTAAACTTTTTCAGTTAATGTAATATTAATACTTTAAAATATAATATGCAATACGTTTAAATAAGAAACACATATTTATAAAGAATTCTTAAAAATCAAAATAAAATACTGCAAAATTATATTAATAAAATTGAAATAAAGTTTTTATGAATTGAAATAAAAATATAACTAAAAAAAAGTTTTCATTCTTTTGTTCATTTCTGGGCTATTTATATTTTAAAGTATGCTACCTTTACAGTAGGAGATGCATCACTTTCTCTGTAGACGAAAGTCTGCAACTTTGTAGACTCAGAACTTTGGGGACCTGGCACATGAAATGTTGCATAAGGTCTTATATCTTCTGAATATTCTGGATAGACAGAAAAAAATAAACGTGCATCTATATTGTTAATCATAGAGAAAGTGAAGAATCATGCATCTATTGTGTTATCATAGAAATATAAATGAATTATTCATCTATAAGGTTAATCAAAATGCTAACTCAATAAGGTTAGTAATGATTTGCATTTATTTCTATACTTTTAAAATTACAGCTTTCAAGATTGGTGACTGGACCAATAGTAAATGAGATCTGGAAACTGCTAATAGGTTAAGTTTGAATACACACAGTTAAAATAAGAAAATTACCAACTATAGAAACAACTTTTTCTGCTGGATTAGTTATTTATTAATCATTGGTTACCAGGGAGATGTTATCAAGCCAGGGACTGTATTATAAAACTGTTTCTCCTTCTCACTATATTGCACAATCACACACACAATAGTTTATCAAGCAAATGTATGTGCATTGGCTTTAAAGGGAAAATTAGATATTGAAGGGGAGGGAACATTTAACCTGTACAGTTTCATCAAGCACAGTTAACCTTGAGAACAACCCATGTGATGTCTCTTTTATCAATAAGAAGAACAAAGAACATAATAAGACACATTTAAAATGTACAAAAAAATAAATTATATACAGACTTTTTGTGGCGAATTATTAAAGAGATAAACACACAAATTTGAAAAATAACGAATTTTAAACATGCTATGAGTCTTAGGGAGGAATATATACATTTGTTTGGTATTAATGAGATGGCCAGTCTAAAATGATTTGACTGGAAATGAGTGATAGTATAATCATAGGAAGACCAAGAACATGAAGGATGGAACAAGTGAAGGAGGATGTGTCAAGAGGAGACTGGAATGAGATATGAAGACAGGTGAAATGGAAGACCGGAGGAGATGTAGAGGCTTCAATCTAAAAAACAATCTAAGAAAAACTTGAAAACATTACATTAGATTAAAATCAAATTATAACTTTCAAGGATTGTCTATATTTCAAAACAAAACAAATATAGCTAGCAAAATTATCATATTATACTATATTGTGAAAAAATTCTAGGCCATTTTATTGCCATTTTATTTTTACTTTCTCGCTATTTTACAGGTAGAGAAAGTATTGTGATCGTCAAAAAAAATCGAATTCGAGATTTTTATGAATCTCGACGTTTCATAAGCTCCCGAATCCGAAAAAATGGTTTTTGAATGTCCATCTGTCTGTACTTCCAACTAGACCCTAAACTATTTTACCGATCAGGCTAAAAATGCTATCTAGGGTTTTTATAGGGTTGCCCTGAGGGGTTTTTTGAATTGGATATCCAACCCTAAAATTAAGGGTAGTTTACTAAGGGGCAAAAAGAGAAAAAGTCAATTTTTCTCAAAATTGGCTCTAACGATTTTGATTAAATTTCATTTCTAAACATTTATAAATATTCCAAACAAAATGGCTACTCTCAATATTTCAGCTTCGGTCTGATAGGTAAGTTCTCATTTTTTTTATCATATCTCCGAAACTATTTGAGATATGAAATTACTTATCATTGCATATATGTAGATCTATTTATTATACAAATATTTTAGTCGAAACATATTTTTATAAAACCAATAAATTTCAAGCTATATGTAAATATAAATATTTTTTAACTCTTCGAACACTAAAGGTAAAGTATTGCAACCATAAAAAAAATCTAGCCCGAAATGTTGATGGAAGTCAACGTCTCATGACCTTCTGAACCCTAAAAAGTGATTTTTGCAATGCCGTCTGTCTGTGTGTCTGTTTAACCCTAAAATTAAGAGTAGACTAATAAAAAGCTATGAGAGAAAAAATCAATTTTCTGAAAATCGGCTCTAACAATTTTGATTAAAATTTGTATCTAGGCATTGATTAAGATCACAAATAAAATGGTTATTTTCATTTTCCCATGAAAATGACTTTTAGAGTACTTTACAAAAGTGGAAATTTCCGTATCGCCGCAACTATTTGAGATACTAAATAACGTGTCATGCAAAATTGTAAAACTATTAAAAATAAAAAACTTTTATTTGAAATATGTTTTTATAAAACTAACATTTTCTGAGATATTCACAAATGTATTAATACAATTTTTTGAGTTTTAGTTGTAAAGAGATACTACTCAAGTTTAAATGCAATAATTCTCCAATGCCATAGAGTAATTAAATATAAGCAAGTCTCTCAAAAATATTATGTTATTTTTCCTTAAACCCCTTAGGAGAAATGTTTGCACAACAATGATCTATCTCCATTTTAGACTCAATAGTCAATATTTACATTTTTTATTAGTCAAAATTTATAAATGAGGAATTTAATAGCAATGTGATGACCTGAAAATGTGCAACACCTAAAGTTGAAATTTTAATACGAAGTGTTGACCCTTGTGGACCCAACATTGATCTTTATTGGTCCAAACATACAAATGAAGACATCTATTCTTTAAGAATTAAACTATAAAATTTAAAACTTGCGATTAAAAAAAAAATGTTTTACATAAGTATAGAGAAATTTATGCTTGGTCTTGCTAATGTATATTATTTCATTTCACATATATTACGAGTTATGAGTAAATATCTCCATTTTTAAACAATAGAGCGAGAAATTCTTTGCGGAGTCCTGTACTATTTATTTTTTCATGTGTTGTGAAGAGAGTATTGCTATATTTACTATTGACACTGGGTGGTGGCAAGGTAGTTGCGCTTAGATCGACATCATCATCATTATGAACAGCTTCCAGCCACTGGCTGGGTCTGCTTGGAACGTAAGCCTCTCCAACATATCCTTTCTCCACACCACCTTTCCTCCTCCACCGTGATCCAGTCTTCTTCTCTCTCCTCCAAACTTCTCTGCACTCCTGGCAGTAGCCACCTGTCCCTTTATGAACTGCCCCCCCCCCTCCCCCACCAATTCATCATCCAACATCCTCTTTGGTATCTTATAATCCTCCATTCTCCTCGCATGGCCATATTACCTTAGTCGTTCCTTCCTGTCCTGCGCTGGATCCTACTCAACTATTCCTATCATTCTATCCCTTCTTGTCACTCCTATAGGTACTTCTCAGAAATGTCATTTGACAGGCTTGAATTCTGCTTTCATCCTGCTCCTTCATTACCCAAGTTTCCGCTGCGTATTTCACTATTGGTACATAGGACGTCTTGTAGATCACTCCTTTACACTTGCTCGGCACATCCCGCTACAAATTATACTTCTCACACTTCTGATCAACAGAACTATTTTGATTATTATATCTCGGTCCAGGGTCACAGAATTTTAGGAACCACAAATTTATAATTATGCAAAAAAGAGTAAATACAAATAAAAAAAAGCCAGCAATGTAGAATTAAAATAAATGGTACGGCGCACCGCCCAGACTTTCTCTCTCTTTCTATAAACTCGTAAGATTTCTGAACGGAATAATGTACATTGTATCATCACCACTCCACATAAGAACACGCATAAAATAACATACAATGATATATAATCAATGAGAAAAGAGGCGCATCTTTGTCCACCTAAGAGCATTTCAAAACAGTTTAATGTCTTCCACAAGGGTCAACACTTCGTATTAAAATTTCGGTTTCTGGTTAACATTTTATAAGGTGTTGCACATCTTCAAGTCATCGCATTGATATTTAATTATTCATTTATATATTTTTACCAATAAAAAATGTAAATATTGACTATTAAGTCTAAAATGGAGATAGATCATTGTTGTATAAACATTTCTCCTAAGAGTTTTAAGGAAAAATAACATACTTTTTTTTAGATACTTACTTATATTTAATTACTCTATGGCATTGGAGAATTATTGCGTTAAGTAAGTATATGTTTACAACTAAAGCTCACAAAATTGTATTAATATATTTGCAAATATCTCAGAAACTGTTGCTTTTATAAAAATATATGTCAATTAAAGTTTTTTATTTCTAATAGTCCTACAATTTTGCAATGATAAGTTGTTTAGTTTCTCAAATAGTTGTGGAGATACGGAAATTAACGCATCTGTAAAGTACCCTGAAAATCATTTTCATAGGAAAATGAAAATAGCCAGTTTATTTATAATCTTTATCAACGCCTAGATACGAATTTTAATCAAAATCGTTTGAGCAGATTTTGAGAAAACCTATTTTTTCTCTTTTCGCCCTTTATAAAACTACTCTTAATTTTAAGTTTTAATAGACACACAGACAGACGGCATTGCAAAGACTATTTTTTAGGGTTTGGGGGGTCATGAGACGTCGACATCCATCAACATTTCAGGTTAGTTTTTTTTTACGTACACAATACTTAAACTTTAATGTCCAAAAAGTTAAAAAAAATATATAATTGCGTATAGATTGAAAGTAATTGATTTTATAAAAATATGTTTCGAATAAAATATTTGTATTATAAATATATATACATATTTGTAATGCTAAGTAATTTCATATCTCAAATAGTTTCGGAGCTATTATAAAAAATGTTAATTTACACATCAGACCGGAGCCCTTAAAGCCATTTTGCCGAAATATTGAGAGTAGCCATTTTGTTTGGAATATTTATTAATGTTTATAAATGAAATTTAATCAAAATCGTTAGAGCCAATTTTGAGAAAATCGACTTTTTCTCTTTTATTCCCTTCAATAAACTACCCTTAATTTTAGGGGTAGATATTCAATTCCAAATATACCTCGGGGAAACCCTATGAAAACCCTAGATATCAAGTTTTAGCTCAATCGGTAAAATAGTTTAGACTCTAGTTGGAGGTACAGACAGACAGACGGAAATTCAAAAACCACTTTTTCGGATTCAGGGAGTCGTGAAACGTCAAGATTCATCAAAATCTCGAGTTCGATTTTTTTGATGATCAGCATACTTTCTCTACCTGTAAGATAGAGAGAAAGTAAAAATTAAAGAAAAATAGTAATAAAAAGCAAATGAAAAATGTTTGTCTACAAATATGCATTTTTGACCTCAATGCAATGTATGGATCTGAAATAAGTGATTGAATTGGCATTTAGATAGGTATTGAACTACTTTGGTATGTATTGTTTATATATTATTGACCTTATTATTAGTAATAATATAATTTGGAAAAGTATGGTAGCTAGCTATCAAGCTTATCATTGTTATTAATATTGGAGTTTATATTTTTAGCAAGCACACTCTGTTATCAATGTTGTCCTTAAAAAGTGCATATTTGACAATGTTTTCCACCTAAACCTAAATATATGTGAGTGAAGTGAAGTAAAATGAATTGTAGTGAAGAAAATGATATAAATTAAATATTTCTAATCATGACCCATAACCAAATTTCAAATTATACACATGAAGTAATTAAAGGATTAAATTCAATAGTTAGAATTAAAATTCAAAGGATTTCAAACTTAGGTCTGAACAGCCAACAGGGAATTGTATTTGTCATTAGGCTTTACCATTGGATTGTTCCTTTTATTTTAAATATTTTAACCAAGACTCTTTTACCTGAGATTTAAATCAAATACCTTGTTGTACAGATTAATGAATATAAATAGGAGATAAGGAACAATTACTATAGAAAAAAATTAAAAGATCTGAATTTTTCTAAATATTTACAAATTCCTACTGGGACACGTTTTTATTCTTTTCAAGCTTTTCGCTCTTCGTTTCCTACTATTTAATGTTATGACAAAAAGGAAAGAATCAGAAGGCTGAACTACACAAGTCAACAGCTGGTTGTGAAAAAGAAAGAGATGACACCGGTTTTTATTTTTATTAGTGACATTTAACAAATACTTTCTGAACAAATTTATTAGTTTACTACAAGACACACAATTAATTTAGTTCTCAACCAAACACATCGGCAAGTCCTTGATAGTAAATTCATCACTATGAAAGGGGAAGTACCAATTTCTTAATTTTTTTTTGTCACACTGAAAATCATACCCAGAGTCTGTATGACAAAGTTAGTCAAGCTAGCTTAGGTTGGTAACAAATATAGCACCTTTTGTTTGGTCAGCATCATCCAGCACAGTCTTCTCAGACATGTCCAACTTGGCATCTGCAAGTGTGTAACTACAAAGTGAGCCTTTTATTAAGCAATAAAGATTATCATAATCCTAACCAGGACATAGTACTTAGCTTAAAAAATTCATAACTTATAAAGCTTAGATATCAGACATGAAAGGTAGGTAAGAGCCAGTGAGAGGAGAGTAAAGAAATGGTTACTATAGGGATATTAAAATTACCAAAAAAAAAAAAAAAAAAAAAAAAAAAAAAAAAAAAAAATAGGGAGAAATATATACAAATTAAATAAAAGGCATCTAAGTAACTATAAAAACACAAAATTACAAAATATGACAATTTGACTAATAATTATTAACCTATACTACATTCAACTAAATGACATTTTATCTAAAAACTTCATAACCACAGGGCTAGTACTAGTGTCTACTTGAAGTTGTACATGTTTTTACCTGGTATGCACTCGAGAGTGCCGGGTGATGGTGGTAGCTTACGCACTGTAGCATAGTACTGCTCTCTTCTGGCCAAGTTATGTTTGTTATCTTGATTAGCATTGGCTTGCACGTCTTCAAGACTTTGATGGGGAGAAGGCTCTCTTGACTCTGAGCAAATCAAATTCAAAATAAATAATATCTCATGAACAAGTAGTCATAAATTGCTTTTGTAAAACTTCAATCAATATCAACATAGTGGAGGGGCTTGTGCTTCAAACATGTTGGTTGAACCCCATTGAAGTTCAAAATGAAGCTTTCATATGGTGTAAAAGTAAGCAAGTGGTTGGGGCAACCAAAGTCAGAGTCAAACATGCTCTAATTTTATGAACAATAATATAATATTACTATATATTTTTTAAATATTCAAAATATACTGAAAACACTAAAATTGTGACTGTCCCTAGTGTAATTGTGTATATCCATCCATTGTTATAGTTTTGTTAAGTAAGAGTAAGCATTGACGACACGTGGAGAGTATTGCCAGAGCGTTGAGTCATACATTCTTAGGTAGCTGCCGTGATGTATTTTAGATAATAGTGAATGGGCACTTTGTTCAGTAAAGTGTTGCAAATTAGGTTTACCTGAAATAGTCACTGTGTGCTGACTGAATTAATATGAATAAAAAAACAAGCGGAAGGTGACCCCTTTCAGGTTGATAGCCATTAAAGTTTTGGGTAGAGAGCCCCATTCTGTTACTTTTTTTTTCATTTATCCTAATCCCAATTTTTTTTTTTTTCATTTATCCTAATCCCAATTCCTAGACTGTAGCGTGGGACGTTTTTATCTTGCATTCCTTGTGTCAAGTACCTATCTTAACTTTATTACATTTTATTTACAATCTAATTGTTGATTTAGCATCTATCCTAACGTCCATGTTGTTCCTATCTGTTTAGCATTCCTTGTAGTTGTCCGCCCCGGGTATATAATGCCCCGGTACCCTACCCCGCTGGATCTCACGCCGCTTCCGGATCTAGTAGTCCCCAGATTGGCGCTAGCTCTAGCAGGGGTGGGCATCCCCCTATCCTACACCTGGGGAAGCGCCCTACCGAAGATCTCGCTCTGCCTACTTTTCATCAAAACCACTACCTAAGGACTTATAATTAACTCACAACTAAGTCTGTTACAGTCACCCAGATGGTTCCAGTCTGTTATACGATTTATTTGTACACTTTGAGTGAGTGAGCGTCGAATTAGACAGAGGGTCTCTTGGGCCAAGCCGCACATGTGAGCCCGGGCCATTTCAGAACACAGCAGTTTTCTATCAAGTGGGCATCGAAGTCAGGATTTTTGTAAGTTTCCCATTGGAGTTACTGGCAAAACAGTCAACACAATCTTACATTTCAATATCTTTGATTAGTGTTAGGAACTACATCACATCTTCAGTAGTCATACTTTAGTAAACTTACACTTTTCTAATAAACGACTAAAAAGGAACACACAGTTTTTTGACATTACCTAACCAAACTTACTAAAGCCTGTTGTCCCTCACTGTTCAGTCAGCCCCTTGTCTCTTTCCTCCGCACTTGCACAGGCCGCGCCGCCCACCCTCTCTACTGCCTGGACCGCTCGACAGTCCATGTCTTCGAAGCCGTCCGTGACGAGTGCACCTCTATACTCAGCGTCAAAGAGAACTCTGCGCTCTCGCTGAGCACTTAGAGGCGCAATTTGTACCGACTGACAACCCGTCAGACCCGGTGCACATTGGGCACGTGGATCAGGTCATCGCAGCGGTCTCGTACAGACCCTTGGATGAACCGGAGCCCACGGAGGCGGCAGAAATGTCGCGGGCGTTAGCCGCTCTAAGATTAAACAAGGCCCCCGGACGCGACGGCATCAATAACGCGGTCCTCCGAAAGCTGCCCTTGGAGGCGATTAACTTCCTCGTGGAGTTATTCAACGCCGTCCTGCTCCTGAGTCACTTCCCAGAGCTCTGGAAGCACGCCAACGTCCTCTGCTTTCATAAACCGGGTAAGGACCCGGCCCTAACTTCGTCTTACCGACCGATCAGCTTGCTCGACTGTTTGGGCAAGCTGTTCGAGAGACTACTACTGACGAGACTGACCCGACATGTTCGCGAGGCGGGCATCTTGGTGGACGAGCAGTTCGGCTTTCGGGCGGGACACGCTACGTCTCATCAACTTGTCCGGCTCGTGGAGCAGGTTACGAGGAACTTCAACATCAACAGGCTGACTGGTGCTGTCTTTCTCGACGTGGCAAAGGCCTTCGACCGTGTTTGGCACGAAGGTCTCCTTTTCAAACTCCTCTCCTTGAACCTTCCCTTCTACCTAGTTAAGATTGTTCAATCTTATCTATCCAACCGGACCTTCTCCACTACCTTTGGGAACGCCACATCCCAGGTCAGAAGCATCCGGGCTGGAGTGCCACAGGGCTCCCTCGTGGGCCCGGTGCTCTTCAGTCTGTATGTGAACGACATTCCGAAATCCCCAGACACCAAGTTAGCACTGTATGCGGACGACACGGCTCTAGTAGCGGAGTCGTGGCGAGGGCAGCTGGTGGAGAGGCGACTCCAGACGCACCTGACGCAGTTGGAGGGGTGGCTGACTACCTGGAGAACGAGTATTAACGTGGAGAAGAGTACAGCAGTGCTCTTCACATGGAAAAGAAAGTTCTACAGGCCGGCCCCACTCCGGCTGTTCGGAGAACAGATCAGATGGGCGGACAGTGCTAAGTACTTAGGACTTACGCTGGACACCAAGCTGACCTGGCGACTTCACTGCACAGAGAGACTGACCAAGGCGAAGCAAAGGCTGGGAATCCTAGGCCCACTGCTTAACAGGCGTAGCGCCCTGTCCACAAGGAACGGTCTGACACTGTACAAGCAGCTGCTCAGACCGATCCTCGACTATGCGTGTCCCGCTTGGGGCCACCTGGCGGACACGTATATGAGGAGGATGCAAGCATTCCAGAGTAGGTGTCTGAGGATCATTGTGGACGCACCTTGGTACGTTCGGAATGTGAATCTGCACCGAGACCTGGATATGCCGACCATCAAGGACCACTTCCGGAAGCTGGCGCAGTCCTTCTACGCCAGACTCCCCGGTGCCACCAATCCTCTTATCCAGGGGCTTGGGAATTACGTCATCGACCCTGGGGGGTGCCACCGACGTCCCAAAGCCCTGCTCGGATAAGCGAGAAGTGACAAACGTGGTTTGGGAGGCTCTCACACAGCCCCCCATAGAGTAGTGTCTCCGCACGTAACTCTAAAAACCTCTTAGTCGGTTCCCAAAATTTTTCTTTTCCTAATAATATTAATTATAATATGCTTTTTGTTAGTTTCAGTTAACTTCGCGAAATGCGACAACCCGTCAGCTAATTATCCGAAAACCACACGGTGTGACCAATTGGTCGGTACGTGTTGGAATTTGCTCCCGTGCACCCCTTCAGGGTGCATTAGAGCATGCATAAATAAGTCTGGAGTCTGGAGAACTCTGCCTCTATTGGCTCGCGTGATGGGCACTATCCCTTTAATTTGCATGCACCAATGGGAAGCCTCTGTTTCTCCCGTTGGACAAGGCCAGGCAGCAGTGGAGGGTATATAACACGGTGATTTCTGGAGCAGATTCAGTGGTGAGCCAACCTTGGGGAACCACACTTATACGAAAGAGCAAATAAATCGTCGTTTGCAGCAAGTGTCATCACTCTTCTCATTCCACCGCAATCCACCCTACCTCCCACCGCGACTTTACGTTGCCGGGAATCTACCCTACCTCCTACCGCGACTTTACGTTGCCGGGAATCTACCCTACCTCCCACCGCGACTTTACGTTGCCGGGACTCTACCCTACCTCCCACCGTGACTTTACGTTGCCGGGACGCTATCCTACCTCCCACCGCGACTTTACGTTGCCGGGACTCTATCCTACCTCTCCACCCTCCCCCATCCACTTGTCCTTGTCATCACGGGATGGTCTACACTCGCCGCGCCGGCAAAGCCCACCGACGGAAGACCCTGAAGAAAACACCACCGGTCAAACAATACTCGACCCGAGGGCCCAGTTATTACAATCCAGACTGTATCAACCGGACCCCCGAACGCCCCCACTCCGCTCCAACATCTCCAAGAGTCTCTGCCCTTGAGATATGTAATTCCTCACCTCGTCTTCCCCTCTTGCCAACCACCCAACCCCCTCCTACTCCGATCTCTCCGTTAAGCCCTGAGGGCTATTATGTGCATCACCTAGCCACCCCACAACCCGCCTACATTTTCTCCCCCATCTCTCTCCCTTACCCCCACCCACAAGACCCACGAGACCGGTACCTAATCACAAAGGCCAGTCGGAAGCTGCAGTTCCATTAAACAAAAACCAGCTACCTCCCTCGAAACCACAATTCAGGGATAACAAGCCATTCCTGACAAATTTACCTATGGGTTGCACGGGTAACGACATTATTAAAGTAAATTGATGGCAAATTTTAATTCACTGAAGAATTGTATCATCATCATCATCATCATCATTCGAAGTTTCCGCCTCTGTGGGTTATCTGGCACATCCTCTTCCATTCCTGTCGATCTTTCCAAACTTCTCCCTCACCCCACATTTCCAGTTCGCTCCTTTAGCTTCCATGTCCTTCTGCTCTTGGTCCAGCCATCTTGTCCGTGGTCTTCCAATAGGCCTTCTACCCTTCTCTTTGTTCTGTTAGGCTTTCTTAGGCATTCAGTCCTTTTCCATTCTCATCACATGACCTAACCACAGCAACCTTTTCCGCTTCAGTGTCTCTTCTAATGATATCACTTTTAAACCATCCCTAATTATTTCGTTTCTCATCCTGTCTCTTCTTGTTACATTCTCAATGCTTCTCAGGAACCTCATCACTGCTGCCTGCAATCTACTTAAATCTTTCTTCATCCATGTCCAGATTTCAGAGCTGTATGTCAATATTGGATGCCTTATATAACAATGTTTTGGCCTCTTTTCATATATTCCATCGCCATTTTATATCCTTAACTATATGGTAGAATTCTCCACTCTGCCATATCTTTTGTCCTAGTTCCTACTGGATCTTACCGTTTGCAGTAATCTTACTTCCTGGATAGCAGAAATCGTCAACCTTTTCGAGTTATTTTCCATTGATTGTTACTTTCTTTGCAGGGTTTGTGTTTCGAGCCCCCTTCATCATCTTTCTCTTTTCAACAAGAATTATATATTTTATTTTATTTGACTATGACACCTTTCACAATAATAATTTATTCTATGAAGAAAAATGAGGTATTCTATGTTTAATCTTTAATCGCTGTAAAAAACCTATTACCAAATGTAAAATTATTTCAATTTCCTTTTTATATTTCCTCCCTCCACCCCACATAAAATAAATTACTTCTCAAAGAATTAATTTGAAAATAATAGACATTCAACATACTATTTAATACCTGCTTAGGTGTCCGTATGGTCTAAGGTGTCACTCTTGTGTTAGGCTAGACTACCCTACTGATTACAGGGAGATCTGGGTTAGAATCCCAGTCAGGTGTACTGAGGGTGTTCTTTCCTCCAAAATTGTTCTCCACTCTCCCTCCATTCAAATTCTTCTATGCTTCCTCTAAATTCAACCTTCCTCATCCCTAACTCATAAGCATAATTAGTAAATGTGCATATAACATGAAAAGATATTAAGACATGTTGCTAAAAATAAATAAAAATAAAACAAACTATTTAATCTCATTTTTCCTTTACTTAGCTGTATTGGTTAAATATTTTAAAGTTTAACTAAACTTAATCTAGACTTACTTTTTTTTACACAAAAGCATATTCCCAGAAAACCAAGAGCAATAATCAAAGAAGAAAAGTAGGCAAAGAAGAACAATCTTAACATCTTTGTGAAGAGGCGCTCGTCCATCATTTTGAGTTACAACGTGACTAGGACTCACAGTACCTAGGAAATATAAACAAATTGAAAATATGTCAGAGAAAACATTTATCTCTAATAGTAACAAATAAATTGGATATTTTCGAAGTATATAATGGGTTGAAAAAAGGAGATGCACTTTCCCCATTACTTTTTAATCTAGCCTTAGAGAAGGTAAGGGTTGACATTAAATTGTACAATTTAGTTATTAGGATAAGCAGATTTAGCTTTGTTGGGAAATAGTAACTAAGCTGTTGCAAGAAATATAGAAATTTTATTAGAGGCTAGTAGGGAAATATGTTTAGAAGTGAACACTGAAAATACTAAGTATATGATCATACAAAGAACACAATTTGCGTTCGATAATTTATAGATTACTGCAAACAACATATCATTTGGCAGGGTTAATGAGTTCAAATATTTAGGAAAAATTTTAATTAGCAATAATGATATTAGATTGAAAGTTATGAAAAGAATACAGTCAGGAAATGCATGCTATTAATCTGTCAGTAAATTGTTTACATCTCTCCTGCTGTCAAGGAATGTAAAACTCAGAATATAAACAATAGTTTTACAGGTGGTTCTCTATGGATGTGAAACGTGATCTATTATCTTACATGAAAAAAAAAATAAAAAATTAGGGTGTTAGAAAACAAGGTGCTTTGGAAGATATTTGGTCCCAAAAGGTATGAGTCTACTGGGGAGTGGAGGAAGTTACATAATGATGAGTTACATACACTGTACTCATCACAAGACATTGTTCGAATAATCAGGTTTCATATATTACGGTGGGCAGATCATGCAACGCAAATGGGAGATTCTAGAACCTTGTTCAGGGTACTGACTGGTAAACCCTATGGGAAGAGACTATTGGGAAGACTTAGATAGGGTGTAATGAGGTGGACTCGATAGAATTAGCTCAAGATAGAGATAGAGTGTAATGAGGTGGACTGGATAGAACTAGCTCAAGATAGAGCTGGGTTGTACTGAGGTGAACTGGATATAACTAACTCAAGAAAGGGATAGGGTTGTACTGAGGTGAACTGGATATAACTAGCTCAAGAAAGGGATAGGGTGTATTGAAGTGGACTGGATAGCACTAGCTCATGATAGGGATAGGGTGTAATGAGGTGGATTGGATACAACTAGCTCAAGAAAGGGATAGGGTGTAATGAGGTGGACTGAATAGAACTAGCTCAAGATAGGGATAGGGTTTTAATGAGGTGGACTCGATAGAATTGGGTCAAGATAGGGATAGGGTGTAATGAGGTGGACTGGATAGGACTGGCTCAACATAGAGTTGTGTGGTGTACTTTTATAAGTGCTGCAATGAACATTCAAATTCCTATTACCATAGAGTAAGTAAAACTGAAATTGCTTACATCCAATATAACAGTGGCCTATTTAATACTAAAATACATTTCTTGAACATAAACTGTTTTTAAAATTAGTACCGGTATTCCATTAGTATAGTATTAGCATGGTACATCACTTATTTCTGGACTTACTATCCTACTGCTACTACTACTGAGCTTACAATTACTACTGGACTTACCTCCAAGTAAGCTCAAAGTGGTGAACTGATAATTTCCCTCTTTAGAGCCTGCTGCATTGTGAGCCTTAATGCGAAGTTTATATGTTGTGGCTGGTTTCAAACCAGATAGTACATAAACTCTATTTGGAACTATGTTGTTACTAACTGAAACACAAAATCATAGCCACAATTATGTTCAGGTAGTACAAGGGGCGAAAAAGAAAATTATAAAGTCATGATAGTTGTCCAGATTACATCATGAGAACTACATTAAGATGTAGAACCAATTGTATGATATGGTAATATAATACTAAGAGTAAAGCATTGACTAAAATAAAAGAAAATTTAAAAAAAAAAAAAATTTTATATCTCAAAAACAAAAGAGCTTACAATAGAAAATCTTTACAAATATTTTTTGACAATGTAATGGCATCATTGATTTGCACACTATTTGTGTGTCACCTTGTTTTGTCAAATTGTGTGTGAGCAACATTTTGGGAGATCACTCCAGTGAGCACATCAATTATCCAGCAGAAGCTCATTTTGTGTATTTTGGGTTTTGTGTGGACTAAAGTTTCAAAATATGTTAGTTAACCTCATAATATTTAATGAAATATGTATCTATCTTTAGAGCAGATTAGTTATAGAAAACTAAGGTTTTTATTAATCATGTCTACAACAAAATCCTTCCAATAATTTAGTATGATTTGCTGACACAACTATATCTTGCATACATGAAATTGTTGACAGTTGTGAACTACATAATGAACTGCAAATTGAAGTACATTAAGCTACCTGCTTGGTGTGTGTGAATTAACTTTCATGTGTTTTAAATAAACTATTCTTGAAAGGGATGCTTGCTATTTTTGTATAGTGTTGTTCTTCCAGACTAACTTACATAAAACCAAAATTTTTATCAAGCTATAATTAGTCTAATTTCACACTGAACAAGTATTATTAATTAAAGTTTATAAACCACAAAAATCATATGACTTTATATTGAACAGTTTTAATGATCATTATGTTGATATAACAACATTCTGCACAAATGTGATTTAACCAGGGAAACCCGCTTCGGTGGCCGCATGGTCTAAGGCGTCACTCTCACAATAGCCTAGACTGCCGATGACAGGGAGTTCGTGGTTCGTTCCTGATCAAGTGTACTGAGGGTGATTTTCCCTAAATGGTTTCCCACTCTCTCCCCACAAAATGTAAATATACTTCCTCTTCTCTAACCCATTAGAGTAATTAGTACATAGGCGTATAACCCGAACGGATAGTAATACTCGATGATAAAAAACACAAGAGATAGTATCACATTTGCAATGTACAGATCAATATAGCCCATTACTTGTACTTTTACTCATATTCATAAAATGTTAATATAAAACTGTTTAAATACTTTAAGAGATACAATTATTGTTTTCATATATACTATTTTTTTGTTATGTGTATCACATTTTACAATAGCTGAGCTTTTTACCTGAATCATTCCCACCACAGTATTCACCTAGAAACGAACCCTCTACTATAAACTGCTTAAATTGTTCTAGGTTACATAAAAAGCATAATATTAATTTAGGACTTAAATTATTCAGGAAGAGAACATACCCACTTACAAATGAAACAAATAGTGCTGATTTGATTTAAGTTTTGTACTCACCAACAAGCCAATTATCTCCTTCCATTAGTCTAGGAGCATATTCAACGACATAATAAAGCATCGGACATCCTCCATCAGGCCAAATAGACAGGCGCAGAGCTACGCTACTGCTGTTTAACAACAGAAGATCTGCTGGAGCAGGAAGGAGTGGCAGACCTCCTCGTGTCCTTACATCAAGGGTTTTACTTGGAGAACCACTACCAACTCGATTGTACGCAGTGACATACACGTGGTACAGGGTTCCACACCGTAGATTGGCTAACACATGCGTACTTCGAGTACCGTCCAAACGAGCTTCCTCCCATTCTCCGTGTTCTAGCTTGTAGTGAAGTACAAATCCCCGAATGGGACTTCCTCCATCATCCCCAAGCTTCCACTGAAGCTGAAGAGTATGTTGGGTGCTTTCAGTCATTAGCAGAAGTGGTGTTCCTGGGGGAACTAAAACATAAACAAACTTATCAGGGCCTACAGATTTTTCGTTGTTTTATTTAATACCAAGATTGGTAACGGGTTTATTTAAGATGTAGTGATGGGAAAGGTAGTTTAATGTAAATGCACCTCCATATTCACATGGAGTGGGGATCATAAAACCTCGGCAATAAATCACATTTGAAAACCACCCTTACTCTATTTGGCCAAAATATGAGCCTCGACCTCTCGTCACCAGCATTCCTGTATATTGTTAGACTGGTGCCTTAAACTGTGCGACCCACTGATATTTGGGATATAGCATGTGTTATATTTGTAACATCTGTCAACGTTACAAGAATAAGGACATTACTATTGTCTATAAAAATATAATAATGGTTAATGCGACTCACCACTGCCTGCTGTTGACGAAGTATCCCACCCCACATAACCTTCAATAACACACGATGATCAAAACCACGCCCGACTTCTATCAACTAGCCCAGCCGACTGAGCGAGTCACATGTGTCCTGGAATAGTTCTGGCCTCATCCGCTGCCACACCTAACAGAGAGTCTAATAGACTACTACCTCCCAGAAACATGTGGATCAATCTAGAACCATTTTCTCGGAGGTTCTTGGCAGAATAGAAGGCATACCAGGACGCATAAAGCGTCCGTCCATATCTGTCCAATTTTTTTTTTCTTCCTCCCCTCCCCTTTTACTATCTTGCACGCTTGGGTCTAAGCTGTAGAGGGAATATATACCACTGGATTTACCTTAGAAAATTACTCTTGGTTGGATTTTCATTGAGGACGCTTCTTGTCTAGTACAATGTAAGTATTAAAATTGTTTTTCGGTCTCTCCTTTCAAAATTATTGTTTCGGCATGTAATGTAGGTACAAAAAATTGGTTTGCTGAATGAATTAAGAATTTAGAGCTAGAAAACGTTATCACACAAATTATTGTTCAAATCAACTTTTAAAATATGAGGTTTAAGTATATTGACATAGAAAGAAATGGAACTTAATGTTAAATTAGTAAAATCCAGTTTTTGGCTAGGTTTCATGTTAACAAATATTATTTTATATTTAAATTTTGGAAATATGGAAATTTTTGTAAAAAAATAATCATTTATTTTACCACTAAATTAAATCAGGGTGATTATTTTATTGCCTCATGCAGGGATAAGATGCCATGGTAAAGTTAGTAACTATGTATTTATAATTTGATAGTTTGAATGATTATTGGGTCCTTCTTAAAGTATACTGTATGTAATGACGTATTGTTGAATGAATGTTATACACATAGTGTTTTGGTTTCATAATAGATAATAATATGTCTGATTTATTCTGGAATAATTCAGGTTTCTTGCATAAATGAGAAATATTATCTCTTAGTAATTAATGATTTTGTCCTTATGCCATAAAGCTTTAGGTATTGGAAATATAGTTAAAAAATTGCACATAAAAAGTAAACTTGTTCCATTTGGTACTGAATGAATAATTCCTTAAGAAATTAAATAATAATATTCAACACACTTTAGCGTATCCTTCTGATGTTGCTACATGTTCAAAAGGGTAAATTAGCCGTACATTCTTGTGTGAGAATCATAGGTCCTTATGACTCTACTTACAAAAGAGCTAGTATGTTGCAAGTTTTGCTATTATTTTCGAAGTAATTGCATTTTGGGGTCAGAGAATCAGTTGGACTCGATAGTTAATATTATTGCAAGTTTGCTATTTTTTTATGAAGTTATTGCATTTTTTATGATAGAATCGTTTAGACTCTATAGCACATTGATAGATTAGTGTGTTTTATGAAAACAGGAATGGTTTAATATACAACGTTATGTATAATATGTAAATAAATATAATATTTTAGTAGTATAAAAGATGCTGTATACATCAGTGTTGAATTCGGTTTGTTGATTAAATCTGAACATATATTTATATCTTTTTTTAAAAAATTATATTATTCTACTAAATAAATATCAAAGAAACTATTTAAAAAGGACTTCTCTGTTATTTTCGCTGTTGTTCCTTTATGGATTGCTCTTTACTAAATAATATATAATAATATTTTGGCAACTTTGGTGTGTTATGCGAAGGGATCCGGCTTGATAACAGTTATATATATATAATAAATTTGTGTATTGTTTATATGGGTCACTCCGCATTCCCTTTTTTTCTTTTTGGTGTTGAAATATTGCATGTCTTTCCCTTTTTCCCTTAAGGATGAAGAGCGGGTGCATATTCAAGGGGGATTATCAGTGAATTAATAATTTAATCATTAAAAAACATGTTGATGTTTTAAAAATTGTTAGGGACTAATAATGGAAATAGCTAAAATAAGATAAATGTTCTACACAGTATTACTATCCTAAACATATTATAATGTCATGGAGTGTTTCCAGGGTACGCACGATTCTTTTTAAACTGTACTTGTGATGTGTTATTTGATTTTTTTTATAACTTTACTTGTGATGTGTTACTCTACCTTGGTCCTATTTGACCATTCATAAACTAATTTATCTACTCCACACACCTCACAAGGAAATGTGTTCAGTGATGACCAATGAGTGTTCTACAGAGGGATGAGAACAATTCACATGGATTGTTTGAATTATCTCTGCTAACCCTGGAAACACTCCTCACTACATCCCATTGTATACAGACCTTGAACCCGGAGATGATAAGTTATCACATCTTTGCCATATTCATTCCACACCACACAGGTGTATTCCCCTTGATCAGAGCGTTGAACTGTGCTAAGCAGAAGAGAACCGTCAGGAGCAATGTTTAGTCGTGGTTGCTGATTTAATGGAGCATCTCCTACCAACCATTGGCGTTTGAGCTCTTGGATTCCCACAGCACGACATGGAAGTCTCACATCACTCTTCCAAGCTGCAAGCTGAGCTCCGCCAAATGACACGATGCTTGCTTTCACTAAAACAAAATTGTTTGAATTTAAAAGTGATTATGTGTTTAACACAATTATTCAGTACAACACTAACCTAAGCCCTTTATGTGAATATATTCTGATTCGGTATTTAAATGCTTTTATGAAATAAAAGACTCTTTTTCATTTAGACACAATGCACTACCATACTTGATAATTAGTTTTTGTGCATATTTTTTGCCCAATTTTTTTTATTTATTGACTTTTAACTGAAATACTACTAGTAATAGCATGCATTTCCCGACTGTATTAATTTAATAATTTCCATTTCCAATATCGTGATTGCTAGATAAAATTGTTCCTTTTTTTTTAGCATCGCATATTAATACCTGTTTGGGCTATACTCCAATTGTTCCTAAATATCTACACATATATACTAATTACGCTAATGTATTAAGTATGAGGAAGGTTGAACTTAGAGGAAGTGTACCCCCATTTAAGTATAGGGAGAGAATGATAAACCCTCTAGAAAAATCACCTCCAGTACACCCTACCAGGATTCTAGCCCCAATCTTCCCATCATCAGCAGTCAAGTCTATTTTCATCGTGAAGCCTTAAACCATGCGGCCACCAAAACGGGTCAAATAAAATTAAAACATAGTCTTAACATATTCTGAAAATTGAAAAATGACACCTGGACACGGGAAAGGTGTCATTTTTCAATTTTCAGAATATGATATCTAGATGGTGTAATTCCCACTAATAGCATAAATAATAGCTTTGGATATTTAATTAATAGTCTTAACATGTTAAGCCATTGTTTGTCTAATAATATTTTAAGGATACACGTCGACTTTAAACTTTATCTTTACCTTTGGAAGAAGGTGTGAGAGATACAACTGGTGAACTCTGCCCTTCACCCACTTTAGTGAAGGCCGTAATCCAGAATTCATAGAAAAGCCTCTTCTTGAGCCCAGGCAGTTGATACTGGAGATGTGATGGTGAGTGGTGAGAGATGGAACGGACGTCTACTTGCCTGCCTCCATCGACCACGCGGATATGTACGCTGTACCTGAGGATGACACCATTTGGGTGGGTGGGGGTCAACCATGTCACTAGAGCAGTCTCTGGATCTTGAAGCACTGCTTTGATTCCTGCCGGAGGTCCTGGTACTTGAAAAAAAAAAAAGAAACAATTATTGTGAAACGTTATTTAGACATAACAGGAATACAAACCAAATATAAATCTATACTTTTAACATCCACATCTGTGGTCAATGGTCTAACGTGTCACACTACTGTTATACTTGATTACCAGTTATATGGAGATTGGAGCTATAACCATGGGCGGGTGTACTGAGTATGATTCTCCCTACTATCCTGCCATTCAAATGTGAGTACAATTCCTCTAAACTATATATTTGAATAAAAATAATAATTCAAATCTTCCTTTCCATAGAAAAATGTTTCCTGATTTCAAATTAAATTAAAAGTAAAAGTATTACAGTATTTATTGTAATATGTATATTACTTTAAATATATAAATGCTGTAAATAACACTAACATGTGATGATGAGTGATTGTATTTCAATTCAAATGACAAAAAATGCAAGCTTAGCTGAACAATATTGTTCTAGTAAATATGAGTGGAGATATTCACTTTTTTACCTAGGTACAAAGTGTTGGACCCAATTTTACAAAGGAATAGTAATAATACTAAGAGAATATTGTAGGTTTGTGCAAAATTTAGAAAACTTTAAAAAAAGGGGTGGGCTTCAACAGTTATGAAATTTCACCAATATTGAAAACCAAAATATACATGTTCATTTTTTAAATTTGTGTTATGTTATTATTTACATGGCAATAATTTGTATATTGATTGAATAACATGTTGTTAAATTACTGTAATTTATCAATTTTTGATCAAAGCTGATAATTTTCCAGCTAAACATTTTAATATAATGTTTCTAAAATTATATAAATATCCACAATATACTTTATTTTTCAAAATAAAACCATTTTTAAATAATATTCACACATGGATTTGGCTTTAGGAATTTTCCATTTGTTCGATGTGACTTTGAATAAAAAAAAAAGTGGACTCTTTACACCCCTAGAATATAGGCTTAATTTATAACCCAGGATTATATCAACACACAACTTACAAACTATCCTTATTTAGGACACCACACCTAATGCTACACATCCAAACCTACTGCCACAGGAATTTTGCTTTATAAATATGAGGATTAGCCCACACACAAATAGATGATTTTAATTCAGAAGCGGTGGAATGGGGGGGCACAGGGGGCTTTGCCCTCTTGAAAGAAGCAAGGGGGGCAAAGCAAGGTTTTGCTCCCCTTCTGACATGTGCTATAAAGATCCCAGTGTGGTATAAATAAATTATGGAAAATCGAAAAAATATTTCAGATTTCAATTGTTTTTATACCAAAGCTAAGACAATTTAAATGAAGCCATAGCTGAATCATTGTTGTTTAAATTACGCGCTGACTCCTAGTTGGCGCGTGTGCCATGCAGAATGCTACAACAAAACTTTATCGCGCCAAAACATAGTGATTGAGCATACGCCAAGCATTTGGTTACAGACTTCTCTGAGTGTGGTATTATTTTATTAGGTGTGATTGTGTGTTGGTTAACTTGGTTTCTAACATAAAGCGAACGGCAAACTATGAAGTATCTGTGTGAGAAGAGCTTTTGTTTAAGCCATTATAATTATTACCATACTATGCTTGATTGAATTTACATTGGCACGTAAAGTCTATCAGATTTTATTCACGTGTATGTTTGATCGTTTATGTCCACCTATCCTATTCTGTCACTTGCTAGATGGGCTATTGTTCTTGAGACTGATTCAATTCCCTGGATCTAAAATGTTCCGCTGCCACTGTTTAGTTACGTGCAATGAGATCAAATATTAACCACGTGAACCATTTTAAATAATATTCTAACAATTTGGTCAAAGTGATAGACACAGCGTAGGAAATAAATTAAGGCAAGTAAAAACATTGAGCTCTAGTTTAAAAAAAGTCAAATGAAAATAATTATTTATTTTAGTTAGGTACCGGTATTTTAAATTATCTATATTAAAATCTCTAACTTTGGTTTAAATTTGGTCAAATTTTCTTGGTGTATCCATTCCCAAATTTACATAGGCCTATTTTGTAAGAGATCTATTGTACCAGAATTATGTTTGAACGAAATCCTGTTTTGTAAGGTAGCTCGGCATCTGAAAAGGTTGAAATATATATATATATTTTCTAATCGAATATCAAATTGCTTTGTAGTGAATTGAATTACTTGGAAAATGAACCACACAATGTTTGTTCAGAATATAGGCCCTAATTGTACTCCTGGAACTCTAAACTAAATAAAAAATAAAAGCTATCACATTTTCTATAAACACCATAATTGATAACAGCTTTGGTTGACCTTGCTTCAGACATTTTTCAGTTATTTTTATTATATGTGATTAATGAAAATTTATTATTGGTTTATTAAATATCACGTGATCATTAATTTTGAGAAAACGTGGGCACTATTTAATGATTCTCAAGACATTACATAGACAGAATAGGAATATAAATTTTTAGCAATAGCATCTATGAGTGCAGTTATTGCCTTATATGTTTCATATGATTGTATCTTAGTTTTATATGGGAAAATGAGGGAAAAGAAGCATTTTTCATCCTACCATCCTCCTTAGTCTGGCAATATGCTCGCGTTGACTTGACACCATCTCCAACTCTCGTGAAGGCCAACAGTTCTATACTGTAATTTGTGAACTTCAGTAGGCCATGCAATACTGTTTCAGTGCTGTGGTCATCTTGGTTCGGGGTTCAGCAATATCTGTAATCAGTTACCGTAAATTACTTCTAAATAATTCAAATTAAATGAGTGCCGTCTAAGAGGACAGTACTAAATAGCTTTTTTACTCACACTTTGAAATTATCAATAAATAGCAAACTATTTTATAACATATGTTATCACTGAACCTAATACTCATAATATTTATTTATATGAATTTGCAAAAAAAAAAAAAACTTTTAGTTGAAAACTAAGTCAATCCTAGAAACACATTTTATGATCTACATCTAAATAGTTTGAATAGCAGAGTTTCAATTATAAATATATTAACACAGTAGAACCTCGTTAATCTGAACAAATTGCGACCGAAGCTAGTTCAGATTAGTGAAATTCGGTTTTGGATAATACGGAAGGGTCTATGAGAAGACAGAGTATTTTCAGAAATTTTAAATACAGTTGAGTTTTATAAAACCTAATTCATTGACTGATGTATAGCAATTACATTTGAGAGTATATCTTTTTTACAGTACTTTGATTATTTTTAGTTACAGGAAAACACATTGTGTTGACTACAACATGTAAATATTAAGTATTTACTATCACTGTTTCTTATAATACTCTTTTCAACTGTGAGGACTATTGCCGAATCAAATAAAATTTAATTTAATTTATTTAGTTTTTTCCCTGGTTTTATGAAAAATGTATTAGGATGATCCGGAATTTCAGACTATCAAGGTTTGGTCTAACAAGATTTATTGTTGTAGAATATGGCATCACTCTACCGTCACTGCACACTCTTAAACTCTGAGCCTACCAGTGTGTAACACTAGGGGCAGGTCACACGGTCTTGCTCTCCAGCTTCCATGAGGGCGGGACCAGAGTTCTAAACCACACGTTGATTCGGTTCGTCGAAATGATAGTTCACCAGACTGACATATCACAGGTCAGTCTTCTAAATTCGCTATACTGTGTAAGTCTGTACTTCAGTTTGTTTGACCAAAACCAACTTACTATTACTTTGGTCATCATTAAATCGGTCTAAAATTACTTCAAGTGTTGTTTTTTAACCAACATTATATATAATGCTTCCAAACACGAACACAAAAAGGGTTTCACTGTACATATTTTTGGGGGAAGGGGTGGGGATAGTTTTATAATTTGGAATTAAAATTTTACACTTACATTACCGAAAATCAACACATACTATTGTGTGTAGAAGTGTAGATTATAGCACCCGATTGTCATTTAGCCACAATGCAATCTTAATGAATTATCTAATAATATTTAATTATTAACAGCATTATTTATATTATATATTTTTAATGAGATTAGCGTTTAACAGTGTGACCGGCGTGCTCTCTTTGTTTACCCTGGCTGCACTCCCTATTCTCTCTGTCTCCCTCCTGTGTCAAGCAGGTAGGCAGCGGCCTTCTCACTTGACTGGGGGATTAGGGGAGTCAGGGGGGAGAGCGGGGCACACGTTGGAAGGGTCTGGGTCCTTTTAATTCTGGCCTAGTATTCTAGAAGTGGAGGATTCAGACCCTTAGCTGGGCACCACCCCTATATATACACGTCACGATAATCAGTGTGCTAGTTATTGGTTCTCAACCAGTGAGTCCGGGAGTCCCCAGTCCGAGTTGTGGACAGTGATGTGTGTAGAGAGCGTTCAGTGTGTGGACCAGCATGTCGTGAGTGACCTGCGTTTGTGTATCGCGGGTCATCACAGTGTATCATGTGTGGGACAAGTGTTGGCCTAAGTACATGGGTGATGTAGACATTTATTTGTTATTGTGGACTATTTGTTTTAATAACATTTTGTGCTACTGTTTTTAAATATTTGAATAGTTATTAGGTGTTTTATAGCTGTTGATTTGTTTATTTAATTTACTTATATTTTATGTTTTATTATTTATTAATCTACAGAGTTCATTGAAACTCTTTTTATTTTAATTTAATGACTTGTTTAGTTGTAATTTATTAGATGTATAATTAATCATGTGTGTATGTATATTTTAGTTTTAATAGTCAAACTCTTGAATATTCGTGGGCCTTTTCATTCGTGTTTAATAGCAACCCACTCCAGTATCCTTAAAAGAACTCGTGGTTCGCACGGTGACATGGGACCAGCCCCCGTGACCCTCCATGGGCGCCGCGCCCAACTTACTTAATATGTAACTTATATTCTATATAATATAGTAATATATATAATGTATATATATTATTATATAGTTTTAAACATTTATTAATAGTACAGTAATATAATCACAACACACACACACACAATGGAACATAAATAAATACATAATTATAGTTCCATTATGCTTTATAATTCAAGACCTACTGAATCATGTTTTGACTTTTGGTCTTAAGTTTTTCTAAAAATTACAACCTATCTATCACTTCAAATTGAAGATATCATATCTATATTTAGTGATCGAAAACAATTAAAGTTCTAATCATTGAGCTAAAAGGGGATACCTGTTCAATTGTTGATTGGAATTAGATGTGAAATCAGGGATCAGTAACATTTGTGTATTAGGCTGTCTTTTGTATACATATATTTAGCATTTCTGAATGTGTGAGAAATATTTTTTCAACCCAACATTTTTTTTAGATAGATACAAAGATTTATTGGCATATATGCTAAATGTGATGTACACAAAATATTCAGAATACAATTACGCTAATGAGAAAAATTATAAAAATTACTACTAAACAAATTTAAATATGCTAATTTAAATAGAAGGTAATATATAGTAATATATATATATATATTTAGTAAAATCCATTATAAATCAAGCTGTGGTTAAGTATTTCTCAAACTACATGTATTTTTCGTTTTCAGTATTAAATTCATATGAGCGGGTAACAATTATAACGAAGTTCGCAACCCTTTTATCGCGATCAAACGGTTGATCTCGTGGAAATTTTCAGTCTTATGAAAATTACAGCATCACTAAAATTCAATCCTTTTTAACTTCCAAACCCATAAATATATCAAGTACTTTCAAATAATATTTTAGTATGACCAAATCATAGTCAGTAATGTTAGAAAATGAAATGCTGGTTGTTTAATATGAAATTAAACATTTTATCGGCACGCATCAGAGAGGAGTGCGAAAAGCACAATGCAACTCCCTCAAAGAGGAAACCAAAAAACACAATAGGGAAAATAAGGTAAATTGGTAAAGAATGATAGGAGACTTAGATAGAAACATGTAAAAGAATAACATTAAGGACAAACACAGGAAAAGGACAATGGATGAGAATATATTTATATATAATATATATATTATATATTATATATATATATATATTATATATTTATATATATTATATATATTATATATATATATTTATATATATATATATAATATATATATATATAATATTATATATATATTTATATATATATATATATATATATATATATATATAAATATATATATAGAATATATCATATATTCACAACCAAATAAAAACATTTTATTAATTTTTTTTCTATAAAGGTGGGAAGACAAGCAATTGAGAAAGATTAAATTTAACGAATAAATATAGGATGTATAAAAAACAGCTTAAGTAGAGTGGAGAAACAATTGTGATCGCAGGAACTTTGATAAGTTTCTAAGTCAATCAGGCCTCAAAATGTTTGCTGAACCTGGAATTATACCATTAATTTTTTTATTAATACTACTATTAATTTGTACAAATCTATTTCTAAACTAGAGGAAATGATGCTTCAAAACTAAACCATTACCTTTCTCATCACTTTTTATTAATTACCCTGTGCAAATATGGAATATTTTGGGACATCGGGTGCAACAAAGAGCTTTAACATGGCAACTTAAGTGTGTGTTTGTTATTAAAATTGTGTGTTCATAATCTAAATTAAAATATTATAATGGTTAAGATAAGATTAAGCAGGCATTCAAATAATAAACGTTCATACTTTTAAATGTGAGACAAAAATTGTGGCAATACAGTTATATTGTGCATCACATCCACTGTAAATATGTTGTCCAAACAACATTACAGTACAGTAGTTTCAATAGTTTGAAGTAGGAATACATCTGGTGAACATCTTTTTGCATAGGAAAAACGATGTGTGTCAACAAAGTACCACAACGATCACAAGAAAAAAAACACGCAAGTCTTTTTAAAAAAATTATATTCACAAGTAAACTCCATTTACCCTGAAAGTAGCAGTCTCAACTTGACAGACTTCACTATGACCCTATCTTATGAGCTATACCATAGTGCAACAATGTAAGATTCTGGATACAGTGAATTTGTTTATATTTATGAAATTATTTTTGTATCACATCATTTAAAAATACATATTACTGTAAGTAGTTTTTACACTTGGTATTTGTATGTATTTTCATTTTATCTTTCTTTTGTGTAATTCGAATTTTTGATGATTTGAAAAGGGACTGTTCTCACTCAACTCAAACTATCGAGACAACTGTATAATTTTTTTTCTAGACACATGTCTTGTCACCCATTTGGGCTTTATGCTTATGTACTAATAATCACTCTAACATGTTAGGGATGAGGAAGATTGAATTTAGAGGTGGTCTAACCACATTTACATGGAAGGAGATTGGGATACCATTTAGGAAAAACCACCCTTAGTACACCTGACCCAGATCTAACCTTGATCTCCCCATCATCGGCAGTCTAGTCTATTTCAAGTGTGATGCCTTAGACAAAGTGGCTACCGAAGCAGTTTGCTGTATGATTAAACAAGTATTTAGACCCACCATGTTGTTCTGTGGCAGGCACAGGCTCATACAGGAGGCGATAACCCTGTATGACTCCATGGACCAAGGTTTCAGGAGGAGGCTGCCAGCTTACTTGAAGTGATTCCGGTGACAAAGGAGCACAACGTACATCCCTTGGGGAGGAATCCGGAACTGAAAAATTCGAGGTTTATCTAATTTATGTAAGTTCCTGTTAACAAAAACGGTCAATTTACCATATCCAAAGTGTAGGCATAAAGATAATTATTGTATGTTAAGGTATAAGTAATTGTTTATGTGTGGTAACACTATTCTTTCTTTTTAATATATAATAGCCACTGTCTTGTTTTTCTCTTGTTCCTTTTTGTACTGTTGGAATTAATGTGCTGTGAAATTACATCAAATTCAATCTACATCGTGTCATTTAATTTACTACTATCCTGTTATATTAATCACGCCAAATAACAGGTTATGGGCCCAGTATAAATAACGGGTAGTGAAAAATGGCGGATGGAATAGTGAATTTGAGAAGTAAGCATGGAAGAGAGGCTAGATTAACACTTGCTATCCAATCTATAACAAGCATTGAAATGGAGGAAGATAAGTACAGAATGCCACTATTTGATGGGAATAATATTACGATGATTGGAGGTTCAGAATGGAAGTGTTTCTGGACGAGAAGGATGTATTAGATCATCTATGGAAGCCACTGATGGAATGGCAGCTTCCATTTACTCACGCAGAAGAAGATAACTAAGATGTTAAAGTAACAAAGGATAAGACATTGTTGGAGATCAAGCGAACAGATAAAAAGTGCAAAAGTTTAATTGTGCAATGAATTCAAGATAGCCAGCTAGAACAGGTGAAGGGAAAACTTACAGCTTATGAGTTATGGACTAGTTTACAGAAGAGATTCGAAAAGAAAGGGACAAACAGTAGGATGGTATTGAATAATAAATTGCATACTATGAGGTATAGGCCATATGTTGAAATGTTTAGTGAATACTGTCTCAAGTTTGATAAACTGGTCCGGGAATTGAAGACTGGATGTGAGCTGTTGGATGAAGAGGGGATTGTAATAAAGTTCCTATTGACCATGCCTGACGAGTTGGAAGGAGTAGTATCAGGTCTGCAAATGCTTGGGGCTGATAAGATGTCTTTGGAGTTTGTTAGACAGAGAATCGGTGGGGAAGAGATTGCTTGGAATGAAAGGAAAGGAGGGAGAACTCGTCTAGGGGTTCAACCAATGGCCTTCTGGGGAGCCAGGCAAGAGGTAGTGACTGGCACTAAGCCAGGAAACAATGGATTGTCTGTAAATGCACGTCAGAAGGGCAGGTACCCCTTCAAGTGTCACAATTGTGGAATTCACGGGCACAAGAGACATGAGAGCTGGAAGCCAGGTGGAGGTATGTATGGAAGGGGACCAAGAGGAGGTACAAATCTATCAAGAAATGCACACCTTGTTCAAGATGAAGCCGAGAAGAAAAAAATGCCTGCATATAGTTTTCTAGTGTCAGTGAATGAGTGTAGTGTGACACAATGGGATCAAGGTAAAAGTGATATGTGGGTTCTTGACTCGGGAGTCACTGATCATCTTGCAATGAAGGATACTCCTGTAGTGAATTGGAGGACACTAGATAAACCAATGGCGATAGGAGTTGCTAAATCAAAAGTGTTCCTAGAGGCAAAGGAAATATGTGATATATATGCATAAATTCAACTGAATGGTAAGCTCAGAAAACGTTCTATTAAGGATGTGTTACTGGTAGAAAACTTAAAGTATAACTTAATCTCAGTACCAAAGTTAAAAGTCAAAGGGTATAAGTGTGTGTTTAGAATAGAAAAGGTACTGTTTTAAAGGGGGCTAATGTAGTTGGAGTAGGAAATAGAGAAGGCAATCTGTACAAAATGTCGGTGACTATGGTAAATTCTTGTGATGAGGTTAATGCATGTATAATTGAAAATAATGCTAAGTTGTGGCATGCTAGACTAGGCCATATAGGGAATCAGAACCTGTATAAGTTGTCAAAGGTAATGGATGAAATTGGGGAAATTAAGGTAGGGAGTAAGGAACTGTGTGGAATCTGTAAAGAAGTAAAACAAACTGCAGGTTCACATAATAAAAAAAAATGTAAGGGAAAGGAGAAGATCGGAAAGAATTAATAGTGATCTGTGTGGTCCAATTTCACCTAGTACCTATGATGGAAACAATTATATTCTAACCTTAATTGATGATTATACTCATTTTACTGTAGCATTTGGTCTTAAATCAAAAAATGAAGTATTGTACTACATAAAATTGTATGAAGCTATGGCTACAGCTAGATTTTCCAGAAAAATTTGTAGCTTTAGATGTGACAAATGGTGAGAACATGTTAATCAGGATGTAAACGATTTCTTTGTAGAAAAAGGAATAAAGTATGAGCTAACGATTCCAAGAGTCCCTGAACAAAATGGTGTGGTGGAGCGTATGAATCACACTATTCTGGACAAGGCAATGTGTATGTTGCTAGGTTCTAAGCTAAGCAAGACTTTTTGGCTTGAAGCGGCTTTGACTGCTGTATACCTTATAAATAGGCGTCCCACTGTAGCATTACCAAATGGGAAACTACCAGCTGAATTGTGGTATGGAAGTAAGCCTAATCTAGGAAAACTGAGGGTATTTGGGTGCATAGCATATGCTTACAAAGTAAAAAATCAGAGAAATGGCAAGTTTGACTTGCATAATCTGAATTGTATCATGCTAGGGTATTGTGATAATGGATATAGGTTGTGGTGTTCAGAATTGAGAAAAATTACTGTGACAAGCAGTGTCAAGTTTGATGAGACTAGAACCAAGTTTGAGGAAGGGATGTGGGATCATGAATGGAAAAATGTAGAAACTGAAGAATCACATGTTGAAGAAAGAAGGAACATATATTCAGGAGGGGAACAGGAAGAATTAGAGGCTTTGAGGAATTAAGTTTTAAGAAACAAGGTCAGGAAGATGAGGAATACAGTAGACGAAGGGTCAAGAAGGTTCCTGAGTATTTAGGGGACTATGTTGTGGGCAAATTAAAGAAAGGATCTAGAGCTGGAAAGGTTAAGGAAAGTGAAGATTTAACATATTTAGTATTAAGGGGTGGATATGTGGATTCAATGAAAGAACCAGAGGAGCAGGGGAAACCAAAAGGGTTGGTTCCTATGTCCTCAGTAGAGGATGTAAATATTGCAATATTGCAATGAATGCAATTTTATTCTGTGAAGGGGTGCCACAAAGTATTGCAGATTTGGATGAGAACAGTTGATGAGAAAATAAATTCATTATTGGAACTTGAGACATGGGAAGAGGTAAGAAAACCAGAAGGGAAAAGAATTATCAATAATAGAGGTTTTTTTATATTGAAACAGGATCAAGATGGAAATTTATATAGATACAAAGCGAGGTTAGAAGTTAAGGGGTGTGCACAATCGAAAGGATTTGACTATAATGATACTTATGCTCCTGTTGCTAGGCTTACTACTGTAAGAATTCTGTTGTGTCTAGCTAACCATGATGGATTACACATCCATCATTTGGAGGTTAAAAATGCTTTTTTGCATGATGTTTTAAAGGAAGAAATATTTATGTATCTACCTGAGGAAGTAAATGTCGCAGAAGGAATGGTTCTCAAGTTAAAGAAAATATTATGTGGCCTAAAATAAGCGCCAAAAGAATGGAATTCCAGATTTGATGTGTATGTGAAGTCCCTTGGTTTCAAATAATATCAGGCTGATAAGATATGCATCGGGAAAATAGGAATGTTGTGTATCTGCTACTTTATGTTGATGACTTTATAATTGTTAGTAGTTCTATAGATAAGCTTGAAGAACTAAAAGAGAAATTCATGACTGAATTTAAGATGCGAGACGTAAAGAATGTTAAGTATTTTTTGGGCTTAAAGATAGAACGGAGAGGACAGACAATGTATTTGAGTCAGGCTAGCTATTTGACAAAATTATTGACCAAATTTCAGATGGAGAATTGTAAACCAGTGCAAACACCTCTAGAGTTGCAACAAAATGAAGATGTCATCAAGGATTGCATTATTGGTGTAAAACCTTACAGGGAATTAATTGGCAGTCTTATGTATGCATGCTTAACCACCAGACCAGATATCTGTGCAGCTGTAAATTTCTACAGTCAGTTCCAATCAAATGCAACTGAAGTGCATTGGGTGGGTCTGAAGAGAGTTCTGAGGTACCTGAAGGGAACGTTAAGTTGGGGATTCTGGTTCAAAGGAAACAGTATTGTCACTCTCTGTGGTTATATCGATGCAGATTTTGCAAATCGGCCTTATAGGAAGTCTATAACAGGCTATATATTCGAAATGTATGGAGATGCTATTTGCTGGGCAACCAGGAAACAACCTACTGTTTCATTATCCACAACAGAGTCTGAATTTGTAGCTTTGGCGACAGCTACCTCATAGCTTCTCTGGCGACAGCTACCTCATATCTTCTCTGGCTCATGCAGTTATTTGAAGAACTAGACATTGGGGTTAGTAAACCTGTGACCATGTTTGAGGATAATCAGTATTGCATATGTGCCCTAGGGAACTGGGAACAAAAACGACTTAAGCACATAGATGTTAAGTAAAGTTTGTGAAGGATCTATGTGAAAACAAGGTAATTGCTGTCAGAAATATTCCAGATAGAGACCAGAAGGCTGATGTACTCATCAAGGGCTTAAAAATTGAGCCTTTTGTCAGACACAGAAGAAATTTGGGAATGAGTGAACTGTATGTATTCATAATTGTTATATAGTTACAAACAGATATTTTGAAATGTGAAAATAGTAAATGTATTACTAACCGTTCGTCACTATTTCTTAATTAAAAAATTAAACATGTATTTTCAATCAGTCTGGTGTTAAAATGGAAATAAAAACATCGAACTATAAATTTGTACCTTTATAAGAAATAATTTATTTCCAAAGACTTACTTATTCAAATAATAATAATAATATTAAATACCAAGAAGCTAATATCTTCAGATGGCAACCAACTAATGGGATTGGGTGGTTAGCCATTTAGAGAATTGCTTCAAAGTAAGTAGATATGCTAATAATAGAATAAAATCTATGACTCAAAGTGAACACTTATCAAAGCATTTGCAATAAATATTTAAGCCACTAAAATTTGTACTAAAGATTTGGTCAGTGTTGGCTTGTGGGCTGTTGTCAGTGTTTTTATTAAAAATTTTTCTTTCCTTTTGACAAAGCCTTACTAGTCAATTATTGTTCCTTCCCCCCTCCTATTCAGTACCAAAATTACCCTTTAAACTGTAAAGCTAATTGACACACATTCACTTACTATACTATCGTGTGTGGTTGGTGAAATTGATAGCAAGAGGGATGGAACAGTTTACTAACACAGTTCTGTCAATCAAAACTAACACTGGCAACATCCCACGAGCCACTACTGATTTTTGTAACTTTCAAATATCACTTTTAAAGAATCCTTTTAACCAATTTATTTCTACAACAAGCCTTTCTTTAGAACTTACTTTTATTTGTGTGTACTCCGTCTTATTACCCGTTACACTATTACACTAATGGGATATACATGGGTAAAGTAGAATATATAGGATATGTATCCACATATGCATTTGAACCATTTAGAAAAAGCCACCCTCAGAACACAAGATTTGAACCCCGATCTCCATCATTGGCAATCAAGCCGATTGTGATGGCTTTAGATTATTTGACCTCCAAAGCAGGTCATTTAAAATTGATCCATATTTAATTCAATAATAAAACCTGAATCCAATCTTACCATCTTCCAGGGTTTGAGCGACCACTTGCATAGCTAATGGACCAGGTCCTTTGCTGTTAAATGCTTGAACGACCAAACCATATTTATAGAACTTTTTCAACCCGTTTAAATGGCATTCTTCTTTTCCATTGCCTCTCCAAGCCACTGTTGTAAAATTATATTGACGCTTGCTTTCAGAATCTCTGAAACCAAATAGATTCATGTGTTTGGTCCACATCGACACTGCATCGCTTAGAGCTAAGATATCATATGGAATATTTTTTTAAGAAAGTTATACAACTAATAAATTGGTTTATAGATAAGTTAACAATTTGAATTATTAATTCAGCATATTAATTTAAATGTACCTATTATACTTTATGATAACTAGCTATTAATGACAGTAATTATAATATAATTTTCATTGGACAAACTTTTTTCACCCAAAATTGAATTTTATAGATATTGATAATGACAACTTCAGATAACATGACTTGATGTATGACTATGTGAAAATAGATCTAGTACATTTTCTAGATGACAGATAAGGCCCTCACTATGATAAATGGACTGTAGTTTACTTAAAGAAACAGCATGAAAACACATTTAGGTGTTTTAATGATCACCTAACCCTGTTTACATACTCAAAGGTAATCACATGGAATTTGTAATGTAAATATAAATATTCAAAGCTAATTAAAAAAAATTAATGCAAAATGTACTTTCAGATTTTATCATTTAAATTATATATTTTAAATTTTAAATACATCCTTGTATTGAATTAATCAATACTAGTATGGTAATTGATAGGATTGAAATAACCGAGTTAATAATTTGAATTAAAACCTATTTTAATGTGAATTCAAATGATAGTAAATTATTAATTGTAGAAATTAAAGGGATAAAAGATAGATTAATTTCTGAACCTATTCACATTCCTAATCAAGAGCTAAATGAAATAGATATAACAGTTCCTCTTAGAAAAATAATTTTAATAACTTTTTTATTTTCATTAGAAAAAAAAAAAAGAAATATAACTCCTTACTTAGAGTATGAGCCAATAGTTTTGAATTTAGAAGCCATTTCACACATGTTCATGTTCACACACTACATTATTGTGTGTGTGGTTGCTCAAATAGATAGTGAGGGGAGGAAATAATAGCATGAAAGTTATTGCAGTGATGTCTGGTGGCCTAAAATATATGAACTGTGATAGTGACAATAATACCTTGTGCAGGTTTTCATGTGGCTTAAGGTGTCAACATTGATATATTATATAATAGTTCTAGGTTTACAATCTCTGCCAATTCACTTATATTTATTCAAACCCATACACAATACTAAACCTATCAATTAGTAGCTGTAAGTAGCTGTAATAACAGGAGGACTGTTTTTACTTCCCAAGGAAAACTGCCATTATGATTTAATAAAATTTAACAGCAATAAATATCTGGTCCTGATCGGGAATAGAATCTAGTACAAAATCAAAAAAAATATAATATTGGCTTTACCCTAACTCTCTGTGCCCCACATAGTGTCCCAGTAGAGGTCCATTCCACTGATCCTCAGGAGGAGGTTCCCAAGTGAGAACTAGTTGGGTGGAACTAGTGGCCTCTACCATGATGTGTAATGGAGGGGCCGATGGAGCCTCTTCATCTGTTCGGACCCTCAGCTCTTGACTGGCTGCTCCCGGGCCTAGTGTGTTCTCAGCCACCACACGGACGCTGTACAAGGTGGATGGTCGTAAAGGGGTCAGAATCACGTTGCTTTGACTTCCCTCGGCGGTTATTTCTTCACTTGGGCCCTGCCATGAGTCTAAGAGATAAAATACAAAACACTTAAACAATATCATAGTTGAAGTGTGGTATGTTCCACATGTTCTACATCCAAATCATATTATCATATACAGGTTTAGATATAACCCGATTTTCTTAAGAATAACCATTTGGAAGGCCTTTTTTCCTCCAAAATTTCTACTATCTTAAGTTCATTTACAGCAGTTAAAATTATGAGAAAACGACCTAATCGATTTTAACAAACAGTTAATTCAGAGGTTAGGGGCCCAGGATATCGGCAAGAATAGTAGTTTCCAACAAAGTCCCAATTTTTCCCGTGAGTTTTCAGCTTTTATGCTTCTTGTGCAAAGGATCATCCATACAATCACTATTTGTTTACATCACCATGGAAAAATATGCTGACAATACTTTAACATAAATTAAAGCATTTACTACATAATCCCCTAGTATAATAGGTGCCAATAATGATAAATCCTTCTTCTGTTTTTTTAGATGTTACACACATCACACAAGTTAATTCAATGACAAACACAACAAACTCTTATATAATTTGTGTTTTGAACAAATTAAATTTCAAAGTGGCACGTTTTAACTTGTTATTTAAAAATAACATATTATAATCGTGAAAATTTATGACTTCGAGATTATGATGAATCATGCTTTGTGTGTGTCTAAAACCAAATAAGTGAATTATACAATTCTGTATCTCTCTATGTCTGTTTGTCTGTCCCTGGCCATAGATCTGATATAGTTTGATAATTTTTTTCAAACTTGATAACAAGATTTTCTAGGGCAATACCAATAGCATATGAAGTTTTTATTTTATTTTGGCCTTAGCCGTCAAATCAAGGGTAGTTTAATTTTAAGTGATGTTTATAAATTCAAAATGTTTTGAAATGGTTTCTAACTATTTTGTTCAAAGTTGATATCTAGGGAGTGTTTTACCACCCTAATAACACTGTATAATTGGTTTTTGGGTAAAATTCCACTAAGGGATGAATAATTTTCAAAAATTTAAAATATTTTGAATATTCGATTTCATGATTTAAAAAAAAATGTATATCTGGCTAGTATTTGACATGACAAATAAAACTGTATAGTCTTTTTTGAGAGGAAATTCGTTTCACAGGATATCTTACAAATGACTGTTTTTTTTTCAAACAATTAGAATATTTTTAAAAATGGCACTAGCAATTTGATTCAAAGTGGGTGTGTTAAGTTTTTTACATTAGAAATAATTATATATATTTGTTTTTCTAAAAATAAATAAATGCATGAGCGTTTACTGATCTTTTTACTTTCTCTCTATCTTACAGGTAGAGAAAGTATTGTGATCGTCAAAAAAATCGAACTCGAGATTTTGATGAATTTTGACGTTTCATGACTTCCTGAATCCGAAAAAGTGGTTTTTGAATTTCCGTCTGTCTGTCTGTCTGTCTGTCTGTCTGTCTGTACCTCCAACTAGAGCCTAAACTATTTTACCGATTGAGCTGAAACTTGATATCTAGGGTTTTCATAGGGTTGCCCCGAGGGGTTTTTGGAATTGGATATCTACCCCTAAAATTAAGGGTAGTTTACTGAAGGGCAAAAAGAGAAAAAGTCGATTTTCTCAAAATCGGCTCTAACGATTTTGATTAAATTTCATTTATGAACATAAATAAATATTCCAAACAAAATGGCTACTCTCAATATTTCGGCAAAATCGTTTTAAGGGCTCCGGTCTGATGCGTAAATTAACATTTTTTATAATAGCTCCGAAACTATTTGAGATATGAAATAACTTAGCATTACAAATATGTATATATATTTATATTACAAATATTTTATTCGAAACATATTTTTATAAAATCAATAACTTTCAATATATACGCAATTATATATATATTTTTAACTTTTTGGGCATTAAAGCTTAAGTATTGCGACCGTAAGAAAAACTAACCTGAAATGTTGATGGATGTAAACGTCTCATGACCCCCCGAACCCTTAAAAATAGTCTTTGCAATGCCGTCTGTCTGTGTGTCTATTAAAACTTAAAATTAAGGGTAGTTTACTGAAGGGCAAAAAGAGAAAAAGTCGATTTTCTCAAAATCGGCTCTAACGATTTTGATTAAATTTCATTTATGAACATAAATCAAATATTCCAAACAAAATGGCTACTCTCAATATTTCGGCAAAATCGTTTTAAGGGCTCCGGTCTGATGCGTAAATTAACATTTTTTATAATAGCTCCGAAACTATTTGAGATATGAAATTACTTAGCATTACAAATATGTATATATATTTATAATACAGATATTTTATCCGAAACATATTTTTATAAAATCAATAACTTTCAATATATACGCAATTATATGAATTTTTTTAACTTTTTGGACATTAAAGTTTAAGTATTGCGACCGTAAAAAAAAAACTAACCTGAAATGTTGATGGATGTCGACGTCTCATGACCCCAACAACCCTAAAAAATAGTCTTTGCAATGCCGTCTCTCTGTGTGTATATAAAAACTTAAAATTAAGGGTAGTTTACTGAAGGACGAAAAGAGAAAAATTTGGTTTTCTCAAAATCTGCTTAAACGATTTTGATTAAAATTCGTATCTAGGCGTTGATTAAGATTATATATAAACTGGCTATTTTCATTTTCCTATGAAAATGATTTTTAGGGTACATTACAGAAGCGTTAATTTCCGTATCTCCACAACTATTGGAGAAACTAAACAACTTATCATTGCAAAATTGTAGGACTATTAGAAATAAAAAACTTTTATTTGACATATATTTTTATAAAAACAGCAGTTTCTGAGATATTTGCAAATATATTAATACAATTTTGTGAGCTTTAGTTGTAAACATATACTACTTAAGTCTTAACGCAATAATACTCCAATGCCATAGAGTAATTAAATATAAGTAAGTATCTAAAAAAAGTATGTTATTTTTCCTTAAATCTCTTAGGAGAAATGTTTGCATAGCAATGATCTATCTCCATTTTAGACTCACTAGTCAATATTTACATTTTTTATTGGTCAAAATGTATAAATGAATAATTAAATATCAATGCGATGACTTGAAGATCTGCAACACCTTTTAAAATGTTAAAATTTTAACCAGAAATCGAAATTTTAATACGAAGTGTTGACCCTTGTGGAAGACATTAAACTGTTTGAAATGCTCTTAGGTGGACAAAGATGCGCCTCTTTTCTCATTGATTCTATATCATTGTATATTATTTTATGCGTGTTCTTATTTGGAGTGGTGATGATACAATGTACATTATTCCGTTCAGAAATCTTACGAGTTTATAGAAAGAGAGAGAAAGTCTGTGCGGTGTGCCGTACCATTTTTTTTTTTATACAGCTAGTGATTTTGTTCAAAATTCGTAGCCTGTCGGGGAACTAATTTACATGATCAATAATTATAGATTATATTATTGTTTTTAAGAGAAAAACTTAACTATGGATAGTTTACTTTTTAACTATGTTTTAAAATTTTATTCCAAGCTATAATAAACAATATGAGGAAGTTTGTGCAGTTGAGTCATAACATTTATTTTATTATTATTATATCATGTTGTACTTATAATTTTTTGAATAGAGGGAGTGAGGCCTACTATTTACAGAACTATCAGTAATAATAATAATAATAATAATATTGAATAAAGTCTTTGCTCATTTAGTAGAGCATCTGCTTACTAATACTATTTTGAAGAGTTTGAGTCCAATAAAATATTTGAAAAATGGTATGACACAATTATACAATTTCTCATATTCAAGGCTGTAGTCAGGGGGGGGGGGTTTCGGGGTTCAAACCCCCCCCCCCTCGAAATTTTATGAACAAAATATATATGGCTTTATTTATGGTTCAAACAATATCAAAATTAAGGTACAAGTAAAAATTAGGGGGCTGTGTTACCATAAAAAGCACTTCAGAGAGCTTCCATAGGTGTTTATTATTTAGAATTTTTTTTAGCCTTCAGCAGTTATGGCGTTATGTTGTCATAAAATAAATTTCAGATAGCTTCTAGAGGTGTTTAATATCTAGAATTGTTCCTATTTTTCGGTGGTTAGGGGATTATGTTGCCATAAAGAAACACTTTAGAGAACTTCTAGAGCTGTTTAATATCTGAAATTTGCCCTAGCCTTCGGCGGTTAGGGGATTATGTTACCATAAAAAACACTTTAGAGAGCTTCTACAGCCGTTTCGTAATTAGAATTTGTCCTAGCCTCCGATAGTTAGGGGGTAGTGTTGCCATAAAAAAAAACACTTCAAATAGCTTCTAGAACAGTTTTTTATTTATAATTTTTTCTAGCCTCCGTCAATTGGGGGATGGGCCCACCAAACCCCCCCTGAAATTATTGGCTGGCTATAGCCTTGCTCATATTGTATACTATTGCTTGGAACAAAATTTCAAACGTGGGTATTCAGTACTATGTCATGTTCTTATCATTACAACAGTCCTAATATTTCTCTTTGAATTTCAATTTAACATTTTATTTCTGGGTGATGAAGCTAGACAGAAAACAAATTAATACCACATTCATATAGTATACATATATTATATTCATAGAGACAAAAAAGTTTGGGTAGTTTAAGGCATCAGTCTTGTAATGTGGTTTATCAAGATTTTTAAAAATGCGCCCTAGGTACTCAATAGATTGCTTTTAGTTATAAAATTCTAATCACTTGGGATGAGTTACTAAACTAAAAGCCTTCTGAGAAAATGCCATATTGAAACGGATAATCGTATTGAAAAACTATGCACAAACCTCATTTGGCATAGGTTCAAAGAATGTCTCTGCCAAATTTCGTTAATATTAATAAACACATTTAAGAGTAATTGCAGACAGACGAAATGCCAAATGATCAATTTAAAACATAACCTCACCCTGCTCGGTCAATCAATAAAAGGTGTCTGTGTCATACATCTCTTATATAATAATTGTAGGAACAGTTATTTTAAAATCTACCTTGCATGGGGTTATAGCGGATTACGTATCTAGTGATTGGACTGTTTCCGTCCTGAGCAGGAGTCCATGCTATGGTCACTCGTCTGCTAGTTCTTTCCAATACTCGAACGTTTGTTGGCAGAGCTGGAGCATCTGAAAATAGCAATAATCTCAATTTATCTATTTTGTTCCACTTATAAATTGACTATACTAAAATATAATATCTGTAAGGCACATTTATATGTTGATTTTGGTTATATCTATACTAGCCAATCTCAGGACACAGAATTCAAAGGGTTTATTTTTAGTAAATGTACCTATAGTCACCTTGAATGAAGGCAATGAACTACATCTTGAGGGGGAGGGGGTGGAAGATCATTAGTTAGCTCACCTGTAACTCAATATCTGTAACTAATAGGGGGGGGGGGGGGAAGGGAGGGAGAGGACAAAACAAGCCCATTTTCCATTTAAATTAGAAAATAAAAATTGTTTCCTAATATATGAAAACACGAATTATATGAAAACAAATTTTTGTATAAGTCCTGTGAAAAAGTTATTTAAAGTCTTTCAATTTTCTGAATAAAACCATTAACTATTTCTTTTATGGTACTAAGGCTGTCCTACTCGAGCAGATTATTCTGGAGGACATGTCCCTCATGACCCCCACGTTAATGATGCCTTTGAACTGAGATACTTAACTAGTTATATACAGTTAAAATTGTGCAGCTACTTAAAAGGAAATAACATTTTACTTTTAAGAGTTTTAAAATAAAACATTTAGATAATTAATTGATACTTTTTTTAAAATATCTAACAATTTTATGTTACGGAAATCATTTAACAATCAAACAGAATAATGTTTAATGGACAGATTTAAGTTTTATTTAACACTTTCTCACTATCAATCATGGGAATTGCTAGAGAGTAGCACATCATTATGATTTAGTTTCAAAATTGAAATAATATAAGTAATAAATAAAAACTGGATTGCCAATAACGGAGAAGTTGGGGTTCGAATCCTAGTCAGGTGTACTGAGGGTGGTTTTTTCTAAATGGTTTCCCACTCTCCCTCTATGCATATGGTGGTATACTCCCTATAAATTCAACCTTCCTAATCACTAACATATTAGCAGAACTAGCATATGTCTGAAACAAGACCAAATAGAAAGACACAGTGCTAAATAAAAAGTAAAGCTGATTCTTATGGGTAAAATACATAATTATTAACAAATATATTTTTTGCTTTAAGATAATCCCATGATACAAAAAAAAATTCATCAAATTTTGATATATTGATAAATTGAGTAGGGCCTACTGGTAGGGCTTATGTTTCAGTTAATTCTCAACACAGACATCAGATCTAATTGCTTAGGTTGTTTCAGTGATGGCTTATGAATTGTTGCTAAGGTAAGGAAGGCCTGACATCACTATACTTGTAAACGTTTCCTCTCGTTCACTTTCAAACTTGTCCTTTAAAGCAAATTAGAATTACATTTCATTCAGTGCATTATTTTGTATGTGGTTGTTTAGATAAATAGTTAAGGAGAGGAGAAAATGTTGTTGTACAGTCCTGCCAAGCCTTGCTTGCCCTGGCAACAACCCATGAGTCACCTTGGTAAACATTCATATTGATATAAAACTGTTTCAAAATACACATTTGCCACTATCTAAACATTTAAGTTAGTAAACAGATTATCCATGTTTATGATTCTGAAGAAGGTAGTATGAGAGAATGAGATAGGCAAATAAAAAGCATATTAAATAATACATTTACAAAATCGTGTTTAATATCATCGAGTGATGAAGCAAATCTATGAAGGTGGAGTGCGTGGTTCAAAGGAAAGGGTGGGATAAGTAAGATGGGGTTAAATGTTGTAGATGAATGGGTGAGAAAGAGAAACATTAAGAGTTTTAAGAATAAAAGAGAATGCATGAATTGTTGTATGGAGGTTGTTGAAGCGAAGGGAGTATGTAAGGATAGGGAAGTGTGGAGAAAGTTTGTGAGGATGGATTAAGTATGGAGTGGTTGTATTTTGAGCTATATGCACAGTTTCTTGCTTACCCCATAAGGGAACAGAGTGATTAGGTGTGAATGTGTTGAATATCTGAAATTAAAACATTTTACAATCCAAAATTTTGTTAATACTAAGACTGGACAATAGCAACATCTCCATTAACTTATTAGTAAGTGTTAATATGTATCAACATAGGTTTTACCAACTGAATGGCGTCTTGTATGGTTAAGGTATTTAGGTTAGGTTAGGTTAGGTTAGGTTGGTAGCATGTGAACTGGTACAATGTCTATTGTTTAGTTAGTGCCAATCAGCACTCTTGTTCCCGGCATGTTCCAAGATAGTAGATACAAGCGTGTGACTATGAAGTGAACGAATATATTAGGTAACATCCCTTTCATAGCAACATGTAGTGCGGCCTTAACAAGTATATAATAAGTGGACTAACCTTGAACTAATAGATGCATTGCAGTTTGATCTTGGCCAAACTCGTTTCGAGCAAAACATGTGTAGATTCCTCCATCTTCAATTCTGACTGACTTAATGGTTAGGTCTGATACCAAACCTTCCAAAAGTGAGTTATTTTTGATTCTGAAAAGTAAGATGATTTATTAAAAACTATTTTCAATAAATATATTAAACTATATGTTAAAGATAATTTCCCTTAGATATCTTTGCTATTAAAAAAGTTTTCCTTTTTTTTTTCTTTTAGCACCACACCTTACTAACCGTTTGGGTTATACGTTTATGCACGAATTACACTAATGTGGTAGAGATTAGTAAATTTTAATTTAGAGGAAGTGAAGGTGAAAAACTATTTAGAAAAACCTTCATAAGTCCACCCAACCGGGATCAAACCCTGATCTCCCCATCTTTGGCAGTCTAGTCTATTGCGAGATTAGCAACTTCCCACGCAGCCACCGAGGCAGGCTCCTCTTTATCTAAAATATAGGAAACTTACTAATCAATCTAACGTATCTCTTTAAGGACAACCGCTTTTCGTTTTTTGAGGTATCTAGTCTTATTTGGAAGAAGGTACAGAAAGGTGGATAGAAATATATAAAAGAAAAGGAACAAAATGTGGCCTTTTCAATAAAAAGCAGAAGAGAGTTCACACTTTACATTGTTACCATTGGACAAAGAGGTATTGGCTGCCTCCTTAAGATAATCTACCAACACCATCCAATCCTCCGGCATAGATTTAGTTTTATCAAAACTCATCAGAAGGGAGTGCGAAACATGCAATGCCACTTTCTAACAGAAGTGTTTGTCCTCTTATGTTATTTGTTTCTTTTACATGTTGCTATTAAGTGTCCTATTATTCTTTACCAATTATTCTCTTTCCCTCCCTTTTGTGTTTTATGGTTTCCTATTTTAGGAAGTTGTATTGTGCATTTCACACTCCCTCCTGATGATCCGATAGAATAAAACAGTAACAATCGATTTTCTTCAGTAGACAACCATTACTCTTTGTCCAGTGTCAGCAATATAAAGTGAACTTTATTCTTCTTTTCAATCTAAAAGACATATATGTTGGTCCCCTTTTATATGTTTCTATCCATTATCGATCTGACAGTTATTTTGTTTCTTCCAATGGTGTTTGTTACTATTCCCTTTATAGCTAATAAACAGAATCAAACAAAACTTCATACACAAAGACAATCAATAATACCTTCAATTTATAAATATGTGTTTTTATTTCATTTATAAATGACATTTTGGAACTGATATTGTCCACGACTAAGAAATTAATAATTTTGAACATTTAAATTTTTTTAAAGTAATAAACGTGCTTTTAAATGTGCTATTAAAAAGTGTTATTTAAATTAATATAACTACACCATAACAGTATTTATATAATTAACAATATTAAATATCACTGGACATGCAGACAAATTCTTTCAACTTACATTGTTCGACTACTCATTTCAACGGTATTTCCTTCTTTCCTCCAAATAAGGCTAATTGGTTGGTCACCTAGAGCATGGCAGCTAAGAACCGCAGTTCCTCCTCGACGAACCAACTCCTTCCGAGAACGAACTCGAAAATGGACTGGGGCTTTGAACAAAAATGTATGTTAACCTGTGCAGCTAAAACTTTTATTAATAGCTAAAAAAATTCTAAAATACAATTACTAAACTTGCATATATGTATGTGTGATTGCTGAATATACTCAATAAATATATCAAAATATTAATAGAAGTTTAATTTTCAATAGACCATTGTGAACTTTAATTTTCCATACAATCAGTAAGTTAATTGATGTTTTTAAATAGTTTAAGGCTATAAAATATTTATAGATATATTCAATAAACACTTTGAAAATAAAGTGAGCTAAATCGTACCTTTGGGGTCCACAAAAGGCTAATAATTAGTTGGAGATGCAAATATCTCTTTTCAATGAGTACGGTAAATATATTTTCATATAGATGGTGAACGAGTTTACATAAGAGCCAAGTCTAAAATAATAGCAACAATAATATCAATGATTTAATGGTACTCAACATATTTATAATTTAATTGTTTTGAAAAAAATATATTAAAATACATTATATTATCTGATAGCAATAAGTAAAATGTTTAGTAAAAACATATTTATGACATTGTGTATGGAGTTTCAAACATTTTATTGGTATTACAAGTACTACAGAATCTACATCAAGGCAAAAATGAGGGGGTGGGGTTGTTTAGCGGGTTCAAACCCCTCCTGAAAGTATTATAGTCCTACTAAATGCCTAGGCTAGTAACCTTTTTGATTCCTTTGAATAAATAAATAAATAAATAAATAAATAATATATATATATAATATATAAACAGTTACATCTCTTAGTAGTGGATATCTTCCAGGATAAAAAAATTCCATTACTAAGAAGTGTCTGCTAAATGGAAAAAATACACATTTTTTAAAAATCATTGTACTTGAACACAGTTTAGTCTATATGAACCTATATACTGTGGATATTAACTACAACAATCTAATTACTGCTTTGTGCAGTATTGTATACAGGATAATTATGACAAGAGAATATAATATTTAATAATATTTAGCACCGCGTCTTACTACCCGTTCGGGTTATACGCTTAAGTACTAATTATGCTAATGGATTAGGAATTGGGAGGGTTCAATTTAGAGGAATTGAACCCGCATTTGCGTGGAGGGAGAATGGAAAACCATTTAGGAACACCCCCCAGTTCACCCGACCGAGATTCGAACCTCGATCTCCCCGTCCTCGGCGGTCGAGCTCAACACGACTAGCGCGTTAGTTAACTACGCCACCGAGGCAGGTGACAAGAGAATAAATATTGTGTTTCTCACTGTACAGATTGCATTATACACAGAACAATATGCAATTAAACTGAAATAGTAGGCCTTGTGTACTGTCGGCCTATATGTATATACGAGCACAGATGGAACAACCCCCGCTGAAGACTCGGAGGGAGAGGGAGGTAGATACCTTGAAGTACCATATTAATTACTATGTAGGTTATTTTAGAAATTTTCCTAGAGGAAGAGTACTGGACCACTCACATTTCGCTCGAGCCAATTGCAATCCTAACAGTTCCACAATAAAATACTAAATATGGACTGGTGTTTTCAATTTTTGTCAATTGTCTAGACATTTTTATGCATAAATATAATCTATAGCAGTGTCCGCGTCCATTATTGAAAAAGTTCGCTATTGGTAAGTTGTTTCGCCATAAGAGCTAATATTATTTTGCCAGGAAAATTGAAACTATCTGTTATTGTGTAGAATCTGCTATTCAGAAATGTCCGTTAAGTAGATTTCACATTACATTAGTACTAGTACATATTTAACATGCTATATATATATATATATATAATTAGATAATATAAATTATATATTATATAATTAGATAATATAATTATATTATATATATAATTATATATTATATATGTTTGGACATGTTAAAGATGTACTAGTTCTTTATTTATATAATTATATGAAATGTTTATGATCTGTAACTTTTTTTCACAAATATTTTATACTATACATGATATTAGAGTAAACATTGAACATTGACCCACTTCGGTGGCCACATGATCTAACTCTCTATTTTCGCAGTAGACTATACTGCCAATAACAGTGAGATCGAGGTTCAAATCCCAGCCAAGTGTATTGAGGTTGGTTTTTCCAAAATGTTTTTCCACTCTACATCCACGAACATGTGGGTATACTTACTCTAAATATAACCTTCCTAATCCCTAAGACTATAATTAGTATATTAGTGTTTAGTTTGAAAGAGTAGTAAGACAGGGTGCTAAAAAAAATAATTGAACATTAGTTAGTCAGTGGTTCTTGTGCTGCTCTTAATATTTCTTAACGCTTACCATGAACAGTGAGCTGAACTACAGCACTTAGTCCCACTCCGATCCCATTGCTAGCCTCACATAAATAGTGGCCTTCATCTTCTTGTGCTACTGTTTCTAGTAGTAAGGAACCATTTGGAAGCAGATGTGCTCCCCCAGATTGCTGCTTTAGTTGGTGAGTCGACAATTCGTGGTAGTGACCGGGTGTCTGGCCTAACCAACAACAGTAAAGGAAAATACATACAGTAACAATAATATAGGATGTGTGTTTGTGTGTTTGAAGACCAGCGTTTTTCAACCAGTGCCGCGAAGGGTCAGCCGTGGGAGTTTGTAAAAGATAAAAAAGATGCGAAAAAATTGACGAATAAATATTTTTAAGTCTATTATCAATATTATTTGTATAAATAACACAATTATTATAATTTTAGTTATTATACTTTAAGTATAATCATAATACAAGTTTTATTAATGAAAACCATTCTTCTTAAAAAAAAAACTAATGGTGTGTATTGATAATTTTAGCTCCTTTTTCAGTGTATCTTGAGTTAAAAGCAATGGAAAATTGCTTATGTATATGCAAAAACTCTAAAAACAAGAAACCTATGGAGCTTAAATTGGCTTACTGTATGTATTTAGGAAAACCTGAGACTCTGCACTTTGGGTGTTTATTTACTTAAAAAAAATATAGAAAGATGAAATTAGGGTGTCTTTTCCTTTAGTGGGTAAGAAAACCTCTGGGTGTGGACCTTGAGAATATTATATAAATATTGTGATTTTGATCTCTATAGCCACATGACCAGTAGTGTGTGTAAATCCAAATCAAAACAAAAATATAAATTGGAAATTTGTCATACTATAGACTAAGTCAAACTTAAAGGTGTGTTCCTCTGTAAGATTTTATTTATATCATATATTGCGAGCCTGGTGCCTTAGTTAACATGGCATACAAACTTAGGGAAACCTTTTGAGTAAGCACCTTACACACCTTTTTTGTTTAGCTTTTACATCGATTGAGAACATGATGAATTAGACAGCATGATCACCGCTTTACGTAGCTAGAAAATCCAATAAACATAGACAGTGGAAACTTGTATGGGCCTACATACTCAGGGTACCGGTAATGCTAGTTTGAGATTATACATATATTGCAGGCATGATGTTTTAAATTTCATGATCACCAATGTGGGTAGCTCCAAAACCAAAGAACATAGAAATTTGAAACTTTACATATGTGCTTAGAAGTACTAGCGGGGCTACATGGACAGTGTTGTGCTAATTGGTGAATAACATTTAATGTACCATACTATTTAATTTTTTAAGATATATTTATAAAAAATAACCAAACCTCACTTCATTTTCAAATGACTTACGATTGACAAATAAATATAAACTGTTATTGCGTTGCTTTGGTCAAGGCCATTGATGCCTTAAGCTTCAGATGTTGAGCAAACAAGCTTTGAGAGTCTCTAGTCTCTTTTTTGAATTCTTATTAGGTGACAATTTAGTTTTTATATAGTGTCAAAGTAAGTAGAGTTTGAGCTATTTTGAGTCAAAGAAGGTCTAAATTGTTAATAGCTTCAAATTTGTTTGTGTGTGTGTGTGTGTGTGTTAAATATGAATTATGATTTTATTATAGTCAGTCTAAAATCAATACCACACATTACATGAGCTGATGGCTACAAAAAATAGGTTTTTATAAGAAATATGTGTATTTCAAATATTTGGGAAGGGATTTTTTTAAAGTGCATAATAGTATATTCAATATATTTTGCTTAGTATTTTGGTAGTAAGTGAAACAATAATTAAGGTTGTTGATTTTGAAAGCATTGCTTCTTGACAAGTATTTCGAAAATAAGTAATTACTTACCGGAGGCCTTCTTCCAAGAAATGGTTGGTTTTGGAAAACCATCCACTTTACAGTCCAAAACGACCTGTTGCCCGAGTTTAGCGTCAGCATTTTGTGGCTCTACTACCCAAGTGGGAGGCACTGAAAATAGTTAAAAAATATATCAATATTTGTCAAACTATATGCTAAATAAAAGTATTTATATATATAATATATACATATAGATCAATAAATATATATTTTATTAAATAAGTCCTACCTATAAATGAATTCCTTAAACAGAAAGGAAATGTTTTACAAATACATGATTACGGTACAGCAATCTAAAATAGTGACACAAAAAATTAAAATTGAATGTTCAAACTATTTGGAGTTCATGGAAAAATCAACCTTTAAATAAAATATATCCATACCGTATCACTATAGCAAGCCTTTATAATTCTTACATAAAATCAAGACTGTTTAAAAATGTCTCATATAACATATATATTCGAAAATAAGTTTTTGAAGAGCAGGTAATGTTTGTTGGTGACTACAATCTAATGGAGAGAGAAGTGTAAATTATTGTTTGGACATTAAGTTTATAATTTGTCTATATATTTATTATTTGTCTTGTGTCTTACATGGGAAATATTGGGTATGCAGCAACAGTAGATGACATTACTGTGATAGTTGCAAGCACACAAGAATTTAGTACATAACTTCCAGGAGTAAGCCTGTGGCATTGTTGCTGTTCATGTATAGTTTTTAAATATAAAATTGGATTAGAATTTTAACGTTTAACATTAAGAATATTTTTAAATGGTTTTATAGCTACAAATAGAATATATAAATAAATTGTGATTCTTAATAAAACCTCAACAGTCAAAGTAGTCCAGAAATTTACTCAACCCTTTTTTTAATCTTTATTCAGAAGCATCTGCAAAAGTTGTTTATGGATTCCTTCAATATGCCATTTCAATAATACTCGGTCACAAGTTAAGGTCAGTATTTTAAAATCCTTCAAACTTTTGGAATATTCTTCTAGGCAACTGTCACTCTCTTTCGTTCATAGGCTTGGAATGACTATGAAACATCAATCTCTAAAATTGTCCATGATTTTGCTCTTGCAACCGATGCTATTTAATGATTGGTATCGAAAATTCTAAATAATCTCCATGCCATGGAATTTCCCAATTTAAGCTGCTTTTTTCTGATATGAATTTCATTTATTCAATAATTAATATTGTACGATGCATCATATTTTACTTCTTACCCTCTACAGCCAAGGACGCCGCCTCGGCAGTTAAAAATATGCCGAGTCTCATTATTGCTGTACTTGGGGAGGAGGACAATGGCCTGTTTCTCTCTCTCTCCCCCCCCCCCCCCCAGGTGTAACACTGATTGTGTTGCAATAGTTGTTGCTGAGTCTTATTTATTAGTAAACTATTCTTTGGAAGTTAAATGACAAACTTGCACACAAACATTTAGGCATATTTAGAATCCTGTAACTTTCTAGGATCAGTGTCAAAAATATAAAATAATTTCTTCAAATAGTGTTGTAAAACTAACAAATTTGTAGAGTTGTGTCTTATTTTGTATTGTGTTGAGTACAATCCTGACCTCACTTTGATACTATCACCAATTCCCGGTGGCCATCGTAGCTAGCAGAGTGTTAACACATTTCTTCTCTTTTACATATTTTGGAGGAAGGATTTTTAGACATTAGATGTTTATGAACATGAATACTTTATAGTGATAGTATTGATAGAGATCAACATTGGGAAAATCAGTTTTTTTTACTCCTTCAGCCTAAAAATATGACATGGTGTTTGACTCAACAATTATTTTAACCAAATATTTTAGCTTTGCATGGATTGCATAGAGTAAAATGTTGCTTGCCAAAGAGTATTCATGAATAAATGAAAACAGTAGGTAAACTGTATTTCAATAGGACTATACCTACTATTGATATTAATATTTTGTTCAGATTATGCGCCTTTAATAAACTACTTTAAATACTGTATGCATGTATTCTGAAAAAATACAATTCAATCAAACAATTGTTTGACTTTATAATTATAATGTAATTTATTTTTCTAAATAAAGTTGGTAGAACTTATAACAATGTTAGCTTAATATACAATTGCACTTGTCTAAATAGACTTTAAACATTTTCTTTCTTTTCAATTTATTTTAAAATGTATGGTTCAGTGTAAGCATAATCAATTATTATTTATTATTATTATTATTATTATTATTGCAGCTCTATTGTTCTACTTTTGGCAAAATTGCAAGTTGTAAAGCCACAGATGTGCGGTGCAACATGCCAAGTAGCCATGCACCAACATTATGCATATCTTCAGTTATGAATAGTAGCTCTACAAACTAAAGCATCATCTTTATTTAATTGATCAACTCTTTTTTTAAATGATCAATAATGATAATTTAATAAGAAAAATATATTACACAAATGTGCCTTCTAAAGCTAGAAGCATTTAAATGAAGCTTATTAGGTTATATAATGCTTCACGAATGAAAAATACTTATAGTATTTGTTTATAGGAGCCCCCAAATCCCTACATTACTTCGCATAAGACTTTATGTTAACACTGGTTTTTAGGTTATTGAATTTTACAAGCCTAACTATTAAATGCGTATAAAATAGATTTAATCCTGTCAGCCTATGTAAAACACATGAAGTGGAATTACTTAACTAATTCTTTATGTAAATTTCCATGTGCTTAAGTCTATATTTCCTATATATTAACCGTAAAATTTTAGATTAAACTTTCTATCAAACAATTTGCCTCAAACTTAAAATAGTAAGTATTGGTATGTACCCAAAACAAATGTAAATAAGTTATCTGCACATTAATATATTTAAAACTATACTTATTTCACATATAGGTTTATGTTTTATCTAGTGAATAGCTTAAAATTGAATTCCCAATTAGCATTTATTTCAGTAATAGCATTAATTTTTATGGATATATTATGTCATTTCACATCTTCATAGTTTACTAGCTGATTAAAACTAAAATATTTGGGACAGAGATGTATTTAAATTTTAGTTGTAATAATTTTATTATCAATAAACTTAATGTTTCAAATATAAATAAAAATAGAATTAACATAGTTAATTTAAACCATATACTATTTAGTTATAACCTATATATTAAACTTACTATTTTGACAACCAAGAAAAAATATTTTGAAATTATTTAATTGGAGATAAACAAATTACTTATTAGGTTAAATGAACAAGAGCAGATAGACTGCTACAGAAAACATTGACACATATATTTTATTTTGTAGAAAATATTAAAAAGTTTGGGATAAATAGACACAAAGCACGCAAGGAAAATTTATTTTCTGTGCAGGAAAACGGCAAGAGAAAGTTGTTGATGGCCTCGTTTCGGGAGGGTTTTGAACAACTGAAAAGTTGATAGTCCGGTTAGCTGCAAGATAAAACCACAGTTACAAAAAATAATAGAAATAAATAATAACATGTCAAAAATTTCACGGTAAGCAGTATAATGAGAAATAAATCACATTCATTCCAGTCAAGAACTTATGATTAAGAAAAATAATTGGGCATGCTGTTAAGCATTAGGTTACCTGGCATTGCTGAAGAAGTAGAAGGCTTTATATTTTGTCAACCGCAAGTCATCCAAGGCGGTGATATTCAAGTATACAGCTAGCTCATTCCTGGACCGCGAAAGCAGCATGACACTGGTGAGGATAGATGGAATGATGATCATGCAGATGGTTACAAAGGATTGTACGAGGATTACAAGAGTGTCTCAAAGAGGACTTATCCAGCAGTGACAAGCTAACAGCCACAAGCTCTTTTATCACGCTCATGGCGATAAATGGAAAGAAAGCAAAGTATTAAAAAATTTACTTAAAAATACTTGATATGATCAGGTATGGAATTGACATTTATATTATTTGAAGGAATAACATCATAGCCAGTGATGTAGTCAGGTTTTTGCCACCACTATGCCCCCTTCCCCAAAAAACCAAAGGTGGTGGCTGACCAACAAAAGCTGTAAATGTTGCAAGAATAGTGCGAAGTCTCAAAAATTCTGCCAATGGTAAATACAGAGCCCTTAATTATCTCATTATGTTGTCTGAAGAAATATGTTAAATTTTAATTTTAATCAAATAATTTATAGCCCTACGGTAAATGATGGAATCAAACTTAATGATTTTATAATTAAATGATTTATATTGCATCCATAAATATGTATTATGATGAAAAATACAATTTTAAAGTTTTAAGATTTTTCATCTAAAACTTGCAACTAGACACACAAAAATACTATCTTCAACTACGAGTTGAACAAATAATAATTTTGATTGTAAGCAGCTATTTTAAACAGCGTTAACACAACAGCTGAAAAGGGTTTGAGATAATTTATTTGAGCCATTGTGTCAGCCGAGAAGTATGTATGAGGGTAAAATATACAATAATAGCTATAAATAACCAATATTTATTTAACAGTAGCTCTATTTACTAAATGTATAGTTTTAGAGTGTTTATTTGAAGAACTGCCTGAAAATAATTCAATTTTAACTACCACAGGACTAAGAGTTGAGCAGACTGCACTGGTGGACATACAGACTCCTCTAATCTAATTTGACAGTTATGGTGTTCAAATCCTGGCTGGTTGTACTTAAGAGTGTTTTTCCCTAAATGGTTTCACCCTTTTTCCTGATGCAAATGCGGGTGCATTTACTTTAAATCCTGTTTTCCTAATCCCTACTTTACTAATGAAATTAAATGGGTACATACAAGATAGATCGTAAGACTCGGAGCTGAAAAAATAAAATAAACGAGTGAACTATGATTGTACCAAAGCCATGTTGACCAATGAGTAAAATGTGAGCGAACATGCATCCACCCTGCGTCTATCTGGCCAAACAAATGCTCATATCAAAAATTCTTATGGCACGTGCCTCTGATTGATGACGTTTATTTCTGAAAATCACTTTCTATGTGGCTTTTGCCTCAAATCTAACAGACTGTCGAATAATCACTTATTTAAGCCCCCAAATTATCTAAGATATTTATTCCTCAAAAATTGAAAAAGGGTATTTACTGTACATTTTTTTTTAATGTTGTTTCAAAGGAAGTGCTTACAAATTCTTATACACTTGCACCCTTTTATGGCCAAAACATATAAATATTATGTCAGTAATTATGTTTAGTTTAATTTTCTCGTGATCATTAAGATTTTCTATGCAGGTTATAGCTAGGAACAGCTAGGAACGTATCTGATGTTTTAAATAATGGGTTAATTGTGATAGTTTTTTGATACGCCAATATTAAAACAAGAAACTAAAGTAAGTATAACAATCACATAAGTAATTAGAAATGATGATGACAACAAAAAATTTTCGTATTGAATAAACATGTTGAATAATATTTATTACATATTTAGAGGAAACAGTTTTTGCTAACTAGCCAAAAAGAAGCAAAAATCCACAATTTCATAACTATAATTAATAAAATACTTGTGGTTTTCAATTTTCATTGACAAAAAGCATCACATGCCTTTTTATGTAGTTTGTAAAGCAATAAATTTATCAAAGCAATGTTCAAGCAGTTGCCATGCCAAAGCTAATAAATGATTATTTGAATATGTATATTAAGAATAGTTATAATTTTAAAAATCAATTTATTTATTAAAGAGATTTCAAAGCCATTGCCATTAAAATTCCAATCATTAAATAGCCACCCTATCATGACGAATACATTCAATACGTACCAATAATAAGGTCTAATGCAATAACTTTTAAAAATATTTTCTAACACATGGTCATGATCAGATTAAAAAAAATCCTCTAATCATTGCATCATTTTTAGATTAATCATTATTTTTATGACATACTGGTTTTATAATATTCATTCAACAAATCTTAACACTGCTTAAGCTGTTGTCATGCAAAGGCTAGCTTATGAGTGTTCGTAAAATAATTATATTTGGTTCTAATGGGTGGGCTGATCATTCAGAAATATCTTGATTTTATACAATCATCGCTTAAAGCATCTTCATGCAGAAATAGGTGAGTAGTCATTAAATGCTTTACTTACTAGGCTAGTTATTAAGTACAAATATATTAATCAAATAATCAAAATACACATCACAAAGCTATCAAATGGGTATCTATTAATATAGTAAACTATTAGTTAATGATGTATATTTTTCAGAATATGGTCAAAGCCATAAACTTTCGCTTAATGTTGACGCACCCAGATATCTACAAACCACAATTTTTGAGTATAGAAAATTAATATTTATTTCATGTAGCTTTGATTTTGTGTGGACCTGTTAAAACCAATAGCTAGTTCAGCTACTAGGAGTCATGGATCAGCTTAAGTACCTATTTAAAATTTTGTCTTAATATCAATGGGTTTCAATCAGCTTCGTTTGTAAAGTAATAAATACTTATTGTGTTAAAAATAGAAATTAAAACAGTTTAAGGTGATTCGTTCAGCAAGATTCTCCTAGAATGAATAGGCTATAACATTTTGACAGGGAATTTTTAACATGGTTGAAGGGGGCGATTGTGTTTTAAAGGGGGGTGGGTGGGCAGGTGGAGTGGGAAAGTAAGCTGGGATTGCCCGCTCTTTGTTCACAACAGTGTTGTCATATCAGTACCCTTTTTTCCGCTAAGGAACTTCACTGTTATTTAGTAATTTAGAACATGAATGGTCACTGCATGTCTCACCCAGGAGTTGTGGTCTTGAGTTTGAATCCTGGCTACTAAGATTCATACAATATTAATAATTTAAAATAATGAACTTATTACACGTGTCACAAAGTATTTATTGTACCGAATACTATTAGGCTTATATTTACAAAATGTGTTCTTAGAAAAAAAAAAAGTATTATTGGCAATTTAATGAAATAATTTGAGTGGTGAAAGTTAAAGGGTTCTTTTATTATTCTTTTAGCACCGAGTTCTTACGTTCCGTTCGCGGTATACTCACATGTACTAATTACGCTAATTAGTTAGGGATTAGGAAAGCTGAATTTAGAGAAAGTGCACTCGCATTTGCGTAGGGAGATGAGAAACAGTTTATAATAAAACTACCCTCTGTACACCTGACCGAGATCGAGCCCCGATCTCCCTGTCTTCAACCATCTAGTCTACGACGAGAGTGACGCCTTATTGAATGCCACCTAGGTCAAATGGCCTAAAAGACTAGGACCAACTGGTCGACAAGCTTATGCATAAGAAGGCAAAGTGATCAACAGCCAACTGGTTGACCAAATAAATAAAAAATATTTCAAAGATTGAGTGGTCAAGTGATCGACACGTTTAGGACCATGTGATAAGATATACAACTGTTTGACTTGAGAGGACCTACTGGTATACAAAAGTCAAGATGGATTGACCAATTGACCGACAAGTTAATACATTACAAACAACGTGTTCGACAACAAAATAGTAAACGGAAAATAACAAGTAAAGTCTATGAAATATTATTTTTTAATAAAATTTATAACTCTAATAAATACCCACATTTGTGGTCACATGGTCCAATGTGTCATTCGCATTCCTTATTCTGCGTATAGCTCAAACGGGGAGTGAGAGCTAAGGAAAAAAAAAATTAGTGGATTTTTTTAGCACCGCGCCCTTACTACCCGTTAAGTTATATGCTAATTTTGTGGATTCAAATCATCATTAGTAAGGCATCAATTTTCTTAGTTGGTCTTTTAGAGTTAACCAGTTGGCTGTCGATCATTTTGTTCGCATATTCATTAGTTCAACCAGTTGGTACAAGTCATGTCCTACTTGTGTAGCGAGGCCCCGGGACATCAAACAATAGTAGATTATAAACCAGTGGTAACAAGGCCCCGGGACATCAAACAATAGCAGATTATAAACCAGTGGTAACAAGGCCCTGGGTTATAAAATCGAATATTATTAACCGGGGGTTAACAAAGCCCGAGACATCAAATAATGAAATATTATGAACCACTGGTAACAAGGCCCTGGGATATCAAATAATGGAATATTATGAACAGTGGTAGCCAGGCCCTATAATATTATGGTAACCAGGCCCCGGGACATCAAATAATGGAGTATTATCAACCACTGGTAACCAGGCCCCAGAACAACAAATAACAGTGGGTTTCGAGTTGAAGCTGTAATTCAAACTAAGATTCTTAGTGGATAAGTTGAATGTATGATTTAGACTGATGTTAATAGGAAGATCATTATTTGACAACTATAAAAAATTACTAGAAATGGGTTCACTAATTCATACGTCAAATCATGTGATATACAGCTGTACCTTTGATAATGGCATATACTATAATATTTACATAAGTTATAGTTTGAACTGACTAAACTGACTACACTTTCATATCGTCAGTGCGCGTGGATATAATATCATGAGCGAGGGACGAATCTTGGATAGCTCAGTGCTAGAATATTGACGTGCTAAGATCCCGGGCTCAAGTTTATTCTAATGTCCAGGTGTCATTTTTCAACAAATTCAAATTAATTAAATTGTATTCTCCTCCATACGGACATTCCCGTAATTAGAATGATTTTGCAGCCTGTGTGTTGATATTCATTAGTAATTATTTAAGGAAGCCGTAATTCAAACCAAAACTCTTTGTGGTGAATTTAAATGTATGAGAAGGTCTTCTACTGTGTTAGCAGAGGCCTTTCTAGCATCCGAGCAATGCTTGATTCTGATTACACGCTTCTAAGCAGGCTTAACCATTTTAGACTTACTATTCAACATTTAGAATAGATCGTGTGCCAAATACCAGATTAATTTACTCTTTAACAATGAAAAACTAACGGAACCGATTAATGTAGAAGACTCAAATAGTTTTTTTTTACTATGTTTGAAACTAGTTAGTATGGTATTAAATTTGTAATCCAAGAAAACTTCATATTATGTTAAATTATGTGTGTTAAAGGTTTTAAAATATTAGGATCATCTGTAGCCTATACTTCAACAGTTATATTTAGATAGCACTTTTTAAATGTATAGTGATATACACCTTTTTAAGTGTTTAAATTTTTTTTAAACTAACTTAATTATATATTAACCCACTTCGGTGGCTGCATGGACTAACGTGCTACTTAAGGCTGAGCCTACCCATAAATGCACGGTTCTAAACAAAAAATGTATTTAGAAAAATATTGTATAATTCAACATTGTCGTTTTTTTATTTATTTTAGTAACATATCTAGGCATCTTTCAAAATTCTTATGGAGTTTTCAAACGATGCTAAAAATAGTTATTGAAATATTTTCGTTAAAATGTTTCCATTTCAATGCATTTTGAATGGAAAACAAAACTTATTAATCGATTTATTTATTTTCTTTGTAATATTAAGGTAGAGTGTTTGTTTATAACATATTATTTGATGAATAATTTATTCTTTTTAAGTATATTTTTAATTTTGGGCTAGCTTCAATAATCACGACGATATTGAGCCCTAACAACTCCCAAATCGACACTCTAGTAAAAATATTATTATTATTATTATTATTTAGCACCGCGTCTTACTACTTTCTGGTTATACGCTTAAGTACTAATTACGCTAATGGATTAGGAATGGGTACGGTTGAATTTAGAAGAAGTGAACCCGCATTTGCGTTGATAGAGAGTGGAAAACCATTTAGGAGAAACCACCCTCAGTTCACCCGACCGAGATTCGAACCTCGATCTCCCCGTCCTCGACAGTCAAGCTCAACACGACTAGCGCGTTAGCCAACTACGCCACCGAGGCGGGTTAGTAAAAATACATGGTTTTAAATACAACTTTTCCTTCTACAAATAGTTATCTTAGTTGATAACAGGTGCCGTTAGTATGATCATTACCCATTTACAAGCTAGTGTCGTTTTACAAGCGTTGGCTAACCTGCTGTATCGGAATCCAGGCGGCACAGGAGGGTGAAGCTAATCTCTGTGACCTTCCAAAGTCAATGAAACTTTAATACCATGTGCGTTGGGATAAGAAGGGCCAGTGTACAGTAATAACAAATTTGCGAGATTAAATATAAACATCTTAAAATACCAAGCAACTAAAATATTCACAAAGTCTTAACTACTGTGAGAATAAAGATAGTTGGTCCCAGGGCCGTAGCTAGAGTAATTGGCGCCTGGGGCAAACAGTAACATTGGCGCCCCCTCACCCCACCCACCCATTTCCACCCAGTCATAACTGAGCAGTTGATGGTGTCATATCATATTGTATCCCTGTTTAAGATGTGATATAATAGCTCTATAGCAAAAATCTTTCTATTACTAATGTGTCTTGAATTATTGTCCTGTTTATAATTTGCTCAAACCTCGGTCCCGGCACAGATTTATCTGAATGCCAAACCCTTCCTTCACCTCTGTCAAGACGTGTATTAATCACAACATGTGAATGTGAGGAATGCCAGGCCTCCACCGTGGTTCGGATTCCACGTTAAACTGTAGGTCCTCCATTTCATCTCACAATCACCCTACCATTACACATTAGCGTAAGTGCGTATAACCCGAACGGGTAGTAAGACGCGGTGCTAATAATAATAATAATAATATAATTTGCTAATTCTATTAAATAGTAACAAAAAAATTTTTTCAGTAAACATTTATTATAATTTAATATTCTTTTTATTAAAATTAACTTATATAGATAATCTTATTCAATAGTCTGTGCTGATTATATGAGCTTAAATACATGTTGTCGTAAATAAAAAAAATTGTAAATAGTTTGAATTGAATAAAGAATACTTTTTGTTTATTATTAATTGCTAGCTCAATTACTTATGAAAAATGTAGAAGTAACATTATTTTAAAATATTTACAGAATTATTTTATACTTACAGTTTCAACTTTCTAGCTTTAAATGCAAAAAATCATTTACTATTTCATCGTAATTAATATTTTTAGCAATATCTTTTTCTATTGATAGAATTGCCAGGTGTGTTAACTTGTCTTGGCCCAATGATGACCTTAAGTAACTTTTTATTATTTCAGCTTACTAAAACCTCGTTCACTAGACGCATTAGTAACTGGCAATGTTAAAAATAATCTGAAAGCAATTACTAAGTTTGGATAAGATGTGGCTATAGACATTTTGTGGATTAAATTTAATAGGTCAAGAGACGTTGCTTTTGAAATATCCTGACTTTTTTCAAATAAAGAACTGGCCTGAAACTTAAAACTAGCTATTTCCCCCTCTATTTCAGAAGCATCCAGATCCTTATCATATTTATTTGCTAAGTGTTTTGCACTAGCTTTTAAACCTTCTACAGTCATAGATTGCAAAGACTTGCCCGTTAAAAGATTAAAGTCATCCAACACTTCAATAAAACATTTAAAACGCAATTCCATTTGTTCTAAGACTTTGTCCAAAATAATATGAAAATCCATACTGAACCTTTGCTTTCCTGTCAAAACAGTGTCCTTACTTTCTTCCAAAGTCAGTCTTTTCCTCTTCTTTGCTCTTTTCTCCTCGAAAAAGCAGTCAATTTCAAGAGATGTTGCAGCACAGATATTCGATGCTTCATCCAGTATAACATCAATCCATGTATCTCGGAGGTCTTGTAAAGCATCTTTCAATCCAGTCAAGTGACTAACTGCACGGTCCACGGTCATATCTTTGTGCTGTAGCTGTTCATTCACGTGGGAGATCTGATTTAGTATTTTGTCCCACATAATAGAGTAACAAACTTAAAATTAATTTGTTTAAGAAGACTTTTAACCACTGATAAACAGTCATGGAATTGAGGGTTGTTAGAAATTTCCTCTAAGGCCTCGATGACTTTATCAAGCTGTGAATAAAGTGCATGAACAGCAGAATATTTGGATGCCCATCTTGAATCACAGTGACGCTTGAGAGTGGTAGAAAGTTTGTTGGATAATATTTCCCACCTTTTGACACTGAAAGCAAACAATTTGTACAGTTCTTGTACTGTTCCAAAAAATGTGATAGCATCTGGAGAAACTCCAGCAGCGTGAACACCAACCAAATTCAATGAATGAGCAGCACATGGCATAAAACGTGCATGGCTGTTAATTGTTTGTATACGGGCCTGGACTCCTGAATACTTCCCAGCCATATTTGAACCATTATCGTAAGTTTGCCCTCGGCAATTATGAATATCAAGTTCATCGGCTTCTACTTTTTGTAGAATCTCTTCAGTTAAACCAGCTCCAGTCGTTTTACTAGTTTTGATGAAATCAATGAAACTTTCTTCAATAGAGTAAACACCCTCTGAAACTTTCACGTACCTAATAATCTGGCACATTTGTTCATGATGGGCTACATCTGGTGTACAATCAAATGAAATTGAGAAATATTTTGCCTCTCTTATATATTTTAATATTTCTTAGCGTACAGTGTCACCTATTAAATTGATGAACTCGTTTTGAATTGTTGGAGAAGAGTAATTTGGAATTCCTTTTTTTTCTTTGCTTAAGGTAATATGCTCTTTTAGCTGTTTATCATAATGAGAAACAAACTCTAGCAAATTTAAAAAAATACCACAATTATTGGCCTCACGTATATTTGAACTTGAACCTTGAAAAGTCAAGTTGTTGACTGCACAAAACAAAATACAATCAACAATATTTCTGAGAATGTGCCGCCATTTCTCTTTTTTTTTTATGATAATTTCCTGTAGTTCAGTATCAATTGTACTGCCCTCTTTAATCCTTTTTTCAAAGTTTTTCCAAGTAACATAGCATTCACGGTGCTCTACAGAATTCTCATGCTCTGGAATTCAAGGGTGTAATTTTTTCCAGTCAGAAAATCCTACTTTTGGATTTGCCAAGCATGAATTAGAATGCTTTCCAAATAGCATGCAGGGGAAACAGTAAATAGAATTTTTCTCTTCACTGTAAATTAGCCAATTTCGCTCTACACTTTCTCCGTTCAAAAGTTATTTATAGAACCAACTTCCCGTAAAATGCCTTTTTTCTGAATTAATTGATAGAAGAAAATTACCTGTTTTATTTTGTTCTGGACCATGTTCAACTAATAAGCTTCTCACATGGTCATTCAAATCAGACCATGTTGTGGTATCATTAAAATTTAGTTGAATTTTGGTTGGTTCATTTTCCAAATCCTGTTCCTGTACATCTTCACAAGGAGTAAATGTTGGAAAGGGCTGGTTAAGATTTGGTCTAGAACCCTCTGAATGTACATTTACACTACCAGTTACATTCTTAGTTACTTTAGTAAAGTTTTCATTTTCTAAAAGTGTTGATGTAGATGGCCTACTTTCAATACCTTGCTGTAATGGTAGCGCAGTGGTTGAGGGATCCACCTTCTTTACCCAACCCAGTTTTTGCCACTGCTTGGCTTGGACTATGTTATCTGCCTCTTGTTGTTTTTTCCGTTTTCTGCCTTGTGCTCCCGACAACTTTGTAGGCCCCATTTTGACACATACACGTGGCACAGTGTAATAATTCACACGCAACTCAATCAACAAAGTCATGCAAATTTACAAACAATGCTAATAAAATAAATGTCATCACAGTGTCACGGCAATGAGCAAATTTCATATTTCAAATTTATACTGTCACACGCTTCTCAGATAAATTTTAATTACGTTCCATTCCCCATTCGGGCCGTTCTCTGCACGGCTCCTTTCACGTTTAGTCGTTTTACTTCCGCCCCTCACAACTTGTGAATGTGAGGAATGCCAGGCCTCCACCGTGGTTCGGATTCCACGTTAAACTGTAGGTCCTCCATTTCATATCACAATCACCCTACCATTACACATTAGCGTAAGTGCGTATAAGCCGAACGGGTAGTAAGACGCGGTGCTAATAATAATAATAATAATAATACTTCCGCCCCTGATGCCCTCCCTTGGCACTAAACACTGCGCGTACCGCACACTAACTGTTTGTTCACTGGCAGCTTGTCTTACTTGCTACCCCCTTCACAAGTGCCAAAACAAAGAGACCACATTCCTAAGCAGACACAGCCCCTAATTACTTCCGCTTGGCTGTCTCCACCTCGCTTGGAATGTTTGTCCTTCGTCCGTCACATATTCATAGTAGAATTTACTGTCAGTGTCACCCAAGCCAAATCTATACAAACATTTTGTGTTCGGATGATGGAAGTTTTATCAAGTCACCATTTTTATTCTTAAAGGAGAAATGTATACGTCTTTTTAACTGCGCTTTCGAATAAATTTCGCAATCTTACATTTTATATTTTTTTAAATCTACATCTTGATGGCGCCCCTCGAGCCCGGCGCCCGGGGCGGCTGCCCCTGCTGCCCCCCCCCCCCCCCTCGCTACGGCCCTGGTTGGTCCCTACTTACTTGTATGAGAGTATTACTCTAGTGATACATTATTTTCAAAGAAAAAACCTTATGCTTCTCCATATACAAAGATTTATGACATTAGCCCTTATTTACCTGAGGCAGTAAAACATGTAAAAATCTTCACTCGTAGCCTACATTCTTTCACGGTTTTTATCATTCTTGAGATAAAAAGTGTTAATTTTCAGAGTATAGGAAAACTACCGTAGGCCTACATTGAATTTTTAATCCACTATTATAATAAATAAAAATAAACATTCCTGCTCATGTCAAACATAGTTATTTTAAATTAAATAGGACCTAAATGTAATTTGGAGGCGTTCTCATTATGTTTTTATTTACTATAGTTATTTTTCAAAAATTAATGAACGAAGTTTTTGGAAGTCAAAGTGTGAACATGTTTATTTTATTTTATTAGCTTGTTAAATGTGATTACTTTTGATTGGAATCTGTTGCATTCTCGCAGTTTGTGCGCTCGTTTCAGAAGAAATGTATCGAATCCCGAACAATAAGTACCCACGGTGATTACTTTTTATATAATTAACAAAATGTGACTTTTTTGCTTTCGAACAAGATCCAATGGATTGTATAAATTTTGAAGTGGAAAAGTATTTACACAATATTATTTTATATCCTTGTGAATAACAAGTTTGTGAAGTATGCATGGGTCGATAGAAGAAAGAGCGTACAAAGAAACTCGAAGATAAAATTGATTATTTAACTGCTTGTCGTAAAGGGTAATTTTTTTTAATGGTATACATATATTACTGGCGTTTAGGCTATCTGTATCTACTAATTTAAGTACAACGGATGAGTAACGATACTATTTTATTTACTGTAGAAATAATATCAAAATTAAGATACAAATAAATATTTCTATATAACAATGTAGTGATTATTCTGATGTTTCAAGTACATTCTTTTTTTAAAGCTCCTAGCTGAAGGTAAATGTTACTAACATACTGTAACGCACTTTTAGTATGTTCAAAATATCTTGTACTTTGGCCAAGATGGTATCACGCTAGTACAAAGTAATTTCAACCTTCTAGTGACCTGGTGGTCTAGGGGTAAGGTGTCAGACTTCTGTGTTGGGGGTCCGGGGTTCAATCCTCGGTCCCGGCACAGATTTATCTGATTCCCGAACCCTTCCTTCACCTCTAACAAGACGTGTATTAATCACAACTTGTGAATGTGTGGAATGCCAGGCCTCCACCGTGGTTTGGATCCCACGTTAAACTGTAGGTCCTCCATTTCATCTCACAATCACCCTACCATTACACGTTAGCGTAAGTGTGTATAAACCGAACTGGTAGTAAGACGCAGTGATAATAATAATAATAATAATAATAATAATAATAATAATAATAATAATAATAATAATAATAATAATAATAATAATAATAATAATAAAATGATGAGCTGGAAGGGTTACGTTGGTTAGGGGCCGTCCTTAAATTACTTTAGGCCTTTCTACATGATTTTCAACCCACCCTCCCCTCACCCCACGTAAGGTATCGTGAGATTTTCTATGACATCCCCAAACAAATCCTTACGTAAGATAAATTATGATCCCCCAACCCCTCGTAAGAAAACGTAGGGAAATATTGAATCTCTCACCCCACCCCCCCTAAAATCCCTACGTAATTTAAGGGCGACCCATTAGGCCATGACTCCCAAAATGGGTTAACCAACTGACCAAAGCTCGTGAAATAATGATATAAATAATTTTTTCAGGCTTCACAAGTTAAGGGATAATAGCTCTCTGAATCGTACCCCACGTTTATTCGCATATAGTTAGAATTTAGGACTAAGAGAACTCGACTCGATTTGGGTTCAAACTGACCAACTATTCACATTCATGTTGTTGGTTAACGTGATTTAGCGAACTTGACACTGCCCGAAGCCTATAATAGACCAATATGACATATTTTTTCCACCCTAGTCTTTTGTCGCTAATAATAAACTCAAGACCTTTAAAGGTTCACTTTTTTAAATTCGTGATCCTTTTTCATAAGACAAAATAACTAGCGAAACTGGACAGTAATAGAGAGAGCTAAGTTGAGATTTTTTATAATCTAATGTCAGTTATTTTTACGTTTTATACCAAATGAGAAATAAAAGTAATCAACATATATATTGCTAAAAATTACCACGTTTTACTTCCCGTCTAGGCTGAATGCATGTATATTAATTCGATATTGGGGTGGTGATGATGAAGGCAGAATTAATTAAGGAAATGTAACCACATTTGCGTGGGAGAGTAGAAGGAAACAATTGAATAAGATCTCCCCAAAATACCCCCATCAGGGATTTGAACCCCCAGAAAGAAGCGTCTAGCTGGCTGGATGGATGGATAAGCTAATTTTTCTGCTCGAGAGTAGTGATGGGCAGAATCGGATGAATAGAATCGATTCATTCGATTATTCTGAATAATCAATTCATTCGATTCTTTCAATATCGTTCGAATTAAAAAAAATAATTCGAATGAAAACAGTAGCTGGCTTGAGAAAGCTGGCCGATCCATTCTCCCTTGCCATAAGTGCTGAGGAAAATCAACCTTATGATTATGAATGTTTCCATGTTATCTCTATACAGGTTTTCATTTCTATTAGGTTCATTTTCAATAAATAGTCCCAATTGCTACGCAATAATCAACCTTACGCTTTCGAATGATTCTAAGGCTAATTGAATACAAAGTTTAAGTGGTTGTACAGTTTACAATCAATTATCAGCCAAAAATAATTCGAATGAAAATTACAAAATGATTCGATTATTTTTCTACATTACTAGGTAGATTGTTCCTTTTCATTTCCTTTAAATTTTACCTTCCTAATTAACTAAACACAAATAGCACGAACGATTTGAGAGATAATTTTTTTTAAACGTTGACTTAAATTTATTAAATTTATAAGTATATATTTTTTATGTATTTAATAAAACATTGCCCAGCCGTAATATTCAGATCGTATTATAATTTTATTAATTGAAATAATTTTACATTCTTATAACACAAAATATCATTATCCATCAAACTTACGTCGTCGTTTGTCGATTAGTAATTGTGTGTTTGATTCTAAGTGAAACTTTCTGGAGGCTTATAATTGGTTCAGATACTCAAATCGAAAGTATTTTATCACTTACCCGATATATAAATATGATTGTAAGCTTATATATTTTGCTATGTTTAGGAAATATTAAAGGGTCAATTATTTCGACTCTTAAACACAAAGGGAAAAGTGTCTTCTTTATTTTATTATTAATCGTACGCAAAAGTATTTATATTAATTGCGAGGTACTTAGGTGACTAATGTGTTCACTGTATAGTATTTTGTTGTGGCTGTACTAGACCGGCACAAGTAACTAAATACAGTAATAGTAAAGTGTTGATAAGCTGCAACGGCAAAGGAATGCGTGTTGGGAGATCCGACAGCAGGCTGAAGAGAATAGTAGCACAAAGCATAACGAGCAACTAGTAACTACTTTTAGTTAGAAGTAGCTAACATCCGATTATTACCGACTCTTTACTACTTCTCTAAATCATTCGAATGATTCTTTCGATTTATTCGATTATTTTTCAAAGATTATGCCCATCACTACTCGAGAGTATGATTGTATCTTGACGTTTTATCGCCCCACGTTTAGTCCAACTTGGTTACCTTCACACTTTACGGTCCGGCACTACACTTCTTATCTCTATCAGTTCTATCAGTTCTAGGAAAAGTTTACTTGGGGCCTTGACTGATTACTGGTCAGCCAACCTCCCAGTTATTTAAACAAACCAGTATTGCTGCCAGCCTGATGGCTGGAATTCACCAGTTTATATAACGTTAGCAACGCCATCTATTTTGAGAGCTGAAAGCTCAACACACCTCCAGAGAGGGTAGGCAAACCCTTAACGTTGTATGGACAGCGCTAATGTCGAGAAAAATCTGTAAGATAGCGTTTGTGTCGCTGAGAAATAGATGAAATTGGATACTACCGGTCCGTCCCGTTGAGAACCAAAAAACCTCTTCGTCAACGGTAGACAGGAAAAAGTCTTGAGCTGAAGTTGTGGGTAGGGCCGAGAGGGTGGGGGAGGGGGCGGTTAGCAGGTAGACAGTCTTCTCTGGCTATTATGAATGAAAACTGTAAGTCAGGGACCTAACTATTATTATCACCGCGTCTTACTACCCTTTCGCAACTACGCTAATGTGTAATGTAGGGTGATTGTGAGATGAAGTGGAGGACCTACAGTTTAACGTGGAATCCGAACCACGGGGGAGGTCTGGCATTCCTCACATTCACAAGTTGTGATTAATACACATCTTGTCAGAGGTGAAGGAAGGGTTTGGAAATCAGAGTTGTCTGTGCCGGGACCAAGGATTGAACCCCGGACCCTCAGTACAGAGGTCTGACACATTACCCCTAGACCACCAGGTCACCCCGGGACCGAACCAAACCGTCGGTTCATTTTAAAGTTAACCTTAATTTGATTTAGACACTAAACTCATTTAGTTTATTTTAACGATGAATGGTGGTCAGAGTTCTGATCCTGAATGGGTAAACAAAGGGTGCATCTTTCTAAATGGTTTCCTTCTGTCCCTCCACAGAAATGTGGGTGCATTTCCTCTCTTTTAGATATCGCTCATTATTAACACAATAGTGTAATTAATAATAATACTAATTAAACTTACTAATTGTGCTTTATACAGATATGCCGAACTAATAGAGTGGAGGGGAAAAGGGGGGGGGGGGGCGGATGTTACATATTTAAAGCATTATCTCTACACGATGTCAAATATCAGTATTTTTTAATTAAGGCTATAGGCTCATCTACATATTATTTTGATTAAAAAATGACATCTTGACGCGGGAATTGAATTTGGGACCTACAAACTATGTTTTGATAGTTGTTATAAAACTAATTCGTTACGTCTGAACAAAGGGGAGAAAATACATTAGAAAAAACATTTGATGAAAAAGGACATAAAAAGAAATTATGATTGTGGAGATGTAAAGGAGGAAGTGGAATATGTTAGTGTCCATCTGGACATGTCTGTAACCTGAACCAGCTAATACAGTATTGGCTCGCAAATTATGTTATGTTATGCCATTGTAGGTTGTCGGTGCTATTATTTTTTTAACTTTTATTTTAGCGCCACGTATCTTACTACCTGTTCAGGTTATACGCCTTGTACTAATTACTCTAATTTTAAATCTAGGACAGACACAAAATCCATCCCCCGGCCGTCAATTCATCACTGTGAAAGGGTAACCCCACATTCCAACAATGATAAATTTCTCGACCATGCCAGTGATCGAGCTCGGGCCCTTAGCTCCGTAGGTGGACGCACTACCACCGGAACTAAACTTCGTAATTTTCTAGCAAGATCATATTTTTTCTCTAAGTTATATCCACAAACAAAGTTATAGATTTTTTTTATGCAAAAGGGCTAATTTGTTTTTTAAAAAGGTGGGGAGTGTGCACAGCATAGACTTTCTCGCTACTATAAATAAAAAAAGATATATTTACTTAAAACTCGTAAGATATTTGAAATGAGATAATATACATTGTTGCACATTCTACCAAAGAACATAAACGAAATAATATACACTTTTAGAGAAAAGAGAAATATCACACCTACAGAGCATTACAGCAAATTACAAATTTAAAGACTTATCCGTAATATATATGTAATGTATTTATATATATTTATCTGTATATATTATATATACATATAGTATATATGTCGTAGGCTAATTAGAAAATCCGGCTTAATGGAAAAGGCACCGTCAATTTACAATGAACCAGGCTAATTGAAAAAAATATTATATTTTCTTATCAGCCTGATAACTTTTAGGCTTATTGCAATGAGCCCATACAGCTTTAGGCTAGTAAGGAAATGCACCTTTGTTCGCTCAATCAGTCTAGTTGGTTACAAGCTTATTGCAATACGCCCAAGATAGTAAAGGCTTGTTTAAAAAAATCTACAGCAGAGGTTCCCAAACTGTGGGATATACAATTATTCCCGATGGTATGCTGTGAAAATCCAAACAAAACAAACAAATTAAAGTCGTAAAAAAATACCTCATAAAATCTAATAAATATATTACAACCCAGTCTAATAGAAGTGACCTCTAGATTTCTGGCACATAAATTTATAAAGACATCCCAGAAAAATATGTAACAGTTCGTGAAGCTGTGAATAAGAAATCAAAGTTTGAGGGCCAGGTATATGCCAGTTGCAAGTGTATAGTCTCAGAAAAACAGCGTCAAACGAAAAATTGTGCCTGTAAAAAGGCAAACTAATTGTGTACATCAAAATGTCACAGCAGTTTACCGTGTGGATATAAATAAAAAAAGTGTTGTGTGTAAAGTGTGAATTGACAATGGTAAATGTCACAATATACTTGTAAACGCGTTACATTACTTAAACTTGAGATTTTTAATCAAATCTTGCAATCGTAAGGAACTAAGTAAATTAATTTAAGAACATGCTGAAAGAGAAAAATTTTATATTCTCTAGCTAGACCAGTGGTTCCCAAACTTTTGGAATGTTGTACCACCCCAACAATTCTCGTAATTTTGTGTAGGTTAAACCGTTTGCGTGTTTATTACACGACTGTGCGGCTGCACCGTCTGTCTGAGCTGTAATCAGTTTTACCACCCCTACAATCACCGAGTAAATCTATTTTAATTTTGATTAGACTGGGTCGTAATATATTTAAGAAGCTATAAGTTTGTCAAATTTCAAGTTTCTAGCTCATCTGGAAGTGGGTAAACATTAATTCTAGTGAGTCAGCCATGTGGCTTTATAGTAGTATAATTTCAAATAACGATTTTTATATTTAGTATGCCTTCATTTTTGAAATGATAAATTATTTCGTATCCCAAAGAGGTGTGGCGATACGATAAATATTGGAAGTTTCCTTAAGTGTAAATTACCCTCAAAGCTACTTTCATGAGGATATGAGAACTTCCATTTTGTTTTAATTTTAAACTATATATATGTATATATTAATTTTAATCGAGTCGAGTTTGATATAATCTATTTTTTCACTTTCCATCCCTAAGTAAAAAATACTACCATTAATTTTAGGATTGAATAGATTATTATAAAAAACCTCTGAGAAACCTTAGAAAAACCCCATATCCCAAGTTTTATCCCAATTGGTAAAATAGTTTTGTCTCTAGTCAGAGCTACAGACTGACATTATTAAAAAAATAATTTTTTTTTCAGATTTAAGGGGTAATGAAACGTCGACATCCATCAAAATCTCGAGCTTTTTTATTACAAATACTATTTTTACTCAACTATAGAGGTGTGAGATGATCATAAGTAACATTATATATTAACTAGTTGGTCGTTGCAGCAATGGCTGCAGATTATTACACTAAAATGTATTTTAAAATTTTATTGGGAAAGGATCTCTATAATAAACAAGCCCTCACTAAATTTTTGATTAAAAGTTTACTCGTCAAAGGCTATCAACTTTTCTTAGATATTTAGTTTTCGGTGTGTAATTAGAATTAAAACGTATATTTTCCCCCTTTACGCCCGATGGGAACTTTAAAATTACTCTTCTCCCAGATCTATATCTAATAGTTGCACAAACCACTCAAGTACCTAACGATTGAGCTGATATTATTTTTAAACAAAGACAAATATTTTATTTGCCTATATACAGCTATACATAAATCATGGTTTCCATGGTGATGTAAGCAAAGAATGATTGTACAGATGAACCAATGTCCACACAGAAGAAAAAGATGGAAGATTCGCTAGGAAAATTGGGTTTTAGTTTTAGGCCATTATTTTTATCGGCATCCTGATTCCCTTATCTATAAAATGAGTGTTCGTTAGTCAACATCTGTTCAGTCATTTCCTCGTAATTTATATTTCTGGAAACGGGCTTATCAAATTATATATAAGATATCTGATATAGAGAGTGATAAAATGTGATAGGGAAAATGAGAGTTTAAGTGTTTGAGGGTGTGATTGTGTAAGTGTGAGGGTGAGTGTGAAAATGAGAGTATGTGTGCGTGTGAGGAGAGTGTGTATGTGTGAGAGAGAAATAGAATAGGCAAGGGAGAATGCGTGATAAAGTGTGTGTGTGTGTGTGTGTGGAGAGAGAGAGAGAGAGAGAGAGAAAGAAAGCGTGTAAAATTTTGGGAGAGATATTGTGTGTAGGAGAGAGAAAATGTGAGGGTATGTGGAAGAGATTTGGAGAGATAAAGTTAAAAGGGAGAGACTAGTTCAGAGAGGGAAAATTAAATTGTGAGAGAGTTATAGCGAGAGTTTAAGAGAAAGAGTGTTTGCGAGAAAGAGTTAGAAAGATAAATTGAGAGAGCGAGTTGGAGAGAGAGTGAGAATGAGATAGAGACAATTTGAGTCAGATTGTTTGAGAGAGTGAAATAGAGAAAGAAAGAGTTTAGTCAGAGATTTTGAGAGAACTTGAAATAGAGGGAGTTTGAGAGATAGAGAGAACGTTTGTGAGAGAGCATTTGAGAGAATTTGAGAAAGAGAAAGCGTTAGAGAAAGAAAGAGCCGTTGAGAGAGAGAGTGTTTGAGAGAGAGGTTAAGAGAGAGAGTATAATAAAGATAGTGTGAGAGAAATTGTGTGATATAGCGTGGATGTGAGTGTAGAGAGTGTGTGAGAGAGAGGGATAAAGTGTGAGAGAAAGAATGAGAAAAGATTATATTAAAGAGAGTGTTTTATAGTGTGTGTGTGTGTGTGTGTGTGTGTGTGTGTGTGTGTGTGTGTGTGTGTGTGTGTGTGTGAGGGAGAGATTGGGAGAGAGTGTGTGAGAGCGTGGGAGTCTGATAGAAAGAGAGAATGTTAAAATATAGATGTGGTACTCAAACATTTGAAATATCATTTCCTCAAAATTAACTATCAACATGGAAACATAAGTGAACTTACTCTATTTGTAGGAATGTGAAAAGATATATGGGGTGTACAAAACATTACTAATTTTAAATATACACTCAAATTAAGCGTTAAAATGAAAACATAGCTTAACTTATGTATTTGTATTTTGTTACTATTTGCTAAAATGAACACTAAAACCCATTATTTGGAAAAAGTGAGCACCAAAACTCATACTTAGATAGTTAAAATGACTAACTTTTTTTTTAAAACTATTCAAGTTCATTTTATCGTTTTTGAGCTTATAATACATACCAAAACATATTTAAAAAAATTGTATCATGCGAAAAACTAAACTTAGACAATATTTTCACGAACTTAACAACTTAACCTTTTAATTTTCAAATTATACTCAATATTATTAATTTAAATTTAAATTAATAATAACATTCCAATAAAAAATAAATATTTTCCCAGTTTAGGCATCTAAATTTAGATGTGCTATGACCAGCATTCAAAGAGAAAAATGTGATGTGTTCGGACCAACAATTAATGAAGATTGAGTTATTATTTTTTAGCCAAGATGATATAAAGAATTAATAGCCAGAGCTATTATTATGCTTATTAGTGGGGATTACTTCGGGTTCGATTCCCGTGTCCAGGTGTCATTTTTAAATTTTCAGAATACAAGATGATATAGTTTATTTAGAGATTTACAGTCATGCAGCAAATAGTGGTTTCCATGATGATTAAACAAAGAATGAAACACTGAAAATTATCTGTGAGAATTGGGTTTCCGTGGAAAACTACTACTTTTCCCGATATCCTGGACTCCTAATCGTTAAAATGAGTGGTAGTTTGTCAAAATCTATTCAGTCATTTCCTCATAATTACTATTACCGTAAGCGGGCTAATCAAATTATATATGGTAGGAAAGATATATTAACCTACAAATTTCATCTCATGGCCAATATGACTAAAAAGTAATCTATCTTTATTTATCTAACATAATGCACAATTGTCCATACCTATTAACGTAACTCAAATATAGGCTTTCTTCTCACGCTGTATTCTTTGTTCAAGGTCAATCTTAAATTTATTATTATTTATTATTATTTAGCACCGCGTCTTACTACCCATTCGATTTCTACGCTTAAGTACTAATTACACTAATGGACTAGGAATTGGAAAGGTGTAATTTAGAGGAAATGAACCCGCATTTGCGGGGAGGGAGAGTGGAAAACCATTTAGGAAAAACCACCCCAGTTCACCCGACTGAGATTCGAACCTCGATATCACCGTCCTTGGTGGTCAAGTCATTCTTTAAAATATTTTCTATTTTTTTTATTAAATACTTAATAAGTGGTTTACTGTATTGGTAAAACATTTATGTCGTCCGCAGCTAAATAAAGGTTGGTGACCTCTGCTTTACAAATTATATCCAAGATACAATTTAAAATTAGTAGAAAATTTTCAAACGGTAGCATAAAGCTACCATAGATCAACGATGGAATTTGTTTCTGATTGTTATTAAATGGCCGACGATTTTACACATCTATTACCGACTAACCCTTAAAATATGAGCGATAAATGACCCTAATACAGATTTAGCCCTAGATAGCTCAGTGGTAAGATATTGACGTGCTAAGTTGGAGGTTCCAGATTTAGTTCGAAATTTAAAAAGGATTTAAAAAAAAAAGTTTATTATTTAAGTTCAATAATATAATTTAGGTTTGAAGTCATTTCACCATTTTATTATTTAAGTTCAATAATATAATTTAGGTTTGAAGTCATTTCACCATTTTATTAGTGGTTTGGGCTTTCCGAATTTCTTCGTAAAAGCGTTTTATTGACTTGGAATGCTTATTACTTTTGCCTTTTACATATATTCTGCCATCTTTAAACTTTTGTGGGGCAATTTTTTTAAATAATAAAAATGTTCTTTTCACTATTATTACACCTCACACATACCTAAAGACATTAAATGCAACTATACTCAGCGACATTGAAAAAATCCTTTCAACAATCGTCTCACTTGCTACACGGACTTGAAAACGGTGGAGCCCAGGTAACAACAATCTCTAAAGAGAGATGGGGATGGGTCAGGCCAAAACCACTGGCAACATATTTATGGTTTCAAGGACAGACAGCTAGTGACGTGGAGTGAGAAGGGATGAGCTCTCTCTCTCTACTCTAACCGGGCCGTTCTGTTTCGGCTATTGCGGGGTTGCATCAGATATATTTTCAAAATCCGGGGGCAAAATATGTAGCACCTCAGCTCACATAAAATTTTATGAGTTTCAGATTGAATATTAATGTGAATGAAGTACCATTATAAAGTTAAAAGAAGTCGGCACTAATTGATTTACTTCCCCCATTTATTACATACGTTTAAGTATACAAAATAATTAATTGAATATTGCATTTATTTGGCAGTTTTTTATGCAATTGATTGAAGGTTCAGTGAAATAATATTTATTTCTCTTAATAAACCTCTTCAAGTACTTCTAACATTCCAAATATGAAATCTTTGCATTATTTGGTTTTTCTAAAAATTTTGCATTAGATGCCAAAATTTCAAACTTTGAGTAAACACTGTGCTCAAAATATACATTTAATCTATATTTAATACACTGATCCAAGTTTGGTTTAAGAAGACCTACTAATATATATATAATTTATACATTATTAATTTTGGGCCATACACCCTTAAATAATGTTAATACAAAAATATTATTTAAACTTTAATCCATAGAAACTATTAATAGATTAAATAGAATTAATGAAAACTATATCCAATTTCTAGAAATTAAATTTAATCATATAATTTATTCAACATTAAAAAAAATATGGTTTTATAATTACAGCCATTAGTTTTTGTTACAACCTTAAGCCTATTCAATAATGAATAATATTTAATCAATTTATAGCCTACATTCAAAATTAATTAATAAGTATAACAAAAACTTGTCACTACTGAATTGTTCTCAAAGGTTCAAAGGAAAGGTTGATGGAATCGGGTTCACAATGAGTGTGGCCATTAACGTCAGCGGCACAAACACGAACCTACCATACTACAACTAAATATATTAGTAATTACATTTTCATGTGACCACAAACTCTTTGAAAGAAAAACCAACATTTATTGTGCCACAATATTAAGATGAGTTTTTAATGTGCTATATTTAAAAATATATTCATAGGAATTATCTTATAAATTATATCATCATATGTAAATATATCAACAAATGTAAATCATAACTACAGGTTTCACGTTCCTTAAACTATTTATGTTAAAATAGGAGATACTTTATTTTTATTTTAGCACAGATTCCTCATCTATCCATAAATTATTTCTAAGTTTTCATATTACAAACAAAATGTAGGTAATGATTGTTCCGATATACTGATATATGTAATACCCAATAAATTATTATTCCTTTAAAAATATGAAAAAAGATATTTTACTTACTTAACTAAAATTTATAATTAAGATCGTAATTTATTCTCGTTTAAGCCTTTACTTAAACAAAACATTCCTAAATCTATTTAAAGAAAACTAGGTTGAATGAAAAATGTATTTAAACATTTTAATCTATTTAAGGTGCGGCAGAAGGGAGCGTGAGTAATTTTACAGTTTTTATAGCAATACTTTTTTTGGCCAAAATAGATCAAATATTTCTAAAGTAGCAACATACAGTTTAGTTTTCTGCACATTCTAATGTCAACAGATCTTGAATATCTGTTAAGGGTGTCCTGGAATTATGTCAAAACTTTTTCTCTTTATTTAAAAAGTTTTGACAGAATTCCAGGACACCCTTGACAAGTATTCAATATCTGTTGATATTAGAATGTGCAGAAAACTAAACTCTATGTTGCTACTTTAGAAATATTTGACTTATTTTGGCCAAAAAATTGTAATGCTATAAAAACTGTAAAATAACTTGAGCTCCCTTCTGCTGCACCTTAAGGAAAACCTCTTTTTGCGTTTTAAGGTAATTTGTATATCTATTTGGAAGAAGGTATAGAAAAGTTGTATAGAAAATGTCTAAAAGAGAACAAACACAATATGGCCCTTACAATTGAAAGCAGAACACTGTTCACACTTTATATTGCTGCCATTGAACAAAGAGGTAATGGCTGCCTCTTAAAGAAAATCTATCATTACCGCCCAATCCCCCAATCTAGGTTTCATTCTATTAGAACTCATCAGGGAGGAGTGTGAAACGCGCAACACGACTTCCTAAAAGAGGAAACCGAAAAACACAAACGGGAGAGAATGTAAAGTGGTAAAGAATGATAGGAAACTTGTATTTTCCTTTCTAACTGTCTAAGTGAAAGATAGATCACTTAGAAAGGAACATTTAAGTCCTATATTTCTTTACCAGTTTTAATTTTCTCCCTTTTGTGCTTTTTGGTTTCCTCTTTTAGGAAGTTGTGTTGCACATTTCAAACTCCCTCCTGATGATTTATGATAGAATGAAACCTAGGTTGGGGGATTGGCTGATAATGATCGAGTTTCTTCAACCCTTTTAGTGCCACGAGCTTATCTGAATGGCTTCGCTTACTACCATTAAAAGTGCCAGAGCCGATAAGGTCGGCTCTCGAGATTTGTGCTTGTTCTCGTTTTATCTGATTGATAGTGTAGTAGTGTCGTATATCACTGGAAAGAGAACATTTATCTTATTTATTTTATATAAGGTTGGCAACAAAAAATAACTGTAAATAGTTATTATTGGAACTGGGAATTTAGTACATTTTCAATGGCGGACGGTCACGTACTCAAGGTGCTAAGTACTACGCCGGTTTACATAAGAGCTGCATGGTAAAACATAAGTGTGACTAACATTCATACTGATGTAAATAGTTTTGTAAACAGTTTTCAAATGTATGGGTTAAATTATTCTGAGTTTAGAAAAATATACTACTTAGATTTTCCTGTTGGGTCACGTGAATGAAAATATTTCTTTACCAATGTATGTAAATAGGCGTAATAACTTTATAACTTTATATAATATGTAAAAAAAAAACTATATGAAATTATTCATTATAAAAGGTTTTTTGAAAAACGCAGTCATTATATGTAGGCCTAAATATTTATTCATGAGGTAAGCAATATAATAAATCTTGCTGTAAGGTAAGCAATAACGCTCCAAAAATATCTAACGGAGGATATCAAATAAAAATTCCAGTAATTCCTATTTATTATCAAATATATTTAAAACTTTAATTTCTTGTATAAAACTAAATGCACTACAACAAAATAATAGTGAAATGTGTATATAATATATTTTAAAATATGTTGATTAGCCTTAGTTTGGAAAAGAAAAAAATTTAAATCAAATTTAAAATCTAGGATTCAAATAATTTTAATTAAATTGTATTAATTTATTATTATTAAGGAAACACACATGAGGATTAAAATTATAGAACAATCAAAATAATCACATCATAAATATTTGATGAATTTTCTTGCAAGCTCTTACAAAAATGCGGAAATAGCTGTGCCATTCTTCGCACACAAAACCTAACAGGCCCCTGAAACTCTTCGCTTGTGAATTATTGTATAGGCTTGGCACTAAAAGGGTTGAGAGGCAGCCATTACCTCTTTGTCCAAAGGCAGCAATATAAAGTGTGTACAGTGTTCTACTTTTAATTGTAAAAGCCATATTGTGTTTGTTCCCTTTTATATGTTTTCTATCCACCTTTCCTGTACCTTCTTCCAAATACATAGACCCTATACAAAATAAGCTTACTAAGTAATGGTAAAACGAACTTGTCATTCAAAACAGGCATAGTCAATTTGATAAGAATAATTTATTTTCCATTCCGTCTTCAATAATTCAATAAATTAGCTTTACAATCCGTTTTCAAAGTGCCAAGCAATTTTTACTCACACAATAATCAGTAAAATAATGTTTGATTACTAAATTCTTGACACATGTTCTTAACAGTTCTCTATGTAGGCCTATACTGAAAAATAATTTAGAAAATTATTTATCCTAAAATAATATGTATTATTAAATAGTTTATTTGGCAAAATATATTAAACTGAAAAGTTTAAAGATTCAACGCTCTATTGTGTTTGTGCAAAACACAACAAACATTCATTAACTTAGCATGCCTCTGTTTTAATTCATATCTAAAAAAAAAAAAAAAGGGAAACAAAAATTACCTACTATACTTTAATTTGCAAATATTTTATGTAAATTATTAATCAATTGGCTTATTATTTCTCAATTAGCCAGTTATTTGTTACAAAAAAAATTTGTTTTAGTAAAAATTGTCTGAGCAAGTATCTATAGCATGAATAAAAAATGATAACATTATAATTTGGTTAAAAATAGTTTATTTAATTAAATGTATTGTAAAAAAAACTGTAGGTAAGGAATATATATATTATCGTAACTTAAAGAGGTATTAGAATAAACAAGTGCAGATCCGTGTTTGGACACATGCCCGCCATGACCACCCCCAAGATGTGCAGTTTACCGGTGACCAGAAGCTGGGCAGTGAACATGGTTGTCCTCGTTGGGTTACTCGCCACGCACGTGTAGTTGCCGCTATGCCTAGAGCTAACGCTACGGATCGCCAGGACACTAGAATATTCCTCCAGGTGTTGTATGGTGAGGTCTAGTTCATCATGCAGGCCTTGGGACATGAGAGGGCTCGCATCCTTGAGCCAAGAGATGGCGATTGGGCCATCACCTCGCTTCACACTGCAGGTCACCCTCACTCGTTCGCCAGCTGACAGCTCGCCGAACGAGAAAGGGGTGATTGCTGGAGGCACTGAAACATATCCCCACGCACACACTAAAACTACAACACAGTTCTACTAAATACGCTCCTCGGGATTTGAGACACAGAAGATACCCAGTCAGACGAAATATGACATCAAGGAAGCTCACGATGTTAATGTAACTTTTTTTGTTCACACTGTGTCTAGATTTTTCAAACTGTGAGACCATTGTGTCAAATTGATCGAATGAATACAGTTATCAATATATTAACTCTTGCAACATATGCAGTTTTTATTCATAGCATGATTTTATTTGTGAAAACTTAGTTCATGAAAATATTTTTTTTTACCAAGCTATGTAATATTTTTCTTCAATTTAGCATATTTAGTTTATGATAAGTTATTATTTGTATAAGGCAAATTGTACTATCTCTTCTATGCTACAATATTTAATTTGTGTATTTATAATGATTAATAAATTATTCATCGCTCATACATCTATTGTCTAAACTTGTTTTATTGATAGTATCCAATCATTCTAAATACCAAGTATTGCCCAATAGATAAGTATACGTGCTAAGGTTTACTGGTGACAGGATGTGAGTGCTTGAATCTCTTTAACGTATACTGAGGATGTTTCTTAGAAGGTTTTACACTCTAGTTCTCTGTCAAATGAAGTTACATTTCCTCTAAATTAAACCTTACCCATTCTTCTACCAATATTGTAAATATGTGAATAGCCTAGACACAACATTGTAAGATGTGGTGCATGAAATATAAAATAGCAAATATATCTGTTATTTTCAATTAACTACTTAGTCCACAATTTTTTTTTTTTGCAATATCTTAACTGTCTAAGGCTAAATATTTAATGATCCAATTTATTTCCCTTATCAAATTATAAACTTTGTATTTTTCCAGCACAGAAAAAAAAAATTCAATGCAGATGCATTATCTTGTCAATGAATGTTTAGTCTGGTAGATAACTATATTTTCCTATTGTTTTAGATATAGTATTTTTTCAAAACGAATTGAATTGAATGTACCCTTCGTTAAGACTGAAAGCTTACTTTTCATCGTTCTACTATAGCACAGCTCGTAAGATAGTGTTGTCTGTTAAAATGAGACTGATATCTTTCAGGGTAACTGGGTTGTACTTATGGTGGTTTCATTATAGTTTGGTTTATTTTGGTCTAAAAAATCTAGACACTATTTAGAACAATGCAGACCTGTTGAAAATGGCAAATTATAAAATTGGGTTTTAACGCTCACTTGAAATGAGTCATCTCCTGTGTCACAAATTGTGGAGCACTGTTGTGGTGAGTGGCCATCGCCATACCATTGACGGAGAGAGGGGCAGTGTGAGTGGCTAATGCAGCGTTGTTGCGAGCCTGGCAAGTGTAGTTGCCTCCGTGTGTCAATGCCAATGCACCTATGCTGAGGACACTGGTGAACTGGTCCAACGTCCTCAGGACAATCCCCTCACCCTCCACTTGACCATCGTGGACTCCAAGCTTGTGCCCATCTTTCAACCAATAGACATCAAGTGGGGGATCCCCTTTGCTCACCACACATTGTACACCTACACGTTCTCCGAGGTGGAGATCTGACCGAAAGTTGAAAGGAGTTATCTTTGGGGGTACTGGAACACAATCAAACTTGAAATAATTAAACAAATGCCACATCAACTCTCCATTTTACAGTGACAGCTTTCAATCTTAGGACAGTTCTTGATATTTGTGTCTTATATATTTATAAAATGGATGAATTTCAGCCAAATGTTGCAGATTACCATGGCTTCCATACTTACTACTCAGGCCCTCAAGGGATACTAATCTAGTTTATACTCTTTTCCCATACAGATCACCATCATTTCATAGTCATTAGTTACCAAAATTAAAAAAAATATATTGTCGTTATTTTAAATTAAATAAAGAAAGCATTTACATACACAGACAGGGCCGTCCTTAGGGATGTGCTGACGGTGCAGCTAAACAGGGAGGGCTCCGTGGTTTTGGGGGCCCCACGCTTGATTAAGTTCAAGAGGGGAAAAAAACAAGTTGGGGTGATAAGTTTTTGCTTGCGTGCTTGTTTAGTAATCTCCCTGTGTTGAGCGATCTACAAATATTCTCGGAGTGTAAAAATCAAACTAAAACATAAGCATGTGGTTTGGTTTATTGAATGAGTGAAGCTAGTTTTCCTTTTTTAACTCCAGTGTTCTGCATTTGTCTGTCTGTCTTTGGTGGATACGTCTCACGGTAACTTTTGAACACATTAACCAATTTAATTCAAACTTGGCACAGTTGTTATTTTTACCTTTACACAGATCACTTTCACTAGGGAAGAAAATCAAATGAAGGGTTGGGGATAAATCAACCCTTAGATTCTTTTAGCATTAATTATTTCAGTGGATTAACCTTTTAGGGTATTTCTATGGTAATTTTATACAGCTAATGGGTATATAGGGGCCAACTAACGTAATAACACTAAACAAAAATGAAATAATTTAATACTTTTTTGGGGGTGGGGGTGGAGGGTGGGGATAGGGTACGAGGCAGATAACTGAGGGTCCCAGAAACAAAGTTTATCCATGGCTCCATGCTTGCTAAGGGCGGCCATGTACACACAGATCACTTATTAGTAGAGCATATCTGCTATGTAAAATACAGTTTAAGACTTAACCATCTAACAGACGTACTTAATTTTAAATACAAACTACCATACATGATTGGTTTACAACTTTCAGACTTTTATTTTTAATAGTGTACATATATTTTATGATATTATGTATATACTGTACATATAGGCTAGAATTTCTTTATCAATGATCCCCATAGTTATAAAAAAATTATTATCTTTATCTTGAACCTCAAAAAATGTACTAAAACGTTCTGTATTTATAAATGAAAGTACAATTCCTAAAAGTTACCTAATGCAATTTAAAATTAGAAAGGTGAAATACCAACTTTTTTCTATAAATGAAAAATTGTTTAATATAGCTTAGTTTATCAATTTAATATATTTTGCTAAATCTATTTTAATTATAGAATTAATATATTTAAGTGTCAACAGAAAGTTTGTTAAATATAACATCTTATTTTTAAACTGCATTATTAATGAAAGTTATACTTTATTTTCAAAAATGTGTACAAGTTTGAGAGGAGTGCTAAATAAACATATAATATTGTAGGTGTTATAGAGAAAGAAGAAATGTATCCTGATTTATAATGATAAAGAATTTTTGTTTTATATAAAAAATATACTGTACAGGCATACCCCTCTTTGCGACTACTCGCTTTCTGATGCTTCACCAATATAGTCATTTTAAACTGTGACTATACCCTGATCATCCGACAACTGCTTCGCTAATACACCGGTTTAAATTGTGACTATACTCCATGTCTCTGACAGCTACCTCACTGATACAACAGTTTTAAATTGCGACTATACCCCATGCGTCACTGATACAACAGTTATAAATTGTGACTATACCCCGGGTATTCGACAACTGGCGCGCTAATACAACAGTTCATTGTGTATTAATCACAACTTGTGAATATGTAGAGAGGGCCAGGCCTCCACCGTGGTTCGGATACCACGTTAAACTGTAGGTCCTCCATTTCACCTCACAATCACCCTACCATTACACATTAGCGTAAGTGCGTATAACCCGAACGGGTAGTAAGATGCGGTGCTAATAATGATAATAATAACAGTTTATTAACTTGACAGCCTCCTGGTGAACTCAGTTTATTTAAAAACAATGTACTCACTGAATCTCTGTGTTACACTCTGTGATTTAGTGAATTATAAACTGGTTATTTTAATTATAAATGCTTTATTCATGTCAGTTATGCATATTTGAAGCACATGACAGCACATGACAGCACATGTGCAGCACATGACGATGGACGTAAAATTTGATATAATATGAAAAATATATAGCATAGTTTTAACTGATAAAACTAATAATTTGTTCAACATATATTGTGATTGTAATATCTTATACTGTCAATGTTGCTCATTATTGTGGCTTAGGGAATGAAGATCAGCTCCTATGTAAATAAGCTACTGTTATATTCTAGAGGTTTTTTCAAAAAAATAAGTACTATTTATTTATAGACTTGTCTGATTATTTTGATAGTAAAAATATTGGAACCAAAACTGAGTGTTAAATTTTGGGTGTGTTGTGTCCGATTACATTATTTTTTAGTTCATGTGAACAATAACTTTTGATTCTAAAAAAAAGTGCATTAAATCTCTTCTTAAAAATAATTACCCCTTTTTAATGTGATAAGTTTTGTTTTATATGTGTCTATATATATGTCTTTATATATGTCACAGTTATTACCTAGGTTTATTATTTCCACTTTTGTTATTTAATGTGATAGTTTGTTTTGTAATCAGATAAATCTGTGCTGGGACCGGGATTTACACCCCGGACCCCAAACACAGAGGTCTGACACCTTACCCCTAGATCGCCAGGTACCCTTGTTAATGAAATATAAATCAAAACATGTAGCGCACCTCCTTAATTTACCCCAGAAACTAAGGTTGGTGTGCAACAATATACAAGTAAAAATAAAGGAACATAAATTTGCAGAGGAGCCGAAGGACTATACAAAACAAATGGGCCATAATGGTTCATTGTGTTCTGTCATCCCGAAGCCACTCAACAGATTTTCTCATAAAAAGAGGAGTTAGATGAAATTCTCAGAGGTCAACATTACGACACAAGAAAAGGCTTCAATATCTTTGATTATTTTATTTATATATGAATAAGATATTAGGATATGATCCCAAAAGGGAAAAAGAAATATACATGAAATATTATTAGAATTAGTTAACAATCCAAAAACTTGCTATCCATTATAACGCCGATGCCTCAAATTTGATAACAATAGGTAAAGCCTGCAAAAGTCATTAAAATTTGATATCACAATATGTTGCCAAAAGTGGATAAAAATATATATAGTAAACATTCAACAATGATTTAAGTTTTCAAAAAAATATAAATTAGGCTTCTCAACTTGTATAGCCACAAATATATAATATTAGAAAGTTAAAGTTTGGTAATTACATAAATTACCCAAAAAGGGATAAATATACATTAGACTCCTCAACTTAATACAATATTAAAAAGGTCAAAGTTTGATAATTACATAAATTATCCAAAGGGGATAAAAATATTTGAAACTTTCAACTTGTATAGTAACAAAGATTTAATATTAGAAAGTTAAAGTTTGATAATTACATAAATTATCCAAAAGGGGATAAATATATTTTTAACCTTTTATAATCCTTTAAGTTTTCAATCTGTCTCAAAAGAATAGACGTCTCGTACAACAACAAAGAAAAGACTTTAAAGTATTAGTGTTTGGCAATAAATGTTCCCAAGTCTAAGTTTTCTATCTATCTCAACAACAAAGAAAAACCTTAAAGTATTAGAGTTTGACAATAAATGTTCTCAAGTCGAACAGACCGTAAATTTTACATTTTAAAAAGGTTATCATTTCGTTTCATTTCATAACAGCAATTTACTGAACGCGACCCAAAAGACGGTCTCTACGCTTGCCAAACAACCATAAAAAAATTCTAAGTTCCATTTTAACTGATTTGTAGAATTTTAAAAATAAAGTTTAGGCCGAAATATAATTTTGCAATACATAGTCCGAAAGGGAATTTTTACCTTTTCTAATACTGAACACCTAGATGTGTTCTCGGAGTAAATCAAGGCAAGAGTGACGTTCTTGAGCTCTCACGTCAATATTAACGCTCGTTTACTCGCTCAGAGAGGGGATGAGGGGGAAGCAAAAACAAAGGAAAAGACATCACAAGACAGAGAGAGAGAACGACTCGAAGGCAAGGGAATGATGGAGAAGCACCTAGACCAAAACTTTCCACAGAACATGAGTTTCTTTCTAGCACATACGTCACACATTTTCCCGGCATTCCCAGCGACGCCTGGTGCCTCCAGCTCGACTCAGTTAGTCTTAGAACACAGTTTATAGTGCGCGGAGGTGTGGTTGGAGACGTGATGCCACAACACAGTATAATCGGGCGGTGGTAAGCCTACACTTGTTTTATTTCGTTCTTGTTTAGTTGTGGACTTAGTTTCTTTTTTGTAGCTTAATAGCATTAAACGCTACAAACATATTCTTTCAACAAAAAGCTACCGGTACAATACTTAATATATTTTCCTATTTAATAAACCTATAAAAAACACTTTCCAATGCTTTAAAGTATTCTATTACTATATTTAACCCCAGAATGCTAGATATAGTATGTAAAATATATGTGTAGTGCCTGAACAGATCAACCCCACTCTTCTTCCTGGCAAGCGAGCCTCCCCTCCTTCGACCTATGCCTCCAACGGTCAGTCAACAATTAGCTGTCATGACGGAGGGTTACATCTTTGACGTTACGTGATATTATTTGGAAGCATAAGCCAGATTTAAGTACCGTATCAATAATACTAATAGATTTACGGGAACACCAGAAGTATTATTATTATTATTATTATTATCATCACGTCTTACTATCCGTTCGGGTTATACACACTTACGCTAATGTGTAATGATAGGATGATTGCGAGATGAAATGGAGGACTTACAGTTTAACGTGGAATCCGAACCATGGTGGAGGCCTGGCATTCCACACATTCACAAGCTGTGATTAATACACATCTTGTCAGAGGTGAAGGAAGGGTTTGGCAATCAGATAAATCTGTGCTGGGACCGAGGATTGAACCCCGGACCAAGGATTGAACCCCGGACCCTCAGCACAGAATTCTGAAAACTTACCCCTAGACCACCAGGTCACCAACACCAGAAGTAACTTTACCCAGACTGTTAAAAATTGGCTGCATACAAATATTTCCATTACTTTCTTTTAGGTATACTAATAACTATATATTTCCAGCCATTATAAGAAATTTAAATATAGCAACTTTTAGTTTTATTTTCACAAGTTTTTTTAAAGACCTTGATTCTTTTTATTTTGTAGTGTAATGTATTTAATTTTGTGTTTGATTTGTGTTGATTTTGATGGCACTAAAATAAAACAAATGTAAAATAAAACAAAATATATCAGATTAAAAAAAACGCAGATCATGTAAGAAGCTTATGAACATTTTACTTGTTATTATGTCAAATTTACTTATCAAGATAAATACAGCACTATACAATGAGAAGAATAGTCTAGGACTATAATAGAAACATGACACAATCCAAATTATTGAGACCCACCAAAAACTTAAAAAATAACATAGGTTATTATTTTCTCAGGGTTCCAATTAATATATTTTAGAAAAGCCTTTGATATTTTAACAACATTTTTAATGGATTGGATATAAAAATAATGCGTCATTAAAACAGTTATCCTGACATTATAATGACTAAAGATAAAGGTTCACGTGTACCTTTGTGCAAAATATGGACAATATGTGTATGGTTGCAATTATTAGCCTAATTATTGTAAAATAATATTTATAAATATATATACTTACTTACTCCCTTTATGGCATTAGGAACTTGAAAGTTTATTGACACACTTTAAAAAAGTATGCCACCTATCCCTATCTTGAGCTAGTTATATCCAGTCCACCTCATTACACCCTATCCTTATATTGAGCTAGTTCTATCCAGTCCCCCTCATTATGCACTATCCCTATCTTGAGCTTGTTCTAGGCAGTCCCCCTATCACACCCTATCCCAATCTTGAGCTAGTTATATCCAGTACCCACCTCATTACACCCTATCCCTATATTGAGCTAGTTCTATCCAGTCCCCCTCATTATGCACTATCCCTATCTTGAGCTTGTTCTAGGCAGTCCCCCTATCACACCCTATCCCAATCTTGAGCTAGTTATATCCAGTACCTACCTCACTACATCCTATCCTTATATTGAGCTAGTTCTATCCAGTCCCCCTCATTATGCACTATCCCTATCTTGAGCTAGTTCTATCCAGTCCCCCTCATTATGCACTATCCCTATCTTGAGCTAGTTCTATCCAGCCCACCTCATTATACTCTATCTATTTCAGGTCCATTCTAATTTTAGCCTCCCATATGCTTCTAGGTATTCCCAATGGTATCTTCCCCTTGGGTTTATCAGTCAATACCCTGAACACAGTTCTAGTTTCATTCCATTCACGCTGCATGTCCTGCCCACCATAATCTACAAGATTTAGCTATCCTAACAATATCTTGTAATTAGTACAGGCTATGTAACTCATTATTATGCAACTTCCTCCACTACCCAGTATCCTCATCCCTTTTAGGAACAAATATCTTACTAAGCACCTTGTTTTTGAACACCTTTAATTTATTTTGATCCTGTTAAGAATGAGGTTTACTTGCAAATAACATTGAAATGACCTTCAAATTTAAAGGCAACTTGTAAATGGTGGTTAGGTAGTTTCTGCCTTGAAAGGTCTCAGACACCCTAGGTTTGTGGACAACTGAAAAGAAAGAGAGTAAATGAGTTGGGTGGGAATGTTGAACTTTAGCATTGAGCTACAGCTTATTAGTTTCGAGGAAATACCTGAAATATATTTCCTTTTCTTGAGGATAGTTATTCTACCTACTTGTCAACTTCTCGTAAAAGAAAAGAGTAATATTTATTTTAGATATTCATTCATATAAATTTCTCCAAATATAATCCATATATAAAATAATGTAATGACAATAGGTAGGTATCAAAAAATAAAAAAAATTTGGCGTGGTTACGGAACTAGTGATGCATTTATTCATTAAAGTATTGAATTTAATGTAACAAACATGAATAATACATTTTTATTTGATACATTTTGCTATGCATTTAAATAACTTCCAAAACTAACCACAAACACATATGTTTGTTTAGAAAGTACAAATAATTCTAAACGCACAATTAAAGTAGCATATTACTTATAATTAATTAATTAAAAATATATATTTCTTTTTTGTTTAATATTTCAAGTGACAGGTTCACTTTGACATGTTTATATTCCAGTTTGATACTTTACCAAAAGTAAAATTCCGCTAAAATTGAATGAACAACCGTATTTTGGTGTTTTTTCTTCCAAATTTATAATCAATAGTTCGAACCTTTTTGAACTCAAAATATCCATAAAATCTAATGGTTACATTTTAATATTCATTGCACACAGTTTTTTTAAATAAACAGTTTGCTCCTATAAATTAGTAGCTTTTTTCTATGAACGCCTAAACATAGCAAAAATAGCCGTTAACACTTGAATTGTAACCACTATTGAATTGATGAACTAAATTAGTTTAGACAAGAGACACCTTTTATTTGATCAAAATAATTGATCATATTGGACCAAAAACAGCCTGTTTGGTCGAGTCACTTTAAATGTACCATATGTATATAATTTATGCTCCGATCATTAGGCATGTGGACTAAATATCGAGTTCTGGTTTTCTGGTGACAGTGAGGTTAAGGTTCGAATTCCAGATAGGTGCAATGAGAGTGTTTCCTAAATTGTCTCCCACTTTCCCTCCACTCAAATGTAAGTACATTTAATTTAAATTTCACCTTTATCTCCAGCTACTCAACTAGCGATATTAAACTCGGATAACCTGAGCGGGTGTTATCTAGGTGTTTTGTACACTTTAAAATGTACATTACATTTTATTTAGATTTTTGTTTAGCACAAGGTCTTACTATCCGCCCGGGTTATACACATTATGTACTAATTACGCTAGTGTGTTAGTTATGAGGAAGGTTGAATATGGATGAAGTGACCAGCATTTGCGCTAAGGGAAAGTTGGAAACTACACCCTCAGTATAGCCATTCAGGGATTCGAGCCCCGTTCTCTCCGTCATTGGCAGTCTAATATATTGTTACCCCTAGACCTTTCGATGACCGAATTTGATTAGGGTAGTTTGAGTGCATTGTAATAGGGATGAGGTGAGAGTTTTATGTAAATATAACAGTAAAATTTGCAGGATGATAATTATTCCCAGCGCAACTGGCTAGGTTTTAAACCTTGACCGCTTTGTTAACGCTGACCAATTCAAACCAAGACTGATGTATTAGACCTCACGGGGATAATATTTACTGTGTTGCTTTTAATTTCAAATTCAGGCTTTTGGCATAGGTACGAGTACAATCTATTGTGGTTGTGTCTTGACTTGTAAAGTTGAACGTTCTGGAACCTTTAAGTCATTGATCAACATTATAGCCTAATACAAAAAATAATATTGTGTGTTATGATTATTATATATTTATTTAATAAATTCAGGATAAAAATAACAATTTTAAACCTAATCCAGTCTATTTTACATTGTATTATTTCACCATCCCTTGCCACTCACATTATTTTTGCGACCAAAATTAACAAATATTGTATTATAAACTATCATTAGTGTTATTTAATAAGTATTGATAATATCTATTAAAATTGACAGCTATAAGTCACGTGAGCTGACGGATGCATACATGAAAGTAGATCTATTAATTTTTATAGTGCCTTCTTATGAAAACTTGACTCTACTATCCAATGATTTTTGAAGGAATGACATCTAGAAGGACTTTTTTTATTACTACATACCACTATATAGTAGAATTCTTGATAGGATTGTCTCAGACAATAATTCCTACAAAACTCGGCGGAGCGCTTTAGTTTACATTGAGAATTTCATACTACAACCGAAACCTCTAAGAAATTAAACTTTTTTTTTAATGTTATGTTGTATATTAATATAAATTGAGAAGATTTGGATCTTAAATTTTTTAAACTTTGGCCACCATTTTCATTAGAGCATATGAATTTCCGGCTAAAATATTAGCATATCTAATATTATAAATTAAGAATAAATAATGATTGTTGTTCATTGTTTTATCTGAGGTTGAATCAGATATATTTTTTTAACTAATTTCATATTAATTACGATCATTGATGTATTATTTTCCAAGTCCATGTAATGATTGGTTTAAAACAAATGTGAATGGTTATTACTATTAATCATAGTAACTAAAAATTCTCTTGGATTATATAAGATTCGATAAAATGTAATATAATATAATTCACATTATGGATCATACACCGGTTACGAAATACCTCAGACTTGGAACATACACTGTACACAGTCAAAGTATACTAATGATTAGGAGGACAAAGGTGTCGGTTCCATCTTGCCTGAGCTATAGCTCAGAAGTACAGCAGTCTTTTCACCCTAGGAGTGAGTGGTGGTAACTGACATCTAGCAGAAGTTTTATTTTTGTGCAAACATTGATTGAAAGTCCCTCATATTAATTAACCTATGTGTAAATATTTATTATTTGCTTAATAATTAATGATAAAGTAGTTTTATCAAACGCTTCCAATTAATACTTCCCTTGGAATTACTGAATTAAAAAACTACTGCTAGCTGTCATTTACCACTCTTCCTATGTTGAGTCGACTGTATCAGGAATGTCAGTACTTGAATCCTAGTCTGATTTAGCAAGTGTGGGTATCTGACATTGTATCCCACAAACTCTCCCTCCTTCCAAATGCTAGTATCCTTCCTTTAAATGCTACCTTTCCTAAATTATAACCACGCCATTTGTGAAAGAAACAGATAAATATAAATTTTATTTCATAAATGGCTCTCTACCAAAATGTGGGTACACTTCCTCAAATAATAACCATCCTCATCCTTGACCCAACAGAGTAATTAGTACATATGCGTACAACCTAAACGGGTATTCATACCCGGTGTTAATAAATAAAATAAATATAAAGAGTATTTGAATGAGTATCATATGATAAGGAAATGGGTAAAAACTATGTTGCCTAAGCAACTTAAATAAAAAATTCACAAATTTTATGTGACATTATTAAATTTTAAAGTTTAATATGTTCAAATTTACTTTAAGATAGTTTAATTTTTTTAAATAACGTCATTTGAGTTGTTTTTTTAAAATGGAAATATCCAAGTATCAAGGAATTACTAGATGGCATAGATTAGAATGCTAGGTAATTTAATTTTTTTTATAAACCTGTAGGATTGTTGCATGTGTTTCCACTCCTAGGAAGAAATATGCCTTGGTTTGACCCTCAATATAGTTCAGTTAGGGCAGATATCATTTACAAACAATGCATATTACTACCCTTTCGGAATACCCGCACATGTACACTAATAAAATAGGGATGAGAAAGATAGAATTTAGAGAAAGTTTACTTGAATTTTTGTAGGGGAAGAGAGGAAAATCATTTATGACTAGCTACCTCAATACAACCGCTGGGATTCAAAACCCATCCTCTCTGTTAACGGCAAGCCAGCCAAGAGGAGACTGACACTTTTTATCACGCGATAAGTGGTGTGAATTGTAAGGCCCATCCCTTAATTGTTTTTTATTTTCTTAAAAAATATTTGCTTGTGTATTTTCTCTAATCTTCCCTCCTCTACGGACATTATCTTTTGAGTTTCTCGACACTTTTTAAAATTCAAACCCCTCTGCTTTTTTTTTTTTTTTTGTGATCAGAAGGATGGTTTCTCCCATTCTTTTCCACCATTTTGAAAAAAAAAAAATCGCATCAAATTATAGTACTACACATTCCAACCAATACATTAATAGCACCTGACGAACTTTGTGTCGGTGCTGGCTTGTTAGAAACTTTTCAGGTCTTAAAAGAGTTTTGAAAGATAACCAAGCCCTCCCCCTTCTCCCCTTCTGTAACCAGCCAAGCGTACTTAATGGGGTTTTGACAAGAAAAGAATGGAGGTAAAGTGACCTATCTCCAATGTAATATTAAATCGAAAAGGCATGAAAATGGTATTTTTTGGGTTTATGCAGTTTTTTCATATATAAACACCCAATTATAATTGTACTGTTGCAAGCGTAAACTAAATGCGATGATAAATGCCTAGTTAAAATTTTTAAATTTGTTCTCAATTAATAGTTTGAAGCTCAAACACATTTATTAATTTATATCTAATTTTTTATCTAATTATTCCATGGTTTTATTAAATTTTGAGTCTGGCATTATCGTTTTGCATATTGATACCTTAAATTTGACACAATAAATATTTTATTATCATTCATGATAGTTGAGATATCATTAGAATAAGAATAACCTTTGGGTAAATGGGTCAAATGCGGGTTGCGGGCTGCCCCTTCAATTGTAAAGCTCCTTCATAAGGTAAGAGATCTCGTTTCACACCTATAGAGAACAACCGGTAAAATTATTGTTTTGTATATTCTGAGTTTTACATTCATTGAAAGCAGGCGAAATGTCAACAACTCACTGACCCGAGTAATAGCATGTGTTTACCAAATGTATTAGTCCCCTGATTTCCAATCTAATAGGCCTATCCTTATTTCTAGTTAAAATTGTTCCCAAATATTTAAACTCGTTAACCCTGTCAAATGATATGTTGTTAGCAGTAATCTCTAAATCATCATCATCAATCGGTACCCTTCTGTGTGATAATATTTGTAGTCATTATAGCGTTCCTTATAAACCTATTTCCTTACTAGCCTCTAGTAGAATTTCTCTATTTCTTACAACAGCTTTCCTACTATTACCCAACAAAGCTAAATCATCTGTGTATCCCAATAGATGCATTGTACCCTTTAATGTTAACTCTTTCCTACTCTCCTGCATTACCCTAATAGCATATTCTAGGGCTGGATTATAAACTGATGGGTAAAGTACATTAATCGTTAAGCTCATTACTTATTTTGAAGTAGGCCTACTGGTAACTGATAATTGACATCCAACCTATACCCTGCCACGTGTATCAGTCAACTATACCTCAATTAGTTTGACAAGTTTTTTGGGTATACCAAACTTAACTAAGATTTCATATAATTTGTTTATTTTAACTGAATCATAGGCACTCTTTATAAAATCATTGTAATTGATCTACCGTTATGTTGTATTCCCACGTTTTTTTCCTAATATTTGCCAAATAGTAAAAATCTTATCTGTTGATCTATTTTGTCTAAATCCACACCATCATTCCCAACTATTTCCTCTGCATATGGCGTCAATCAAATTAAAATTATTTTAGATATAATTTTATAGCATGTTGGTAGTAGTGACTATAGTTATTACACTCTGTTATTTCTCCTTTTTGAAAATGGGTATTATAAAACCTTCCTTCCATTCTTGTGGTAACCCTCATGATTCCATATGGAACATAGCAGTTTATTAATTTCTATTACTAACATTTGACCACCATCTTTTATTAACTCTGCTGGAATTGAATCTATATATGAAGCTTTATGATTCTTTAACTTCGTAAGAGTTTCTTTGAATCTGACACCCTAACTCAGTCAGTAGAGTGTCTGTCTACCTATCTAAGGGTCTCGGGTTCGATTCTCAGTATGGCCGAAAAAATTATCATTGATGAAATGTGGGTTTACCCCTTTCACAGTGATGAATTAACGGCCTGGTACTGGATGTTTTGCCTGTCCTAAGACTGTAAGGCATATGAAGCTACGAAAAAGTCTAGCAAGCCGGTAGTGGAAAATATATGGCTTGATTAAAAAACTGACCATAAACTGGAAACAGGAAAGGATGTAAAAAAAAATCTAAGTTGTTCTACTTCAAAAGCATGTCTATTCCACAAACTATTTGTTTTTAGCACCACATCTTAATACCTATTTGGGTTATATGCTTATGCACTAATTACACTAATGGCTTTAGGGATTAGCAAGGGTTTTATTTATAGGAAGTGTACCCAAATTTGAGGGGAGGGAGAGTGGAAAATCATTTAGAAAATACCACTCTCAATGCACCGTACCTAGATTCGAACCTCATTCTCCCCGTCATCTGCAGTCTAGTCTACTGCGAGTGTAGCACGTTAGACTATGTGGACACCAAAGCGGGTCACATATTATTGGATAAATTAAAGATGCTTAAGTGCTAGAAAATGATTACTTATTTCCATGTCTCTCAGTTTGTGTTATTTGTGAAGTTAAGATTTGGCATACCCATGACGTTGACATGTGCAGTACCGCTAGCAGTTCTAGCCTGCTTATCGGTAGCATCACATCGGTACACGCCATTATCAACACCAGATTGGACCTTCTCAATCACCAATGTGTTGTTGGGGAAAACCAAGTGTCTTCGGTTTATAGGAAGCTCACGATCACCTTAAAACATAATTATTGAAATCAATATTAACATTAGAATCATATAAACTAATCATACAGGCTAGTTAAGGAAATTACATTTTTTTTTCAAGTAATAAGACATATATTCATTTCCACTGAACAAAATATGGTAGTTTATTTTAACAGGGCTGTCTCATCCATTGGGGGCTTTGGGGTTAAGCTTCGTATTATATATTTAGCAACCCATTCAGCTTATATGCTTATGCACTAATATTGCTAATTTGTTAGGACTGAGGAATGTGGGATTTAGAAGAAACTTAATTGCATTTGTGTGGAGAGGGAAAGTGGAAAATCATTTAGGAAAATAATATCACCCTCGGTATATTTGATAAGTATTCTAACGCCAATATTCCCGTCATTGGCAGTCTAGTCTATTGCGAGAGTGGTGCCTTAAAAACTTTAGACCATTCGGCCATCAAAGCAGGTTCCATGATTATTAATTAAACTTCATTCTTTTACTATGAATAAACTTCTTCTGAATCTCTATAGTGATGCAAAAAAAGAAAGAGAGTGTCCATATAATTTCAATGAGAATGCCTGTTTCCTAGCTTTGCTATGTATAGCAATATCTGCTCTGCAATATCGGCTGGTTACTTCTGTTCGGTGATAGCGTTGTAACCTTGACAGGCCTTAGTGGTGTGTTGCCTGTTTGGAAGTAAAACTTAGCAACCTTTTTGCTTGATTATCGGGGCTAGCTATGTACTGTTCAGTAGCGTACTCAGGATTACGAAGTAGGGGGCTTACAAGGGGTTTAAGGGGAGGTCCTCCCAAAAGCCGGAGGCAATTTTTTTTTACCGTCATATAGACCTAAAAGCTTTTTTGGAAGGTTTTTTTTTTTGGTATTTGTTAACTTGATCATTTATATTTTACTATTATAAATGTGATAATCTAACAAAATATTAAATAAATAGGTCTAAATTAAAGTTGTCCTAACCAGTACATAGGCCACCTGTCATAAAAATCACCGATTATTTATAATAGGTAAATGTCTATCCACTGTGAAACTCCTCGATGGAACCACGTGTGTAACTGGGTGATTTGGAACCTGCCACAATCTTCAGGAGTTAGACCAATTCCTAGACTGCAAGAACATCAATTAGAACTACTAGAGAGGATCAACACAAGGATGTGTGCCACTTGATATTTTTTTCGCTCACAATGTTTATCTGGTCATCCCCCTCATCCCCATTTTATTTTCTATTTGGATCTGCGTGGATCTCGGGGCATCCTCAAACTACGAGCCCCCCAGTGGGTGCGCTACTGGTACTGTTGACAGTCAAACATTGGCGGGTTGCAAGTGGAGATGTGCAGATACAATGGAGTTGACCCACTTTTATGGTTTATGGTTAACATTGGAAAAGTGTTTCCATGAGGATCATATTTTTTTGGGTCACTTATGTATAATTTTATTTGTGGTTTGTTTATTTGTGATGCTAGTTTATTCTTATGCATAGTAATTTTGTTTTGTAACATATATTTATTTTAGATTTGGTTTCACTAATTATTTTTGTTTATGTGTTTTATTAATGAAAATCATATTTGTGACAGTGAATAATGTTGAGTACTTATTCGCTAAATCAAGAGTTTAATTAATTAAAATACCCCCAAAATATTTTTAAAATTAGGATGATAAAAAATTATTTACATTAAGCAAACACCAATTCAGTCTAAATATTCTAATACAAACTAGTCTGCTAGTGAGAATAAGAAATTCTGATTTAGTATCTATTGTTTATTTTTTGGCGGAGATGAAACTTGGTCTCTGCATGGTATCAAAGGTCTAAACATCTTTCTGACATAAATAAATGCCCTAAGTCAATGCTAGTTATGATTAGGAATAATCTAAAACTACATTTGTTTGGAAAGTTGGCAGGACGCAACTCTGCATGATATAAAATTTAAGTCCATCATTTTTTTATTAATAAATAGTTATATTTATTTTATCAACCCTATAATATTTCACCAATGAGAGTAAAGCTAGTATGGAGAAAGTGTTGTGATAAATCACATGTAGACACCCTATTTTCCTGTCCATCTTTCCAAGATTCGAACCTCGACCTCCACATAATCGGAAATCTAGTCTATAGCAACATTGATGCCTTAGACTATGGGACCACCAATACAGACAAGAAGTTTAATACATATAGAGTAAGTTAAGTACTGTAAAAACCACCACTGAAATATAATTGGGAAGCATTAAAAAACATTTGAGAAGCAGTATTTGTTGATAGGTTTTTATCTTAAATCTTACCAGTTATAGTTACCGCCAGTGTGAAAGATTGTCAAGATTAGAGGTTAGAGTAAACATTTATCTGATAACTATTTATTTTCTCATCAGTAAACTCTAGTGTTATCATCAGCAAAGAATGACATAAAACTTATCAGAAGTAAAACTATAATTTTTCTTGTCTGAAATGTGTTTGAATTATTAAACTTTATTTTATATTGACACTTAACATCTAGCTATAAGAGTTATACTTTTTTACGTTTCCTTATTACAATAAATTATGAAATCTCCCTTAACGGACATCTCTGGATAGCAGAACCTTTTTTTTATAACGGACAGCTTAAATTTCCCCAGCAAAATAACATTGGCTCTTGCGGTGAAACAACTTCCCAATAACGGACTTTCTAAATAATGGACACAGACATTGCTCGCGACACATGTGTATGCATAATAATCTTTAAACAACGGATCAAAATTGAAAGTATTTTACTACAGGAAGAGCAGTTTTCTTCTTCTAGAGGTCAGCACCCCTAGATATTGATCTAATGGCCCTAGGTTTGATTCCTGGTGTAGCTATAGGTATTTTTCCTGACAGGGAAACTTTTCCTATGGTCACTAAGGTTTGGTTAATTAGGCTTAAATTAGGTTTAAGATTTCCACTGGCTCCTCATCTTCATGATAACTATCATCAAATCATCTCATTTATGTCATAAATGTCTACACACACAGCGACCAAACTAGCTACTTCATCTCTCACGGTCATTTATGCCATGCACAAATGAATAATACTGTACGAATTTCAGGACTGCCATTGACTCACGTGAAGTGTGAACAGTCCCGTCTTCCCATCTAGAGAAAGTTTCTAGAACAGCCTATGTAATAATGACTACAGGTCTTCAAGATAATAACTCCCACCACTTCCGAACCATCGGTCAGTATTGTTCCAATAGTTTAGTATGTGCTCATACCCACATATTATATAGCACAGAAGGCCTGCAGTGCAAATTTAATTTTTCTCTGCAAATTGCTTTGTATATTATACAATCTGTACAATAAGTTATTTACTGTATAATATTTAATAACTAGTCATAACTGTCTTGCCTACAATACTGCACAATGCATGAATTAGATGGTTGCAGTTATTATCTACAGTACATAGGTTAATGTCAATTAAATTGTGTTCGAGCGGTATGAGTTTCAATTTTTAAAATTATTTTTCCAAAAAATGGACACGTTTTGATCGCAGACATTTTTTGGAACCCGTTGGGTGTCCGCTATTAAGAGATTTCACTGCAATGGCCTAGAAAAATATATATTACTCAACTTACCTTTATACCACTTCACACCATCAATTGGGAATCCTGCTACTGGACATGTAATTTTGAGATTTTCTCCTGCGACAGCAGACACCTCTCCCATTGGTCGTACATGAGGGGCACCTAAATTACAATTTAGGAACATTAATGCTCATGTCACATAAGATATTATAAAAAAAAACCCATCAAAGTGGTCTACTGATTATTACAAAAACATACCTACTAACAATTAATGTTCTTTAAATGTTATTGATACATAAAGTCCAAGGAAGCGATTTCTTTTAAAAATCAATTAAGATTTAAGTAACTATTTCATCCAGTTTTATCAAATAGGTTAACCATTTTCCTCAGAAAATGGAGAAAAATATTTTCCTTTCTCGATTGGTGAACATTAGCTAGTTTCACAGCAAAACTTGGTGACTGAAAGGAGTAATATTGAAAAAAATAATAACTGTATATTCATTATATCATTATTTTAAATATCATCAGATCAACCAAACTCAATGGCGTCTAAAGGATGTTGCTAGGTGAAACCAGATTTGACAAGACTATGTACTAGTAGATTTATTCCTTCCATTTAATGTCAAATTTGCACTTTAAAACTAGTGTACATTTTCAATAATTAAATTATTGTGTTTTTGGTTGATCAAATATATTAGTGATGGAGAGGACCAGTTAACTAGTATAATCCTGTCAAGCCTGTATTCACCTTGAAACAGCCAATGAGCTGCCACTATCTGACCAATATGTAGCTTACCATATACATTAAGTTGAGCACTGTGGCTTGCTTCACCGACCCTATTAACTGCAGAGCATTGGTATGTACCACCTTCTTGAACATGGACACTTGTGATGTTGACATGACTGATGACGTCACCATACATAGGCACGTATTGGCCGATAACAAACCTTAAATTGAAAACATTACATTTAATAGCAGCTATCAAATAAAACTAGCATCAGTCAAAAAAAAAAAAAAAGTAAAGTTATTCCCAAAAATTAAGGTTACATTTTGTAGAATATATCAAGAATTTTTTATTTTAGCACCACATCTTACTACCCATTCGGGCTAGAATAGTTATGTATATATCAAGAATAGACCAACATTACTAATGGCATGAGCAAGAAATATGACAAACAAATTACAGTAGCCCAAATTAATAACTCAGATTATCAGAGATTATTTTAATAAGCTAGTTTATTCCTATTTTCTTACTTACTCTATATAATTAGAAACTCTAAAGTACAAAAGTACGCCACATATCCTTATCTTTATCTTTTTATAATATTTTTTATCATTATTGTTAAAATATATTTCAATGTAAAGTTTTGAAAAAAACATGTTTTCCCTCCATTAAAAGTAAATCGCTTCTCTACCATTTAAAAAATATATAAAAATTAGGTATGACTATGAACAATAAACTTTAGCTATCAGGAGTGAAAAATGCCTCGACAGCTAAATTAAAAAATAACATATTTATTTTGACATTAAACATTTTTTTTTTCAAATTAGAGAAAAATCAGTCTTGATGAAAAATAAAAATTAAATCTACTTGAACATTAATAGTTTATAATCAACTGTTGCATATATATTCGAATAATTATACATATGTATGAATATATATTTCAAATATATCATTTTTCTACCTTAAATATTATCTATGGAGATGAGAGAGTATTCGGATTTTCGAGCCAAGTCTGAAATATTTACTTTTCTATCTACTTGTTGGGTATGTGGTTTGTGAAATAATGCAAATTTAGAAGGTAAGGGAGTAAGAGGGGGATGGTATGGAGTGAGAAGAACCCAACAATGAGGGTACTGTAGATATGGCCATTGTAATGTTAAGGTCAGCAATTAAGTAAACTTATTGTTGAGTGTAGGACGGTATGAAAAGTAGATAAAGAAGGCATAAGAAAGGCATCTTTCAGTATGGCTGCTAGAACACAAATATACTTAGTTCAAGACAAAATCAACTATCAAGTATAGCTTAATGCAAAAGTGTACTATGTACAGTACATCTTAAAATCATCAATGCTCTAACTTTTAACTCTAGACGATGTTGAATTGTATCAAAATAAATGTTCCTGTCACTATTACACTATACTTATATTTAAAAGTTAATTGGGTAATTTACTATGGCTTGATTTTTTTTACTGTATTTAAAAACAAGTTTAAAATATATTTTATTTTAAATATCTCTCTCTTATTTCATTCAAAAAATTATATTAATATTAATACATATTTTTTATTAACATAATTAAGTTTTTAAATTATATACCGATATGTATTCAACCCAGGCTCAAGATCAACTCAAATTTAAAAACTTGAGCTCGCAGACGCTTAAATTATTCTAAAATCATTATTACTTTGAATCTAGCTAATCTTTATCTGCTAGTAAAGTTTGTTTTACCCTAAGCAGCAGGTGTCATTAGAAAGCAAGATAGGAGGGTCATGGCCCCCTTGTACCCCAATAATGTAATTAACTGGCAAACATTTTGGCGGCGTTGATTTATTAGGGAAATCAAACCTACGGATACACAGTCTATAGATGGCAGGGGTGTAGTGGATTAGGAACGCCGTTCCAGCACTGATTTTCATGGTTATTTTTTTTTTAGTAAAGTCTTATACTATTCAATACTAAGTTATCTGATTGATTTTATATCAATATTATGTTAAAACTGTTTTCCATACTATGAATCAATAAATTCTGTTGAAATTTACTGTGTTCCATGTGAATTTTTGGAATTTTAGGGGAAGTGCGCTAAATAAGTTTCTGCCTTAGTAACCATTAAAAAATGCTCCAAATAGCTTCTAGAGGCATTTGTGTCTGTGAATTTTCTTTTCGTCTACGGTGATTCGGGGGCTGTGCCCCCCCAAATTCCTCCTTCAGCTTTGGGGTGGCTACGGCCTTGCGTTCCGGCACTGTTAAATTTACTACACCACTGATAGATGGGCCTTAAATATTACCTCTCGTTTAAAGGTAGCGGGTAACCGTCCAGAGTCCATTTAATGTTTGGTGTTGGATTTCCAGAAGCCACGCACTTTAGGGAAACCGATGGACCTGGTTGTATGTTCTGACGGATGAAACCATACACGAGCTGTGGGGGGGTATCTGAAACATTCAAACAAATACGAAAAACTTAATATTGTAGATGAGTCTTACAAGTAGACCCAATCACAGATCATGCTGCATGGGTAATTGCTACGTATTGAAACAAATACATTAGGGAACTGGCTTCCAACCTTTTTCAGCTGACGCTCCCCTTGGTAGATGATAACATTTACCACTCCCCCTCCCCTCCTTATTGTTTAGGAAGATTAGTAATGAATCCTAAAAAAGTTTTGTTTTATAGTCACTTTTGTAATTTATACAAAAATGAATGTATCACTGACAGCATTATGACACAACAAAAATTACTGAAAATCAGTGTGATGGTTGACAATGTTATATTTTCATCAGTTCTTGAATATTGGGTTTGATGTTTTACAGAGAATACCACAAATTACTTTCCACTTAAATTCTACAAAGCTGTTTAGTTTTTATAAAAGTCAAGAGTGGAAAATTCGTTGATGTTTCACGTGTTTGTAATAGTAGATGAGGGGTGGATAAGGAAGAGAGTTGGGGGTGAATCCAAGTTTTCAGGAGTGAAAATAAACACGTGCATGTTCATAAGTATCTTGCTGGTTGTCACCTAGTTGATTAATTACAGCTGATAAGAAGTGTTGCCAATACCGCAAGAAAAATATATCTTACTTTGTAAAAGGGAATGTAAATCTTCAAATTCGTAGCTAGTTTTTAACGTTATTGTGCCATGTCCCTCGTGTTCTTGGTAAAACACTGGTTCATCCCATCTCACCTCCAAGCCGCAGCTCCACCGTCCCTTGAGCCATGTCCCTAATATTCTTGATAAAACACTGGTTCATCCCAACTCACCTCCAAGCCACAGCTCCGCCGTCCCTTGAGCCATGTCCCTCGTGTTCTTGGTAAAACACTGGTTCATCCCAACTCACCTCCAAGCCGCAGCTCCGCCGTCCCTTGAGCCATGTCCCTCATGTTCTTGGTAAAACACTGGTTCATCCCAACTCACCTCCAAGCCACAGCTCCGCCGTCCCTTGAGCCATGTCCCTCGTGTTCTTGGTAAAACACTGGTTCATCCCATCTCACCTCCAAGCCGCAGCTCCACCGTCCCTTGAGCCATGTCCCTCATGTTCTTGATAAAACACTGGTTCATCCCAACTCACCTCCAAGCCGCTGCTCCGCCGTCCCTTGAGCCATGTCCCTCATGTTCTTGGTAAAACACTGGTTCATCCCAACTCACCTCCAAGCCACAGCTCCGCCGTCCCTTGAGCCATGTCCCTCGTGTTCTTGGTAAAACACTGGTTCATCCCATCTCACCTCCAAGCCGCAGCTCCACCGTCCCTTGAGCCACGTCCCTCATGTTCTTGATAAAACACTGGTTCATCCCAACTCACCTCCAAGCCGCTGCTCCGCCGTCCCTTGAGCCATGTCCCTCATGTTCTTGATAAAACACTGGTTCATCCCAACTCACCTCCAAGCCGCAGCTCCGCCGTCCCTTGAGCCATGTCCCTCATGTTCTTGATAAAACACTGGTTCATCCCAACTCACCTCCAAGCCACAGCTCCACCGTCCCTTGAGCCATGTCCCTCATGTTCTTGATAAAACACTGGTTCATCCCAACTCACCTCCAAGCCACAGCTCCACCGTCCCTTGAGCCATGTCCCTCATGTTCTTGATAAAACACTGGTTCATCCCAACTCACCTCCAAGCCGCAGCTCCGCCGTCCCTTGAGCCATGTCCCTCATGTTCTTGATAAAACACTGGTTCATCCCAACTCACCTCCAAGCCGCAGCTCCGCCGTCCCTTGAGCCATGTCCCTCATGTTCTTGATAAAACACTGGTTCATCCCAACTCACCTCCAAGCCGCAGCTCCGCCGTCCCTTGAGCCATGTCCTTCTCGTTCTTGACGAAGCATTGATACATCCCTTGATCTTCCCTTGATACCGACGCCAAGTGGAACACTTCCCCTGACATCCCACCCCTAAGGCTGGACAAGGACTGGCCGTTCTTCATCCACAGCACCATAGTTACCGGGTGACCCGTAGTGGTGCACGTCAGTTGAGCTGGTTGTCCTAAAGCACATTGGTAATTTGTTGGAGTAACATACAAGTAACATATTGAATTGGAATCTTCCACACGATCCCATGGATAGACCCATTTCTATTGCCACGTGTGGTTCATTTGTTGACTAGTTCATGACACACTCATGCTAGTGATTTTATTAGATACTGAGACAGTAATGCATGGAGCTGTGGTTTAGTCCTATATGGATAGGAAGGGACTTTTATGACTGTTATAAGAGCTATTTATACAATTTTTATATATTTATGCATACATTTATCTGATCTGCAGCTATTAATTTGCTTTTCTGAGCAAGGGACTGTGTGTCAAACCATGGACTCCCTTTCAACCTACACGGACCTGGCATACAAGCTCATAGAAAAATTTTGCTCTTTTCACTTCTTCGTTATGGCAGATATCGGCCAAAGAATCACGATTGTTTACGCTCCCGTCATTACGTAGTTCACTTTGAAATAAATCTCTTTGACAAGTTCTGTTGGAAAATTCGTTCAATTCGAACTATTCATTTATGATCTTTTAAGGTGACATATTTATTAGTTACCTCTCCAAAATTTAGATAAATCTCGTCCCAAGAATAAGATATTTTGGCTTCAATTTATTACATCATACTAGCAGGATGGATTGACAAGGGGAAAATGTATTTATTTATTGCCCTGGCATAAAAAATATTCTATGAAAGAAATGACCTTAAAATGACCGCCCTATCCTTGGTGTTATACACTAGATCTTTAGAATAAATTGTATTCCTTGACACGATTCTTTTGAAAATAAAAATCGTACAGGGCTAATTTTATATTGGTGGACTCTTCCCGGAGGCTTGCGGGGTTATAAACAACCCTGCGATGCACGTTGGGAAGGGTAATTGCTTTTCAGCAGTAAAAACAGGATGAACGTGTGACAGGCACACCGATTCAGACTTTTTCATAAATCATATAAAGGTAATAGCTACTATTAATATGTTAATCACAATTACGTATCTTAATGAATCAGCTAAATTAATAAATGTAATATGTATTTAAAATGAAAAAATAACTTTTTCATAAAACGTTGGTAGGATATGTGCCCGAATAAAAGACAATAGAATATAAAGCCTACTCATAATTAACTCACGCATATCAAGAACGATCAAACTGTATAGGTTAATGAGCCGGTCAGGATCTTAACATGGTACGTTCGGTGAGAATACGCCGCATTCATTTATAAACGCAAGGTGGTGCTAAGACGTGAGGCGTCAGTCCTTAACTTACCTAGTCCTGCCGTAAGGAGCGCTGGACTGACGCGTGCAGACAGAGGCCAGCTGACCAGAAGGCTGACGTCAAGTCGGGAGTTACCCGCTGGGTTGCTGGCGGTACAAGTGTATCGGCCAGAATCGTGAGGTCTTGCTCGGGGTATGATGAGCAGTCCTCCAGAAGTGTAGCGTTGCTCGTCCTCAGGCACCAGTGAACCACCAAACTCCCACCTGCAAACAAGTATCTTAAGCCTCGTCTGCAAATTCTGTAAGGGCCTGGTTTGCAAGACAATACGTTATAGGGATGTATGACGCGCGAATAGCGAAACAGTGGCTTCACTGTTGCGCTTTCCGCACACGAAAGTCTGAGGTACCGCGCAACCACACAACTTCGGACATGTTGTCTTAAAAAACACCAGTCCTCTACCTCTGTTACTTATAGTCTTTTAGAGGCTATCTCACAACCAATTAACTAGGAAATTAGTTACAAGATTATGCTTGAACTAGAAAACGTATTAAAGTGCAGGTTATTGCATTCTGAGGAAGGATACTCTTTTGTAAAATATGGCAGAACTACGAGATGCCTTTGTTTATATTGAGTGTTACTAGCTAGCATTCTCGGGAAGGATCATATTCTGTCAAATATGGCAGAACTACGAGAGGCCTTTGTTTATCTATAAGAGATGAATAAATGTACTGACCTGTATTCAGGTGGAGGATCACCCTCTGCAAAACAAGGTAGCACGACAAGCTCATCACGCCGAGCTTCGATACTTAAAGTCCTCTCCGAGAATCGTGGAGGTGTCAATCCGTGAGCCTCACTCACGGATATCCTGGCAACTCCTGTGCTCACTCTTGTCTCACCAGACAGCCGATGATTCACCCGACACTGGTAGGTGGAGTAGCTGTCAGCACTACCGGCATTCACCACTACTAATTCACCGGTTGGCAGCATATGGAGCTTACCATCTAGGAGAAAGTAACAATTAAGCACGTAAGAACTCAGAGCAAAAGAAAACATACACGTTTAAAGACTGAACATGGCGTTTTTCACCATATAATTCTTATTGGCAAGTTATCGCAGTTGACTTTGATTAAAATGTATAAAGGACAATTTATGTAAATAAAAGCTAAAATTTTTTAAAATGAAATAATGTTTAAATATGTTATTTACCTTTTAGAAGCGATACCATTAAAGGGAAATAAAATCGTTTTCGGTTATTTCCATTCAAATAAATATTCCTTTAAAAAAATAACTAAACAACAAATTAATTTAAAGACATTTTGAAAATTTCGTCAATATACTATCATATTTTCCGTAAAACGCATGGTTCTAGAGTATACAAGATGTAGACTGTTTTTAAACTGTTGGCTATCATTTATACAAACATCAGTAATCGGACAATAGTAAAACTTGAATCAAGAATATTAAGGGGTGACTTCACACAGAGTAACAAAACCAACATTTTATTTTGATATAAATTGCTTGTTCAAATTTGAACTAGTAGTTGTGCGAACAGAAGACCTCACTCGCTCGATGTTATTATGGTCACTACAGTCTAAAGAGTTCTCTTTGGAATTCAAGTATTAAATACATTCCATAATTTATTCTTGGATTTGAAGTTGATGTTTTCCTTTGGAAATCAAGTTAGACAGAAAATAAATACTATAATTGGTTACTATACTTAGTATTAATTATAGTATTATATATTATAGTAGTTTATTATTATTATATAGTCAATATTAGTGTATTATATTAATAAAGAATAGCCATAGTTCACGTGGTTTAATACGCCAGTCTCGTAATATTTTTCAAAATTAAAAAAAATACATTCGATATAATGCTTATAATTTTAAATTCAAATCATTTGATAAGAACTATTTATCGAAAAACCTTTTGAGCCACCGCCATATTGAAACAAATAACCAAATTTAAAGACTATGTACACCTCGTTTGCCCTGAAAGGTAGCAAGCTTACCTTGTATGGTTCAACTATGGCGTAGCTTATAGGATAGGGCCATAGTGTAGCTCACTAAGGTAAGACTGTTACCTTTCAAGATAAACGGAGTGTGCATACATCATTTGAACTAGGTTCAAAAAATTTCCCTGCTAAATTTCTTTAAAATTGGTCGACGTATTTAGCAGCTATTGTGGAATAGACATCCGGACAGAAAGACGAAATAATGCAAAATTCTCATTTTAAAACAGGAACTCGCTACGCTCTGTCAATAAATTTTATTCTTTTACATTGGGTATGGTATAAAATAACAGGCTACGAAAGATTTGAAAAATATATTCCATACATGTATTTAGACAACGTACTTCCTAACATTTTCCCCTTATAATAAGCTAACTAAAGTACCTAGGTTTTTTTAGCACCGTGTCTTCGGGCTATATGCTTATGTATTAATTAAGCAAATGGTTTTAGGAATTATAAAGATGCTATTTAGAGGAAGTGAACCTACATTTGCGTGAAGGAAGAGTGGAAAACCATTTTAGAAAACCACCCTCAGTACATCCGACCGAGATACAAACCTCGGACTCCCTGTCATCAGTAGTCTAGTCATGATACAATTAATTTCTGATTAATTTAATCTATGTAATAAGAAGGCGTATAGCCCGAACGGGTAGTATGACGTGGTGCTAAAAAAATCTAAGTAGTAGGTCTATTAGTTTTTGAAAAGTAGATGATGTAGATCCGCTTCGGTGGCCACTTGGTCTAGCACGCTACTCTCGTGTTAGACTAGACTACCGATTAGGGGGAGATCTAGGTTCGAATCTTGGTTGGGTGTACTGAGGGTGTTTTTTTCCAAAATGGTTTTACAATCATTATCCACGCAAATGCAGGTATTCTTCCTCTAAATATACCCTTCCTAGTCCTTAAAAAAACTATCAACGTAATTAATACATAAGCGTATAACCCAAACGGGTAGTAAGACCTGATTATAAAAAAAAGTATAAATTTCCATCAAACGGAGCTAGCCTCAGGCCCAACGGGGGCCGAGGTGGTAAGGGTCCTTACCCCCTGCTCCCCCCTCTCCGTATATTTGTGTCTTCCAGAAAAAAAAAAAGTGACAACTCCACAATAGAATCTCTCTAGGATTATTATAGACTCTCCATCTATATTCCTTTACTAGACAACATATCTGAGGATCTTCATTCAAGATTTTCTTCTTGATCTAAATTAGTTACCAGCGCTTCTCCCAGAGGCTGTAGTACAAGCTATGCCCTTCAAATATTAATGACGCTCTTAAGTATATTGTGAACAGATTCACAGTACGCGCAGCAAGATCTGAATCTCATAAAATTGAAAGAAGAAATGTTTCACTGGAAGCAAAAGTGAAAGTCCCAGATTAAAAAATAATATGGAACTTCCTGCCAAAACCTTGTAAGTACTTCAGATATGTGACATAGATGTATATCCCTTAACAGAGTGGTTCTTAACCTTTCACCCGGAGTGCAACATAAACCAAAACCATCGAGACTACACATATCCTGAATTTGAGGCAACCCTCACTTTGGGAAGTTCAAAATTGATTTCTAGCGTGAGCTACCGAAACTGTCACCGCGAGCTACCGGTAGCTCGCAATCAAGCTTTTGGTGACCTTCGGTCTAATTAGGAGCCATTCTTGTGTTAAGACTAGATTGCCGATGATGGGGAGACCGGGAGTTAGAATCACGGTAAGATTTATTGGGGACAGTATTTGCTAATTTGGTTTTTAATTTACTTTCACTCAAATGTGCGTAAATTTCCTCTAAAATTCTATAACTTCCTCGTCACTACCCTACAAGTGTAAATATGTGAATAGTTCGAGTGGATAGCAAGACTTAGATAACGAGGGGTGAAAGGGGGAAACATTCCAGTATACTATTTGTGGATTGAACATAAAATTGAGAAATTAAATATTTTAGTAGGTATAAATACTTTTTTTTTGTGATTTCTTTTTGCACTGCAGACAGGTTATACGTAATGATCATACTAGTTATTCAGGGACGAAGAAGGTTGAATTTAGATTAATTGTAATTGCATTGGCGTGGAGAGAGATTGAGAAAACATCAACCTTGACATTCCCAGCTAGGATTCAAACCCTAACTTCCCCATCCCTGGCTTGGGGAGAATATTTGCTGTGATTGAATTTCCACAAACCCAATAGGCTTATTTTTTTATTCTCACCCCCACCCACCTCATCTCACTACAATTTTTTTTATCACTGTGTCTTACTACCTGTCCAGGCTATACGAATATGTACAGTATAATAAGGCTATTGGGTTAGATATGAATTTAGAATTAAATTTAGATAAAGTGTACCTGCATTTACGTGAAGGGAAAGTAAGAAACTATTAAGGAAAAATTAACCTCGGTAGGACCAGCTAGGATTTCAACCCCAACCTTCTCGTCATTGGAAATTCACACTAAATAAGCTCGACATTTAGACCACGAGCCCATTGGCATGGGTGGAGGAATATTTCTAAATCAAACTCATTTCAAACCTATTTATAAGTTCAAAAAAAATTTACTAAGGTTGGGTATATTCATGCATATACAAAACTATTAAGCAAATAAAAGACCTCGGTGGTCTTGAGGTAAAGATATTGTCACATGAACCGATATTCGTGGGTTCAAACCCAGCCGAGGTTGACAGATATTTCTGGCGCGATAAAAATCCGCAGCACAACCTCCTTCGGAGGGGAAGTAAAGCTGTTGGTTCCATTTTGACTGTGGCACGTAAAAGAACCCTGGAGGACTATGTGAAAATACCTTTCCCAGCAAAATTGGTAGTGCCTTTTACTCTCGTTCATAGAATTTCTCATGTGCTGATATAATCAGTCGGTTAAAAAAGTGCACGTTAAATACCTAAATAAAAAAATAAAAAAAATAAAAAAACTACCATACACGGCACAATTCATAAGACAAATTCAAATGTTTATAATGAAACATAGTGTTTAGAATCTTATTTATTTAAATCGCTTTAATTTATTCAATGAAAATAGCCTAATATTTTTGCACTACAGGAAAAGGACTCTAAAAATACCTCAATAAAGGGTTCACTATAAAAATCACGTTTCTAAAACTATCATTTTTTTACCGTTAAATTAACCTTTTTAAGTTTTGCCTGTACTATTAAATAATGCTGACCTGGTGGTCTAGGGATAAGGTGTTAAACTTCTGTGCTGGGGTCTGGGGTTCAATCCTTGGTCCCGGCACAGATCTATCTGATTGCCCAAACCCTTCCTTCACCTCTGACAAGACGTGTATTAATCACAACTTGTGAATGTGAGGAATGCCAGGCCTCCACCGTGGTTCGGATTCCACGTTAAACTGTAGGTCCTCCATTTCATCTCACAATCACCCTACCATTGCACATTAGCGTAAATGCGTATAACCCGAACGGGTAGTAAGACGCGGTGCTAGTAATAATAGTATTAAATAACATTTGATTTTTATTTGCTTCTGATTTTATTGTCATGAATATTATGGTAGACCAATTTAAATAACATAACCAAAATGTATTATTTCCCCTTTATTTTTAATCATATATAAAATCATAGTAATTGATTCTAAAACAAAGAGTGTTCGTGAATAACTAACAAGTATGGCTACCACATGACATTTAAAACATTAATACGAAAGCTAATTTATGGCCTATGTGTGTACTGAAGCTTAATTGGTTAGAGATTCTCCTAGCATTCTCATTGGCTGATGTGTTCAAGTCCAAGGTTCGTCTATGCTTAGGCCCATGGATAGCGCATAAGTATTATAATTTAAAATACACTGTATGCGTTGTGCACTATTCACTATGTATCGATTATGAAAGCTTTCATTGAAAATAATGTATTTAAACTTCCTACACACTATGTGCAATGCACTGTTCGCTATTAGCTATGAGTTATGTATGAATATAAATTCAGTCACCAACACACATTTTAAATATACTCTAATTATAAAAAGGATTAAAATATTCCTTTTTTACCCGCTTCAGTGGTCAAACGGTCTAAGGCGTTACTCTTTCCACATACTGGATTATCTTTGACGTGTAGTTCTGGGTTTTAAACCAGGTCAGGTATACTGAGGAATTTAATTTATAAAATGGTTCTCCACTCTACCTTTATACAAATGAAAGTACACTTATTCTAAAATGTATCCTTCCTCATACCTAGCACATAATACGTGTAGTTAGTACATATAGATATAGCATGAACTGGTAGTAAGACTAGGTTAAATATATATATATATATATATATATATATATTAAATTCGATTATTGAGTATTCGAATATATATATATAAAATTAATTTATATATATATATATTAATTAATTAATGTATTGATATATATATATTAGTACTGCATCTTACTACCCGTTTGGATTATGCACATAATTGAACTAATTGAACTGATGTGTTAGGGAGGAGGAAAGTTGAATGTATAGGAAATGTACCCCCATTTGCATGAAAAGAGAGAGAGAGAAAGAGAGTAGAAAAAATATTTAGGAATAAATTCCATAAGTAGATCCAACCGGAATTCGAACCCCGATCTACCCATCATCGGCAGTCCAGTCTATAGCGAGAGTGACGTCCTATAGCATTTGACCACCGAAGTGGGTACTCTAATACTATTTAGTATTTAAATACCCCCTTTCATTTCATGAAACCAAAACGTGTGTCGTGTGAAAATGCTCCAGCCACCCCAGTCAATTCTACATCCCACATTCTCCATAAAAACCCCTCCTTTCCGCACCACACCTATCCGCCAGTCTTTTGTCCCTTAGTTTTCTTTCCACCTTCCAAGCCATGTCAACCCTCCCGATACCACCCCTTGCCCCATTTCACCCCGCCTCAACGCCTGCCATACATGTATAGTGTACTGATTAATGTCCAATCCTTTTACTGTTGTAATGGAGTTCCCATGTAGTGGTTGACAGGGTCGGATTAGGTGCGGGGATAGGGTTACTGCTAGGGAGTTGGAAGCTTTAAACCACTCTTTCAGTGCCAGTACACACAAACATGGGCTTTCAAGCTGGACAAAGCCACTATACAGTATGACTCAACTGATAAAAACTACACGTACAGTGCTGGGATATACTGAGCTATCAGATGTTTGATATACAGTATGACTCAACTGATAAAAACTACACGTTCAGACCTGGGATATACTGAGCTATCAGATGTTTGATATACAGTATGACTCAACTGATAAAAACTACACGTTCAGTCCTGGGATATACTGAGCTATCAGATGTTTGATATACAGTATGACTCAACTGATGAAAACTACACGTACAGTACATATATATTGAACTATCAGCTGCACGATATACATAATGATATAACCGATAAAAACTACACGTTCAGTGCTGGGATATACTGAGCTATCAGCTGTTTGATATATTTAATGATTCAATGGATAAAAACTACACGTAATCCTGGGATATATTGAACTATCAGCTGCACGATATACATTATGATATAACCGATAAAAACTACACGTTCAGTCTTGGGATATATTGTGCTATCAGCTGCACGATATAAATAATGATTTAACCGATAAAAACTAACACGTACAGTCCCAGGATATATTGAGCTATCAGCTGTATGATATACATAATGACTCAACAGATAAAAACCACACGTAATCCTGGGATATATTGAGCTATCAGCTGCACAATATACATAATGATATAACAGATAAAAATTACACGTACCGTGCAGAGATATATTGAGCTATCAGCTATTCTATTTTACGTGTAATTAACTACTATCCACCCGAGATTATTTAACAATGGAAGCATCTACCAAGAAGCTGAATCACATTAATTATGAACTAACTCATTTCATCACACCTGTTCTGGCCTTGAGAACACTAGATATATTTCAAATCACGCTACTTTAAGAACAAAAACGCTTTGCAACCTAGCACGCTTTCAGGTACACAACATAAAGGTTAATTCAAATGATATTCAAAATGCCACAATGCTACTTTATAGAAAACTTTACTCGGGTCTTTTTAATCATCTTTTTTGGCTTCCATTTAAACAATATGTGTAATGAGGTACACGAAAAGACAAACAATACTATGTCTAGTTAATATATTAAACAATTCATCTTGTAAGAAAGTGTTTTTAGCACCACGTCCTACTACCCGTTTGAGTTATACACTTAAATACTAATAACGCTAATAGGTTTAGGAATTAGGGAGGTTATATTAAGAGGAAAGTACCCGCATTTGCGTGGAGGATGAATGGAAAACCACTTAGGGAAAACCATCCTAAGTACGCCCGATTGAGATTCGAACCTCAATCTCACAACAATCGCCAGTCTAATCTACTCCGAGAGTAGTGCGTTAGACCTTGCGGCCACTGAAGCTTGGGCTTCGTAAGAAGGGTTAAAAGACTGAAAGTAAGCTCAAACAAGAATTTTACAGTACGCCTTATTGTGGATTCACAGATCCACCGAAAAACAAGATCATAAAAGAAACCTGGTCTCGTGATGATCTCTAAGACAGTCATAATATTTCAGCGTAGTCCGCACTACCCGCTTGGTGCGAGTTGAAATAGTTTTAGATTTGCCTGCCCTGCACCAATATTATCTGCTTGAGAGCCAATCAATGTTCACAGCCAACCAACTCTAATCAGCGCACATTCTCTCTCTAGCTTGAGCCAATCAACAGCCACGTCGAGTGTTTTGAAGCGATTTGAGGTGACAGATTTTAAATGGAACGAGTATATGTTAGACTTTGTTGATTTGTTTCGTGTTGGCAAAACAACCATTTAAAAAAAATCCCAGCAGAAAAATAACTTAAAATATATGTTTATCTATTCCAATATCAAATATATGGATAATTAGTTGTCTATAGTTTTTTTTGCAAAGCATTGTGGGTTAACCCACTTTTATAAGATCGTGTAATTGCTTAGCCACTTAAGGTGGACGCGAGGAATAGCCAGTGTTTTTTACAGTTTTTATGGCAAAACTTTTTTTTTTACTAAAATAAATAAAACACTGCTCCAATGCAAACATAGATTTTAATTTTATTCACATAGTGACATCAAAATTTCTTGAATATCTGTCAAGCGTGTCCTGAAATATATTGACAACTTTTTCTCTTTATTTAAAAAGTTTCTCATCTAATGCTGCTATGCTCATGACATATATTTAACAACTGTTAATATCAAAATTTGAAGAAAAATAAACTTTATGTTTATACTAAAACAAGATTTTATTTTTTTGGCCAAAAAAAACAACATATTTTTCCATAAAAACTGAAAAAACACTGGTCTTTTCTCGCGTCCCCTACATCCCACCTTAATCTGATTCATCTGTCTATTTCCAGTGAATTTGTAAATCAAACTTTGGCAATTCATTAACTGTTTATATGAACACTTGTCTAAAATCAAACTAAACGTATGTACTAATAAACCATTTTATTTATACTTGCCTAAAACCCTTTTGCTTTAAAAATTGAAAGAATACTGACTTTAACTCCAGTTCACCTCCATCCCACACTAAGTTTGACAGTTTTAAAAAATACTTTACCTCCATCCCTTGATGGGTATATGTTGAAGTTTCCATCCTGCAGCCATGACGTGACCTTGATGAAGTCCTTCACAAAACTTGGGACGATGCACCTAAGAACGGCACTGTTCCCTCGGACCACAATACTACTTCCTGCGTCTATCGTGTACTCCTGCATCGCCACTGAAACAAACAAACATATGCATTGAAAGACCGTCTCACCCCACTAACTTAGTTAGGTAATACAGCTAGAACCAGACGTCTTAAGAGCCCATCTCACCCCACGGATAACACCTAACTTAGTTAGGTAATACAGCTAGAACCAGACGTCTTAAGAGCCCATCTCACCCCACGGATAACACCTAACTTAGTTAGGTAATACAGCTAGAACCAGACGTCTTAAGAGCCCGTCTCACTCCACAGATAACACCTAACTTAGGTAGGTAATACAGCTAGAACCAGACGTCTTAAGAGCCCGTCTCACTCCACAGATAACACCTAACTTAGGTAGGTAATACAGCTAGAACCAGACGTCTTAAGAGCCCGTCTCCCACCATGGATAACACCTAACTTAGGTAGGTAATACAGCTAGAACCAGACGTCTTAAGAGCCCGTCTCACCCCACAGATAACACCTAACTTAGGTAGGTAATACAGCTAGAACCAGACGTCTTTAGAGCCCGTCTCACTCCACAGATAACACCTAACCTAGGTAGGTAATACAGCTTGAACCAGACGTCTTAAGAGCCCGTCTCACCCCACAGATAACACCTAACTTAGGTAGGTAATACAGCTCGAACCAGACGTCTTAAGAACTCGTCTCATCACACGGATAACACCTAACTTAGGTAGGTAATACAGCTAGAGCCAGACGTCTTAAGAGCCCGTATCACCGCACAGATAACACCTAACTTAGGTAGGTAATACAGTTTGAACCAGACGTATTAAGAGCCCGTCTCACCCCCCAGATAACACCTAAAATAGGTAGGTAATACAGTTCGAACCAGACGTCTTTAGAGCCCGTCTCACACCACAGATAACACCTAACTTAGGTAGGTAACACAGCTAGAAGCAGACGTCTTAATATCCTGTCTCACCCTACAGATGGAACCTAACTTAGGTAGGTAATACAGCTAGAACCAAACGTCTTTAGAGCCCGTCTCACACCACAGATAACACCTAATTTAGGTAGGTAATACAGCTAGAACCAGACGTCTTAGTAGCACATATCACCCCACAGATAACACCTAACTTAGGTAGGTAATACAGCTAGAACCAGACGTCTTAAGAGCCCGTCTCACTCCACAGATAACACCTAACCTAGGTAGGTAATACAGCTCGAGCCAAACGTCTTAAGAGCCCGTCTCACCCCACAGATAACACCTAACATAGGTAGGTAATACAGCTGGAACCAGACGTCTTAATAGCCCGTCTCACCACAATGATAACTCATAACTTGGTAGGTAATACAGTTCAAACCAGACTTCGCATCTTGTTGAGGATTTTTGCATTACCTTACAAAACAGTAGAATTAGGACCGGCGATAAATTTTCATTATATTTTAAAAGATACAAATAAATTAAAAACTAATAATATTAAAATGAAAAAAACTATTAAACTGATCCCAATTTCGCTGTTTTCAAATAAATAATCAAAGAAACCAAATTTAGAAACGTTTTCTGGTTAGAGTTTATTAGTGGATCTATTATAATGGTTAATCAGACGTGAGCAGGGCTCTTAAGAGTATTAGAAATGAGGTAGGCGACGTTAGTCTCGTATTGTCTGGTTTTCCCATGGTGATAACGCTCTCGGTTGAAGTGGCTCTCCCTAATTTGTTTCCCACTTTCCCTCCACGCCAATGATGGCACACTTCCTCCTTCCTCCTCCCTTCCTTATTAGTGTTTATTTTAGTTTAGTTCTTAAAAAATTGCAGAAAAAGGATGAGGATTTTGTAAACCCTTGTAAACACAATCTGAGGCAATAGATTGAATGTCAAGTTAATTGAGCGTATTTTAAAGGGATTTTCCCCCTTTCATATGTACCCGTTTACAGCAAATAACCTTACGCAATCAATTCCAGTTGATGGCTAGCACGGACTTCAACTAATGGGTCCACAAAGTCAATATGAAATAGTTGAGTGATTACCCGCCAGGAACGCTACTGTTTCCTACCTTCGCTGACCACTTCAGCGCGTGTCCTTGAATCCCAAATTGATTTCACTATAAGCTGTGTTTAAAGTCATTTCGACAAGAATAATAATTTAATAACACAATTTTAACAAGTGTAATTATAAGGTATAAATGGTGGTTTAATGACTTTAAATCATAACAGTTCACGAGCTATAAGGGGTCAAACTTGTTATTTTATGCTTTTTTGCGTACTATTGTTAAGGTAAAGTACCTAATTAATATATGAGCTTTTTTGGGGGAGGTTAGCTTCTTACCCGTTAGGGTTATACGCTTATATACTAATTACGCTAATGGGTTAGAGATGAAAAAGGTTGAATTTAGAGGAAGTGTACGCGAATTTGTGGTGAGAAAGCGTGGGAAACCATATTGTAAATAAATGGTACGGCACACCGCACAGACTTTCTCTCTCTTTCTATAAACTCGTAAGATTTCTGAACGGAATAATGTACATTGTATCATCACCACTCCACATAAGAACACGCATAAAATAATATACAATGATATAGAATCAATGAGAAAAGAGGCGCATCTTTGTCCACCTAAGAACATTTCAAACAGTTTAATGTCTTCCACAAGGGTCAACACTTCGTATTAAAATTTCGATTTCTGGTTAAAATTTTAACATTTTAAAAGGTGTTGCAGATCTTCAAGTCATCGCATTGATATTTAATTATTCATTTATACATTTTGACTAATAAAAAATGTAAATATTGACTATTGAGTCTAAAATGGAGATAGATCATTGCTATGCAAACATTTCTCCTAAGAGATTTAAGGAAAAATAACATACTTTTTTTAGATACTTATATTTAATTACTCTATGGCATTGGAGTATTATTGCGTTAAGACTTAAGTAGTATATGTTTACAACTAAAGCTCACAAAATTGTATTAATATATTTGCAAATATCTCAGAAACTGCTGTTTTTATAAAAATATATGTCAAATAAAAGTTTTTTATTTCTAATAGTCCTACAATTTTGCAATGATAAGTTGTTTAGTTTCTCCAATAGTTGTGGAGATACGGAAATTAACGCTTCTGTAATGTACCCTAAAAATCATTTTCATAGGAAAATGAAAATAGCCAGTTTATTTATAATCTTAATCAACGCCTAGATACGAATTTTAATCAAAATCGTTTAAGCAGATTTTGAGAAAACCAAATTTTTCTCTTTTCGTCCTTCAGTAAACTACCCTTAATTTTAAGTTTTTATAGACACACAGACAGACGGCATTGCAAAGACTATTTTTTAGGGTTCGGGGGGTCATGAGACGTCGACATCCATCAACATTTCAGGTTAGTTTTTTTTTTTACGGTCGCAATACTTAAACTTTAATGTCCAAAAAGTTAAAAAAATTCATATAATTGCGTATATATTGAAAGTTAATGATTTTATAAAAATATGTTTCGAATAAAATATCTGTATTATAAATATATATACATATTTGTAATGCTAAGTAATTTCATATCTCAAATAGTTTCGGAGCTATTTAAAAAAATGTTAATTTACGCATCAGACCGGAGCCCTTAAAGCCATTTTGCCGAAATATTGAGGGTAGCCATTTTGTTTGGAATATTTATTAATGTTTATAAATGAAATTTAATCAAAATCGTTGGAGCCGATTTTGAGAAAATCGACTTTTTCTCTTTTTGCCATTCAGTAAACTACCCTTAATTTTAAGTTTTAATAGACACACAGACAGACGGCATTGCAAAGACTATTTTTAAGGGTTCGGGGGGTCATGAGACGTCGACATCCATCAACATTTCAGGTTAGTCTTTCTTACGATCGCGATACTTAAGCTTTAATGCCCAAAAAGTTAAAAATATATATATAATTGCGTATATATTGAAAGTTATTGATTTTATAAAAATATGTTTCGAATAAAATATTTGTATTATAAATATATATACATATTTGTAATGCAAAGTAATTTCATATCTCAAATAGTTTCGGAGCTATTATAAAAAATGTTAATTTACGCATCAGACCGGAGCCCTTAAAACGATTTTGCCGAAATATTGAGAGTAGCCATTTTGTTTGGAATATTTATTAATGTTCATAAATGAAATTTAATCAAAATCGTTAGAGCCGATTTTGAGAAAATCGACTTTTTCTCTTTTTGCCCTTCAGAAAACTACCCTTAATTTTAAGTTTTAATAGACACACAGACAGACGGCATTGCAAAGACTATTTTTAAGGGTTCGGGGGGTCATGAGACGTCGACATCCATCAACATTTCAGGTTAGTTTTTCTTACGGTCGCAATACTTAAGCTTTAATGCCCAAAAAGTTAAAAATATATATATAATTGCGTATATATTGAAAGTTATTGATTTTATAAAAATATGTTTCGAATAAAATATTTGTATTATACATATATATACATATTTGTAATGCTAAGTAATTTCATATCTCAAATAGTTTCGGAGCTATTATAAAAAATGTTAATTTACGCATCAGACCGGAGCCCTTAAAACGATTTTGCCGAAATATTGAGAGTAGCCATTTTGTTTGGAATATTTATTTATGTTCATAAATGAAATTTAATCAAAATCGTTAGAGCCGATTTTGAGAAAATCGACTTTTTCTCTTTTTGCCTTTCAGTAAACTACCCTTAATTTTAGGGGTAGATATCCAATTCCAAAAACCCCTCGGGGCAACCCTATGAAAACCCTAGATATCAACTTTCAGCTCAATCGGTAAAATAGTTTAGGCTCTAGTTGGAGGTACAGACAGACAGACAGACAGACAGACAGACGGAAATTCAAAAACCACTTTTTCGGATTCAGGAAGTCATGAAACGTCAAAATTCATCAAAATCTCGAGTTCGATTTTTTTGACGATCACAATACTTTCTCTACCTGTAAGATAGAGAGAAAGTAAAAAAAAACCACACTTAGTACACCGAACCAGGATCGATCCACGATCTTCCTGTCATCGGCAGACTAGTCAATTGCGAGAGTGATGCCTTGGCTTGGACCAAGTGGCCATCGAAGCGGGTGCAGAATTTTAACAAGTGTATAGTCACATCTGCGTATAACCCGAACGGGTAGTAAGACGCGGTGCTAATAATAATATAGTCACATCAATAAATATTAATTTAATGACTTCAAATCATTACAATTCATGAGTTAAAAGGGTGTTAAGGCAAAATAATGAACGTATGGGGCTGAAATTTAGTATAGCTAAACATTAATATGAGGTGTGTACAGTGAATTATTTTTTATTATTTATAATACTAATAGTGGTGCAGGGGTCAGTGCACCTAGCTACGAGACTAGGGGTCCCGGGTTCGATTCCCGGCTGGTACCTTGGGTATTTTTCCCTTGAGGGGAGTTATCCCGACGGTCACCAGGGTTTGGTTAGTTAGACATAAGTTCCACACACTCATACTCACTATCCCCACCTCATCTCATCGGGACATGGAAAGAGCCTCCACGGAAAGGATGTACGATTAGTACATTCGGGCGTCCCCTGGGTAACGGTACACTAGTAAGGTAATGGCTAATATTTCCACAAACAGAAATACAGATGAATGTCTATTTATACTAAATTTTAGCCCCATACATTAATTTTTACCTTGATAATGTTACAGAAAAAAACCCATAAAACTGCAAGTTTGACTCCTTATAGCTCGTGAAATGTAATGATTTGAAATAATTGAGACAATACTTACATCTTCTATACACTTGTTAAAATTGCGAGATAAATTTGGTACTTTTGAATGACCCTGTCGCGTGGATCAAACTCCTACCCCTGTATTTGATTAATTAACCCTTTTCGCTAAGCAGTGGACTTGATTGCTTTTTAAGTTTTTCATTATAGGCATAAGCGATTTTTTATGGGTTTCGTATTTTACGATCCATCCGGGTTATCCAATTTCTTATACTTTTGTAAAAAGGATGTATAAAGTAAAATTTTAGAGGAAATTTACACACATTTGCGTGAAGGGGGAGTGGGAAATATAAAAAAAAAACTTTGGTACACCTAGCTGAGATTTGAGTCTTAACCTCCCTTTCATCATCAATCCAAACTATTATAAGACTAACAACGCCTTATACTGTGTGACCAAATAAAGGATCGTTCTCATCAGAATGTTTTGTCAACTTCATTCAAGTTTTGTTCACCCCGTCTCACTACCCTCTCTTGGTATACGCACACACACTAAATTACGTCAATGTGGTAGATATGAGGATGGTAGAACTTTGATGAAATGCACCACAATTTTCATAAAAGAGGAGTTGGAATCTTCAGGAAAAAATACCCTTCGTGCAAATACGGGTACATCTTCTCTAAATACAGCATTACTCATTCCTACCCCAATATCGTGGTAATTATCTTATTTAATCGTATAACCCGAATGGGTAGTAAGACGCAGTCCTAATATTTTTTTCCAAAAGTGAAACGAATCCTTTCAACCCAACAGATTTTATTCACAACCAGGATGAGCCATAAAAGTTCAAATATCAAAAATATCCAGAGGGTTAGTAGCATTTTTCTTAAAATTACAATGTCTTTTGACAGAAGTTTCTTGGGTACTAGAACCGATTTAATTTTCATTTTTAAAAGAAAAGTATTTGCTTCTAAGATTATAATATCAAATTTTACAAGTTTTCAATGTTGAAGCCACAATCTTTATATATTTTAATTTAGTCAGTGAATTTATGAAAGATATTAAGAAGGGTTCTTGAGGTCGTAAAAAACTGCCTAAACTCCACAAAAAGTATTCTTTAGTTATAGATTTTCACAAAAGTCCCAATAAGTTTAGACTTAAGCTGAGCTTCAAACCTACAAATCTTTGTTAAATATTGGATTTTATTAACTTTATAAGATTAAAGAGCATTATATTTGATAAAGTTTTAATTTCATAATTCAATTTCTATTTTTCTAAGTGTAGATTTTGTCAAAGGAATGTACTGTACTGTACTGTATGTACTGTGAGATTGGAACGAAAGAACGCGAATAAAAGTACAGTGGAGCGTCGTTAATCCGGATCGATTGGGACCGGGACCCATCCGGATTACTGAATTGTCCGGATTTTCAAATGTGCTTTCACTAACTGTATACATACGTAATGTATTGACTTGAGGATACATGACGCTCGGGTGTCTACTGTATTGCAAAATAGAGGCTGAAGGCTTCGAAAAATACAGTACCTAAAATACTTTAATAAAGTATATTGAATAAGAACATGTACATTATGTAATTTAGATTAGTAGCTCTACAATACTTTTTAGAAAAAAAACACAAGAATCTACAGCAATTAATGGAAACTTACTGGGTAAAAAGTCCTTAATTGTTTTTTGTACAAGACTTGACCTGCTCTCACCGCCGATCCAGATTTGCGACGCTCCGGATTTTTGACGTCCGGATTTCCGACGCTCTACTGTATATGTTTTTTGCATTTTTTTAATAGCAAAACCCCTTTTTGGGCAAGATAATCAAAATTTTTCTTCTGTAGCTATATTTATTTTAATTTATTGCACGTAGCTATCTCAACAGTTCTTGACATTTCTATATGGGAGTCATCCATAAAAAACGTAACGCTTTTTTCTTACCTATTTTGACCCTTCCCTCCACCCTACCTTCATGTCGCACCAAGTAGACATTGAGCCTGATCCTTTCTTACCTCCAAACTATGTTGCATAGCTTTTCACATCAAAAGTGAATCTCATTATTATTATAAGGAAGCTTTTGTGACACTAAAAAAGGGATTCAGATTTAATAATACTCAAAATCAATTTTATATTCTGAATATAAATGATTTCAAAGAATTTTATAACAATTATCAATTAATTTGATTAATTATAGATATTGCACATTATTTTATTATTATTATTGGCTGTTCTGTCTCACGACAGATCCATCCCTTTTGTCAGTGAATTTGACCACCAAAGCGTCGTGTCGCTCCCAGCATGTAACACCCTGTAGACATTAGAGCTCCCCATCTTGAAAGCCTTACGTGTTCAGGGACGATTCCTAAGGTCATTTGTTCTTACATTTCTGGTTAGCTCAACTGATTAAAGTAACTGTCTTGGACTATGTACACAGCCTGCATGGCATATAGTGTACAAGGAAAAAAGGTTGACAGTTAATTTTCTCGCACGTGACCAGGTTTTTTTTATGGGTCCTGTCTGCTATTTGGAAAGTAGCTAGTTGGCATAGCGTCTTCAAACTGAAAACAGGAACTCACCTTAATCTAAACTATGTGACTCGTAAAATTAATAGAAGCTTATATTAAAGAGTTTTTTCGAAAGCATTTAGAATAACGGTGTTCTGCTTATGGATCTAGCTAGTTAATTATTATATAGGAAAAAATAATAATTAGATTGTGTGGTTATATAAACAAAATATTAGTAATTATTTAGTCACAAAATGATTAAAACTAGTTGGTACAAGGTTTAGAAATCCATTCTTGTAAAATTATATAAATATAAATTAAATTTGAAGTTTTAAAATTGATGTTATGTCAAGGTCATCATGCAACGTAGAATAGAGAAATAAACATAAAAATAGATATAGAAATATGAAATATTATACAACTTGTAATAATGATAAAAAATATTGATTAAATTAATTGAAGCTAACCAAAAACATATAAAAAGTAAAAATAACGACAGTTAAAATAGTATAAAATATTAATAATGCAAGTTTAAATTGATAAAATTAATTGAGTAATATGTAGAAAATAAATACTTAAAATTTAAATCTTAGGTCTTAGTTAAAATCCTTGCTCCTTGGTCTGAAAGTATTAAATTGATTTGTTTTGTTGTGAAGCACCATCATTAGCAAAAAACTAGAAATAATTAAACAAGATCATTAAAAAATTAACTAAAAACTATATACAAAACATAAGTTAAATTGAGCAAAAAGATTATTAATTAAAGTTTGATTATATATAAGAGAACTATTTGAACTTAGTGTTAATTACCTTGATGTGAAGAAAGATGTGCACTACATAATTGAATCAAATTAGTGTGGCAGAAAAAACAGTATGATTTAAAGAACATTGTGGAAAATATCTATTAAGGTGAGGAGATTACTATAATTAAGTCTATGATAATGGAATGAAGATGGTGTGCTATGTATTTTATACACGTTTGTGTGTTTAGTGAATGTAATTACCAAAGAGTATAAGAATAATTTCCATTTAAAGTAATGTTTAGTAATGGATCTATTGTTATTAAGAAGGATGATTAAAAAAACAGTTATGACGTTTATTTACTTATGAAACCTCGTATGTATAATTTATCTTGAAATTAATTTTTGAAAAATCCAACATTTTCTGGATAAACTAAGTGTGTTAATTAGCTCATATTGGTTATTAACATAGAACCCTTTTTGTGAAATGGTTTTTCCTTTTTTTAGAGCTAGCGAAATTTATGGATCTAATACACACATGTTTTTTTAATGGTTATTTAATTGAGAATACTTGTATAGAGGTATTTCCCTCTCTTTTAGAGAAATTTAATGTATGGATTTAATAAAAGCCTGTTTTATTGATGGTGTTAATTAATTGACAACACTTATATGAATACGTTTCTCTCTATTTGGAGCAATGGAATATATTGATTTGATAAGAGCCTGTTTTATTAATGGTTAAACACAAGAACACATGTATTAAGTTGTTTCTACTATCAAATTAATATTAACTAATGTGTATAGAAACGTGCACTAATTTAATTTACTTATCGTCTTGGCTTGCTTTGATACTAACAAATGAGACAGTTTGTTTGGCAGGGTGGTTTTATTGGGAAAACTTTGAACATTTAAAAAATAAACTTCAATAAAAATGAGACATAAGAGATTTTGGAAGTAAGACAACCATATCGTGATTTTACGTCAATGAACTGTCAATGTTTAGGGCAGCGGTTCCCAAAGTGTGCTCCGCGAAGCATCTCCAAGTGCTCCGCGAATAGATTGGAAATAAAAATAAATAAAATGTGAAAAGATATCAAAACTGTGGATTTGTACGTCCATGAACTGTTGTGTATAGGTAAGTATTGGGTAGAAATTATTTACAGACTGCACGTGGCGAAACCAGACAGAGAGACTAGAGGGTGCCAGTTCACCCCGTCTCTCTGAAAACTTCCCCACGCTTTCATATACGACTGTTTGATTCGACACCTTTCCAGAATTTTCTGGGAAGTTTCTATTGAATATTAAAAACTCGTGTTTCTTCGCACCTTCAGTCAGTTGAAGTTCAGTAAGTATACAGTCAAGAGTCGAAACAAATCAAGTAGCAGTGTAATATTATTTTTCTGAATGTCGGAAAAGAAAACCTGGCATCGGAGCAGTACGAGTGCTTGAATGATTTGAAATCAGATTCTGCGATAAAAGAGAATTTTGCAACTAAAAAGTCACTATCACAATTTTGATGTCAGCTAGGAGACGAATTTGAAGTTTTGTCAGATAGAGCGAAAATAATCATTCTTCCCTTTGCAATAACTTACTTATGTGGATCAGGACTCTGCCAATGTGGCTACTAAAACAAAAGATCCCGGCTCAATGCAGAGCCAGATATTCGGTTGGAGCTGTCCCAAATTCAAACAGATATAGCTATATTGTGCAGATAAAAACACAGCAGTCCCATCCCTCTTATTGGGAATTAAGTTCGTGGTCTATACTTTATCTTTCTTTTTTTTCAGCCATGAAAATAGTTTTAACACTATTTGTTCGGGTAACATATCGTGGATTTACAATACCTACTTTGAATTCGTTATCAAATGTGTTGCTTTAGGTTAATTTATGTTTTTTGTTGTTGTTTTGCGTTTATGTATTTAAGTTCCTTATTTCTTTGAAATTAAGGGAGAAAATAACATTTATAATGAAATAAAACTTGATGTTTAACATGCCCAAGTGTTTAAACCTTCGTTTCCATCGTGAATACTGCTGTAATTCAGTTTAGTATCTATCTATGTAGAGTCTATGTGAAAATATTGTCGCCCTTATACCAAAGACACTTATGTGCCAAATTGATGTTTTGAGAAAAAGATATTTAAAGTTACAATATTCAATGGTTTTCAATGGGAAAAATTAAGTTTAGATCAAAATTTAAGCTATTTAGAAATCTAAAAAAATGTGTGCTTTTATTATACGATAAAATATCTACTAACAACAAAATGCAGTTAGGTAAATATAGCAAAAAATGCATGTGCATATCTCTAGCATCAAGGCAACTATAGTGCTCCATGACAAATTTATCTCCTGAAAAGTGCTCCGCGATTCAAAAAGTTTGGGAACCGCTGCTTTAGGGTATCTCTTTTAACAAGTAAATTGTTCAAATTAATTGCCATATTATATAAATGGGTCCCCCTCTACCCGTTATCTATATATCCATTGATCAGGATAGCCTATTAAAGGGCGAGAGTTGTCGGGTAGGAGCGTTTAAAGTAGTCAAACTTTTTGTATTGATGGATTTATTGTAGACTAAAGTACAGAGTGTGGTAAAGATAGTTGGTAAAATACTACGAAATTTATAACCCAAGTAAGTCAATCCAGCAAACAGTCCTTGAATACGTCTCTATCGGTGCTACACACCTCATCCGGGACAAGAACTACATAAGTCCTTCCTCAATGGCCCTTGCCGTCAAATATCAAAAACTGCTTAACACTCTCTAAAGGCTCTCTGAAAAACAATAAGTTCCTTGTCCTAGTTTCGCACCTACCTATAGCTTAAAAAATATCATGCTTACTGATGATGTTCTGAAAATTGAAAAATGACACCTGGACACGGGAATCGAACCCGAGACCTTTGGCGTTGGGTTCGATTCCCGTGTCCAGGTGTCATTTTTCAATTTTAAGAATATGATATCTTGATGGTGTAATTCCCACTAATAGCATAAATAATAGCTTTGGCTATTTAATTCTTACTGATAATGTGTTAAATGTAATTTACTAGTATGTAACTATACATAAGCAAAGCTGACTTTCAAAACATATGTGTAAACTAATTATGGACTGTTTTGAATAGCTTGGCTGACTTGGGCTTTCATTATTACGAGATAACTGTGTCTCTTATGTAACATACCTATGTCACTATGTTACTAGACACTGACAAATGGTTAATTAAACTATAACCATAATAAATAACAATAACACCTTATTTAGTTGATATCTAGCCGTCCTAACAACACATCGTGTTTTTCACGACAGAAGTAAGTTTGTTTGTTTCAATAATTTATAGGTGACCTGGCGGTCTAGGGGTAAGGTGTCAGACTTATGTGTTGGGGGTCCGGAGTTCAATCCTCGGTCCCAGCACAGATTTATCTGATTGCCAAACCCTTCCTTCACCTCTGACAAGACGTGTATTAATAACAACTTGTGAATGTGTGGAATTCCAGGCCTCCATCGTGGTTCGGATCCCACGTTAAGCTGTAGGTCCTCCATTTAGTCTCACAATCACCCTACCATTACACATTAGCGTAAGTGCGTATAACCCGAACGGGTAGTAAGACGCGGTGCTTATAGTAATAATAATAATACTAATAACAATACTATTAATTTATAACAAGTTTATGATATTTCACAATACTTCTTTTCTAACGTTAGTCTTAATTTATCTCCATGCCTTCTTTAATTTTATTTGCAGTATCCATGAGTATGGTATCATAATACCGAAACATGTTGGAATGAAGTAATCCAGCATCTTTCCAGTTCTGTATATCAAAAAGGAGTAATGGGACAAATACACAGATAAGACTTAGAATATCCTACATTACATAACCACTTCATTTAAATGGTTTGGCAGTTTGGCAGATGTTAACCTAATTTTTATTCTTTTATCTATCAATATATCTGGACTTAAGAACATTGTTCCTACAATATATTGTATTTTATATTTTTGTATTCATATTTTAATATGTCAATTTATGTTTTAGACTTTTAATCAACTCGTTTGAGATTTATATTTTAGTTGATGCATTATAATTTTATATAAGTGTTCATATCTTACACTATGTTTCTTCACCAAAATTATATTTAAATTATACATTTTTGTGCTTGGTAATTTCACTTGATACATCTACCACTATATTAACGGTTTAGTTTATAAATTAATTTATATATTTTTTCCAATAAAACTTATCGAAATCTTAACTTATATGATAAATATTAGGTTAAGTATTCACATATATTATTCAAGTTGTCCCAACCTTGTGACTTTATTGTATAAACATCTTGCTAATTAATCACCGTGTCAATAACTGTTTTACAGTCTCACTTTTGAAGAGTTACTAGTTCAAACTCCTTCTGAAGATAGCAAATTTAAACGGGTATAGAATATCTTACCAGTTAAGAGTGGGTCATGCCTACTACATTTTATAGCTAAAGGGAGCACACAGACAAAGGTAATCTGATTTGACAGTGATAAGATGTTTTGATTTGAATCTAGGCTAGATACACTTAGATGTTTTTACTAAATTATTTTAGCCAGGGCCTGGTTAGATTTTGATTACATATTGTCATTTGTTGGAGTATATTACAGACAGTACTAGTATGTACATACTTTCTGTCCATGATCCCCCGGTTGTGGAAAGGTTTTTTTATAGGTAATTATTTGGTCATTTTTTGTCATTTTGGCTTGTGTCTTTTTAAGTAATTTTAGGATTTTTGGACTATTTTTAGGCATTTTTAAGTTATTTTTGGGCATTTATTTGAATATGAATATGTTTAAATACTACCTGTATTATTTAAAAGCCTATACATTCAAAAATATATTTTTTTAAACATAAAATGTTTGGGTTTTTTAAGCGTAAGGTATTTCTGAGTAGGAGGGACATAACAATCAGTTCAGTCCCCTGTATGTAGACTATTTGTCGCTCTGGTTACACAGAACATTGCTCAGGCTACTATAGGAGGTTGTCTACACGTCGTACACACAATGAGATGATGTGATGATAGTGAATTTGGAGGGGAGCTTTAAACCTAACTTAAGCTAACTAACCTCTGGAGACCGTTGAGATAATTCCCCTGAAGAGAAAAATATCCATGGTATCAGCCGGGAATTGAACCTGGTACCCCATGATTCGTAGCCAGGTGCATTGACCACAACACCATGGAACTGGATGGTGTTAAGAAATGAGAACATGGCGTGGATAATTAACTTTGTACCCTCTTGGCTTGTCTGGTTGTAAAATACACATTCCTGGTAAGACTGCATCTACGATAGAGAGGGTTGCGTTGGGAGGGGGTAGCTATTACTTCTGAAGCAGATATTTGTAAACCCATGCTATATTCATCAGAATGTAAGAGCTTAGTTGTTTAAATATTTTAATTGCATTATATATTCTATAGTTTTCGTATGGAATACGCGTGTTTTTTTTAGTCGTGTGCATTTATTAAGAGCTTTTGTTAATATTTTCAGGTCAATTTTTTTTTACATATTTAAAGTTATTTTTATCATTTTCATATTTTAAAGGTCATTTTTAGGTCATCAAAGTCCGGGTCCTGTTTATAACTATATATAGACGCCAATTCGTATACATTTCGTCTGATTTATACCTTCCCTATAACAGTGCGTTTAACACCAAGTTTATTAACGACTCGTTATAATAGGGATTGGGAGGTTAATTTAGAATAAATGTACCCGCCTTGTTATAATAAAACCACAGTGACAAATCACACGTGCAACTGGGCGATATTCGAACTCTATCTTGCCAATAATTATAGCCAAGTTTATGGTAAGCTCGACGCCTCAGACCACATGAACACCGATGCATGTTCTAATTTAAATCTATTTTCCAAGCCCTTTCAGATAAGTTATTATTCTACACGGCACGGCATCTCCTTTCCCGTTTGGGTTCAGATAAGTTAAATATTTTAATATATATATATATTTTATTTAGTTGAGGTTTTTGACAAGCACGTTCTGAACCGAATTATTATAACAGCACACGAGAATTTCTATGAGCGAGAGTGAAAGGGCCTAACAATTTTTTCAGGAAAGGTATTTTCACATACCTTCTTCCATGGTTCTTTTATATGCCACAATTGACATGGGACAGGCGGCTTTACTTCTCCTCCGAAGGAAGTTGTGCTACAGATTTTTATCACTCAAGAAATATCCATAAACCCTAGCTGGGTTTGAACCCACGAACATCGGCTCCTGCAGCGAGTGATTTATCCAAAGACCAATGAGGTCACTATTTAAAATTAAGGATTAAACATATTTTACAAACAGGCGATGTTCACTAAATTAAATTATAGGTTAAAATCAATTTTTCACTTCATTCATCCAAACAAAAATGATTGGTTTGTTTACAGCAACTAAAGTAAGAGATTTTGTAGTGGTGAGGGGGGCTGCAAGGGGTACAGGGAAGGAGGGGGCTAGGATCTTGTCTTGGAAGAGGAAACTTTAGATCGATAGTTGGCAACACTGATGGGTAACGCGTGTTGATTGATTTAAATATTAGCATTTTATGTAGGTTTTTCACTGTCACGCGGATATTTAGAAGGAACTCCCAGTTTTTGGCGCAGCGTCATGTTGTTGGCTCGAAGGGACGATCGACTGGCCCTCGAGACCTGCGATATCTATTTTTCTTCTGGGCCTTTGATTGAAAATACTCTAGTTATCAACTTTGTTGTTAAGGTGGCGTTGTGTGTAAACAGGATATTATTATTATTATTATTATAATTATTATGAGTGTGTGAAGCTTCTAAACTTCTACTTGGCTTCAAAATAAACATCCGCTTCGACTTCACTTCGAAACAAATTCTGGCTCCAAAGCTTCGCCAATAAAAATATTGACAGTTAATTGACAGTCCATTTATGTTCAATTATTGCCATTCTGAGCTGTATTGTACATTACAAATTAATATTTATATTGAAACAAAATCTGAAGAAATTGAAACGGATATTGTGATTGTTAGGGTAGCACGAAATATTACAAACGGTTGTGGAATAAAACATTCTACAAATAATTTTAGTCTATAAAGTAATTTAAATAACCAAAATATAATATTCTTTCAAGCATAAAATAACTAAAATAAAATATTTGAACTTCGATTCGGCTTCGAGAATATTTCATATATTCGATTCGAGTTCGCTTCGAATTGAAAAAGTTGACTTCACACACCCCTAATTATTATTATTATTGTTAATATTATAAGATGATATTTCTGGAAAGGATTAAAACTCAACCTTGTGAAAGCAAGTTAGGAGCTACTTGAATAAAGAAGTAGCGGTTAAGATCTAGAAAAAAGAAATCAAAGTCTGGAAGATTCGTTGCGCTGACCTAATGACACCCTCTATCCGCAAATGTTGGCACTATCTTCACCAACATACGACGGTTGGTGTAGCTCACTATCAAGCTGATGCCATGGAGTTCTGTCTTTCTACAGGTTCATAGCCTTGTCAAAATTGAGTCCTCCAGCATATTATATCAGCAGCTCTTTTTTAAAAAATTTTGAAACTTTATCATCTTTCCTTGTTTGATCTCATCAATATTTTGCTTTTTTTGTGTTTTTAAAGGAATTATTTTTACTTGAAAAAAAGTGATTATGAGTGTATGGACTATATAAAAATATAGTAGTGTGTGTTATGACTAAATTTGATGCAAAAGAGGGATGGAGATAGTGAAGAGTGGAGTTATATATTCTGTACTCATCACAAGACATTGATAGGATAAACAAATCTCGTAGATTACTGTGTGTAGGACATGCAGCGCGAATAGAAGAATATAGGATCATGTTCAGGGTGTTGACTGGCAAACCCATTGGGAAGAGACCATTGGGAAGACCTAGACGCAGATGGGAGGATAACATTAGGATGAACCTGATAGGGATAGGGTGTAATGAGGTGGACTGGATAGAACTATCTCAAGATAGGGATAGGGTGTAATGAGGTGAACTGGATATAACTAGCTCAATATAGGGATAGGGCGTAATAAAAAAACCTGGTTAAATAATTATTTCTCGGAACTTTTGTATCTGTCAAAAAGTTTTCTTTCAGTAAGAATTTGACTGCAACTAGGGTAAGAGTATAGGGAATGCGATAAAAGGTTTTTTTTGCAGTTTTATAAAAAAACCTTTTTGAACAAAATATTTTTTTAATATTTATCTAGAACCTTGCCTTACTACCCGTTTGGGTTATATGCTTGTATACTAACTACGATGATGGTTTTAGGGATTAGGGAGGTTATAATTTTTGGAAGTGTACCCGTAGTTGCATTAATGAAGAGAGGAAAACCATTTCGGACCCCCCCTCAATATACCCAACCATGATTTAAACCTTGATCTCCCCTCCATCGGCAGTCTATTCCACCACGAAAGTAGCGTGATAGATCATGCGGCCGCCGAAGCAGTAAATAAAATATTTTTCCGGTATAAACATAGGGTTTAATTTTATTCACATTGTGACCTCAACAGGTCAAAGGTGTCCTGAAATTTAATGATAGCTTTCTCTCTTCATTTAAAAAGTTTGTCACTTAATACCGCTATGCTCATAGCAGATATTCAACAACTGTTGATATCACCGTGTGAAGAAAATTAAACTATATAAGTGTATAGAGGTAATAACTGATTTATTTTGGCAAACAGAAGTTTCGCTATAAGAATAGCAACAACACGTCGACCTTGGGGTAAAGTGCTCTTCTTAGGATCCGATATTCGTGGGTTTAAACCCAGCCGGTTTGACGGATTTTCCTTGAGCGATAAAAACCGTGTAAAAACTTTCTTCGGAGGGGAATTAAAGCCATCGGTCCCATTTTGATTGTGGCAGGTAAAAGAACCCTGGAAGATATGTGAAAATACCTTTACCGGCAAAATTGGTGGGTCCTTTCACTCTCGCTCATATAAATTCTCGTGTGCTGATATAATCAGTCAGTTTAGAAAGTGTACGTAAAATACTTTAAATAAATGAAATGTAATAATACCTATCTTTTATCTCGTCCCATACACTCCCAACTTCATATAACTAAATAACACCTACAAAACCAAGAGCTATTTCCCGCAAAACAGTCATGTAGCGCGTTGTGCAAACCCAGCCCGGGGAGACGCGCTAGGGCTCACTCACCCGACGCTAGAAAATGGCTACTCTAGGCAAGAGAGGTTATAATTATATTCGCTAGCAGGGAAGCTGTGCGCATGTGTGGCTCCACTCATCTAAAGTAATTACTCCCCCTTTCCAACACTATTACGCCATCTATCGAGAGAGAAGACTCCATCGTTGTTTCACACGAACAGATGTTTTTTTTAATTGGTGTATTTATCTGTTAATTTGTGGACTTGTATGGAACTGCATGAAAAGGGCAGTAAATAATATATATAATTCGGATTTACCAGTGTAGGGGTGATTGGTAAATACACTTTGTTTCATTTGTTTAAAACATATTTCTTCAAAAAAAGTAACATTTTTTCCCACCTTTCTCAAAGTGAATATGTAAAGAAGATATATATTGAGAATTAAACCCTCAGCTTTTAGGATTTATCTTGCTTTAAACCAGCTTCAGTGGCCGCGTGGTCTAACGTGCCAGTTTTGCAATAGACAAGACTGCTGATGACGGTGAAATTGACGTTCGAATCTCGATCGGGTGTACTGAGGGTGGTTTTTCCAAACTGGTTTTCCACACTCCCTCCACGTAAATGTGGGTACACTTCCTATTAATAAAGCCCACCTTATCCCTAAAATTATTAGCGTGATTAGTACATAAGTGTATAACCCGAATGGGTAGTAATACTCGGTGCTAAAAAATATATCTTGTTTTAAAGGATTTGGTAGGAATAATGTACATACAAATTTAAATGGTGTTACTTTTTTCTATCTTTCCAGAAAGTCCGACACTTTTGCTCAGTAGGTAACACTTCTGGTACCGTGCTATGGGCCCCGACTTCAATTCCTGGTACGACCTAAAGGATCCCTACTAATGAAATGGGTTAAACATATGCAATTATTTAACTCAGAGAGAATACGTTAAATCCTCCTAACAATGATAATAAAACACTTTTACCATTAAATGTACTGTTTTAACTGTTCGTTACTTCTTACTATCCGGTCAGAAGATCCACATATTTACACTAATGGGATAAGGATGATAACGGTAGAATTTAGAGAAAGTGTACCCTCATTTGTGTGGTGAGAGAGTGGGTAAACATTTAGGAAAAATACAAAACTAAACTTGAATAGAATTCTAACCTCAACATACACGTCACCTGCGAGCCAGACAATAAGATACTGACGCCTTTTCTCACGTACCAATTTTTATAGGTCTCTTACATAGTGAGTAGTAATATGGAAATAATAAATAAATAAATATGTATTTTCTTTACATATCCAAACACTAATTCGAATAATAAAATTGCTCCATAATTCGTACCCCCTGTTTTTTTTCTTTAAAACAAAACAAAACTTATTCATTTAACACCTCTAGACCTACTTTAACGGTGCACTTAATGTAGTACCCATGTACTTACGAGTCTAAGAAATATAATATACTCTAAAACGTTCATTGATTTCGTTCTAAGTGGAAAGTCCTCTAGAAACTAAAGGGTTGGATATAGCTTCCAGTTGTTGCCGAGAAACCGGAGACTCTCCCCACGTCATTGGCTTGGAGGCAGGATTCGTGTGGAGGGTTTGTTTTTCTTTGAGACGTCTCTGTCTAAGTGGTGACAACAAACAAGATGACTTGGAAAATAGGCACGTTCTCTGAAGACAATTTCATGCGCAGATGACATTGTTGGACAAAAATTGGCAAACCTCTCGATTACAAATTATGTTTTCGTCTTGTTTAAAACATATATTTTTCTCTCGTAATTTTAAAAATATGGACCCCCCACTTCGATGATCACATGGTCTAAGGCATCACTCTCACAATAAACTGGACTGCCTACGACGGGGATATAGGAGTTTGAATCCCGATCAGGTATACTAAATATGTTTTTCCATGAATGTTTTTTCTCGTTGAGGGAACATTTCCTTTGAATTAAAAATCTTCGTCCCTTTTTTGGACCAAGTATCTTCCTAAGCACCTTGTTTTAGAACACCCTAAATTGGTTTCCGTCATGTAAGGTAAGAGACCACGTTTCACACACAAAGAGAACAACCGGTAAAATTTTTGTTTTGTATATTATGATTTTAAATTCCTGGAAAGCAGGCGAGGTGTCAACAGCTTACTGACCAAGTAATAGCAAACATTTCCTGACTGTATTCTTTAATTAATATCTACTCTAATATCGTTATAGCTATTAGGGCTATCCACACTAATCAAAGTTAGGTTAACCTATTATAATTCCCAAAGTAATATATTCTATTCAACCATCGACAATATAAGAATAGAATGACCTGCGCAGAAGCAAACACAGATGCTTTTCGCCATTGGCATACTCCCCCTTGTCTACTCACAAATCCCTCCTACTCCACCACTCCCTCCTCGCCAAATAAGTGGTTTAGGAAGCAGATTATTGACTGTTGGTGCAAGTAAAGTACACTCTTCGTTTCACGGGGCTGTGAACAAAGTTATGTTACCCACATTATGAATACTGCAGGCTTTTAAAATCTAGAAAATTAGAACGGAATAATATATGCAATATTCTTATGTTTCCAAATTCATGTTCGGCTTTAATTAATTAAAAAACAATTTATGTACTTATATTTTAAGTCTATCCTAGATAGTAATCAATGTAGTTCCACCCTCCACGCCCTGCATCTAACCACCCATGAGGGTTATTATTTACACCATTGGGGTGGGGATAGGTAAGTAAAATTTAAAGGAATTACACCCGAATTTTGTGGAAGAAAACAATTTAGGAAAAACACCCTTAGTATATATACTACATATGATTCCAAGCCCCGAAATCCCCATAATCGCAAAACCAGACTAAATTAACTTGACATTAATTATATCGTTTGTCTCCCTTCAGATACATTAATTTTCATTCCTCGACAAAATATCAAAACTGTATTTTATTAAAAACAAAATAATTGGGTCTTAACATATTATTAGAATTTCCTCTATTCCGTTAAATTTATATGATTCAAACTTTAATCTTATAAAAACTTAATATAATCCCTCTTCCTTTTGTCTACCACTAAAAAAAATGTAATCAAATACAAGGTGAGTGTATTGTATTTTAATTGCTTGGATTTTTTTCTATTCGATGATTATACTTTAGAATTTAGCTATCCTTCTAATATGTACTTATTGTATTAATCAACAATAACAGAAGACATATACAGGATGAGTAGTAATTTGAGAATACGGACACTACCACATGATTAAGTATATAAATATAAGTAAAAAATACTCTTTGCAAAAAATACGTTCCTCCCTTACCTTTTGAGAATAACGAAATTAAGGTTAGAGAAGAGTGATGTGGCAACACTCTGTCTGAAATTTCATACCTACCAGTTATTAGACGTAGACAGAAATGCGGGGTCAGCATTGTGTAAGTAGCAATTAATTACACACTTGTAGACTACTGGGGTATGGCAATGAACACGGGAGCATCTGGCAGTGAAACCGGACCTGCGGCGCGGATGTTCGTTGATAGCTTCTTCAGAAAACGTTAACGTTTAGTCCCAGAATTGTTGGGGACGCTATTGTGGGCCCCTATTTGATACCAGATCGTTTGGATTCCAAAATATACCTTCTGTTCCTAGACACGGATTTACCTGGGCTGCTGGAGGACGTACCATTTCTTGTGCGTCAGAGGATGTGGTATCGATGTAACAATGCCCCTGCACACTATGGGGTACAAGTGTGGCAGTCACTTAATGAATTCCACCCCAACCAGTGGATCGGGTGGGCTGGTGGAATGACCACCAAGCTCACCGAACCTCCACCATTGGATTATTTCTTGTGGAGTTACCTAAAAATCTCTAGTGTACCCACCTGACGACCCACCGAAGTCTTCCGAGGACATTGTGGCACGAATCCATGCGGCTGTTAGCGGCATTTGACATCGACATGCTTTGCCTCATGCGCACCTAATCCACACACCATATGGAGCAATGCATAACCATGCGAGGATCGACCTTCGAACCCCTACTTTGAACTAAAATATACGTTTGATGTAAGTTTCAGGCATAGTCTCTGACTTTAATGGATTTTTTGAAAAAAGTATTTTCTACTTATATTTACCCACTTAATCATGTAGTACTGTCCGTATCCATGAATTACAACTCATCCTGTATATATGTATACATGCTCAAATATTAATCACCTGATGTTGCCAATATTTTACTTCAATAACCAAAAGGTTTATTAATTAAGTGCAAGAGAAATCATTTTGTATTTGATAAAAAAAGTATTTTATAGTGAAGACTGGTTGTCAAAGGCATTATTTTAATTATTTTTAAAACAATATTCAATTCCCTAGGATTCATTTACTGTAAAATTGAGTATAAAAAGTAGTGAACTGCTGGATTGGCGTAATTACATTTTGGATGATTCCCCTTGTGTAGCTACTCAGGTAAATCAGGGTAATCTCTGACGTAATGAATCATATACGGTTTCTATCTACGTAGTTTTAATTATTCCACCATAAGAAATACGTGCAATAGATGGGCTTATCAAATGCAAATGGAGAGCCCATATTTGTCTGACAACCTATATCAGACCTCGTTCATCCACAAATACACCAGTTACTGTCCAAAAAAACAGGGTTTTTTCACTCCAACTATTATTAGATCTAATTATTGGATTCTACTGTTTCTAGAATCATGTCACAGAACTCGCCTTTTTTGTGTGAATAATGCTCTGGGTATGGAAGCTTTATGTGAAATTAAGGGATCCTAGTTCACCTCAGGTGATGCTAAAAATGAAAACAATTATTTGTGTTGTTACTGGATAGAACTGGCTCACCATAGTGATAGGGTGTAGTGAGGTAGACTAGAAAGAATTGACGTGGAATGTTAGGCTTTAAACTTCATGGTGACCTCACTTTCGTAGTTGATGAAAAATGCATGTCATTAAGTTATGGTTTCTAGGGAATTCATTCTTTGCTGATAAGAGAGAGCAATTAATGTTCATACATTTATGTGTTTCCAAACGTTGCACATAATTGGTGCAGAAATTTGACAATTAATTGAAATAAATCTCTAGTGAGTAAAAATTAATAATTTGATGTACCAAATTCACTTGTTAGACTTTCCCAAATAATAGTCAAATTCCAAATGTAATAATCCGAAATTGTGTATTTCTAAATAACTACATACATAATCACACCGTTCCCTTACAGGATAAATTGAGCATATAGCTCCAAAAACAACAATTCCGTACCTATTTCATCTTCACTAGCTTTCTCCACACTTCCCTATCCTTGTATACTATCTTCGCTTCAACAACATCCATACACCGAGTCATGCATGCTATTTTAATCTTAAAGCTCTTAATGTTTCTCTTTTTCACACATTTGTCTACAACATTAAAGTCACGTCTTACATGGCCTACCACTTCCTTTTGATCCACAAACTCTTCTTCATATAATTACTTCATCACTCTATCCACGCTCATCCTTTCAACATGTCCAAACCAACGTAAGACACTTCTTTCACATTGACCTATTGGATTCCCTTTCAAACCAAACTCCTTCATCACCCATTCATTACTGACTGACCATACGAGTTTTTCCACCTACATTTATTAGACATCGCATTCCAACCTCATTCACCATGCTCTTGTGTTCTCCCTGACAAACCCACGCTTAACATCCAAACCACAATGTTGGCGTTAACACAATTTTATATACTGCCATCTTTGCCTCTTTCGATACTTCTTCGTTCTTTGCAATAGTCCACTTACATCCAACTAATCTACGAGATGCATTCACCCGTCTGTCAATTTCATCATCTATCCTTATATTTTTACAGAACTTTCTGTCCAGATACAAAAAATCAATCACTTGTTTTAAAAGTTTTCCATTGATACTAAGTTGACAATCATTTAATGATCCCCTTTTATCAAGAACTATTAATTTAGCTTTGGAGACATTTATACGATGATTCATTCTGCCTGTTACCACACTCAAACAATGTAATGCATTCTGTAAGTCACTTTCCTTCTCAGCCATTAATACGGTATCATCAGCATATAACAGCAATCTTGCATTCATACTGTCCATTTGTACACCAATCGTTCCTCACAGCATCCCATATACACTTCTCGTTATCCACGAATACTTTAATCCATCTACAACGTTTACAAAATATTAATTCGGTCGCATTGATTGTTGGTTCGTCAAAAGGTCCACGGGCTGAAATATTTAACATACCTTGTGTAAGCTATATACGAGATAATTGTCTGTGAGATGGGTTCTTAATAAAATGGCGTCAGGTATTACTCACTAACAGGAACCGACTAATATTATCTTTGCTAATGAGTACAGGAAAGTTAGTAAGTTAATTTTAGAAAGTCATCCTCAAAACGAATGAGGTTGTACAAGATGTACTTCAGAAATTTCTTGTCAAACAAAGTAGATTCTCTCCTTCCTAAGAGGATAATTGAAAGAGAACATCTAAGTACAGCCGACAAGTGGTTTTCATTTAATCGTCATCCAAGAAACACACAACACGATTAATTAAAGGATCTAAGAATTCACTATAGTGAAAATTTACAGAGTGACTACAGTCCAATATTTAAATAGACAACTAGAATAGTTATTAGATCTACATTCAAGTATTCATACGTCAAGTCGTGTGATCTGCAGATGTAGCTTTTGATATACATTATTAAATACCTAAAAAAAAAAAAAACAATAGTAAACTGCTAACAATTTTGGCTACAAACTAATGTCTTTTTATTTTATGAAAAGATTTTCATATGAAAATGGGCCTGTAGGGGAGATAACATTTACTTGTTTATTATTTGGGTGTTTAACGTGTACTTTTTGAACGGACTGATTATATCAGAACGTGACTTATAAACTAACTTATATCCAGAACAGACACAACATACAACGCCCGGTGTTTGTTAACTCATCACTGTGAAAGCGTAAACCCATATTTCACTAACTGTATTCTTTTTTTACAGCAAAGCCGGAAATCGATCCCGGAACCTATAGCACAGTAGGTGGGCATGCTTTTTTGTTAGTGATGGGAAGGTTGGAACTTAAATACCGGTAAGTTATACCGAACATGGTTTCGCAAATGTAGGTACATTTTATCTACAGTTATAGCTTCCTAATTCTTACTCGATTAACATAATTAGTGTATGAATATAACCAAGAATGGTATAAAGACATGGTGATTTTTTTTTTTCAGTTTTGACCACAGTATTTTTGTTGTGCTGTAGATATTATAATAATAGGTAGCTTGTGAGCACAATACAATTATTTTATGTATTTCAATTTATGATTATCCAAAACTAAATATGCTCTCTTATTGCTTATTTTATCTTAAAGCAAAAAAAAAAAATTCTCACATTTTTGAGTAGCACAGATTAAAAATATTATTTTCTACAGTGTCCATAAAGTATTTGAATATTTTAGTAACATCAACTCACATGATATAGTAATCAAAGATTTTCAGATTTATATGAACGGACTGTACATAACTGACTAGTCCACTCCATGTTATTAGGAAACACCTCAGGGTTCTATTGTACCTTCCTCGCCCTTTTTTTTTCCATCCTTCGTTCCAATTGCTGCTACTGAAGTTAAACATTTGGGCAAAAATGCCCCCGGGGAGGAAAAAACACACTCACACACACACACACACTTACACATCAAAAAGCACATTCAGCTCCCGGTCAAGCAAGTATATCAAAGGTAACAAAAGAACGGGATCAAATTTTTAGTAACAAAAATATATGAAGTTAATAATAAAAAAAACTAACGAGAAAAATATTCGTATCCAATTATCCTAACATATCCAGGAAATGTCAATAATACAAGTCAATTAAATAATCGTGTTTGTAGGATAAACCAATAAAATAATCAGACAAGCCGTCTCTGTCAGATATATATATTTATATTAGTAACAGATTCCATGTATAAGTTGTTTTTACATTATAGTGATCCATTGGCTAGAGAAAGTATTGTGATATTATTATTATTATTTAGCACCAGGTCTTACAACCCGTTCGGTCCATACGCTTAAATACTAATTACGCTAATGGGTTAGAAATTGCGAAGGTTGAATTTAGAGGAAGTGGACCCGCATTTGCGTGGAGGGAGAGTGTAAAACCATTTAGGAAAAAACCATCCCCAGTTCACCTGAACAAGATCCGAATCTTGATCTCCCCGTCCTCGGCAGTCTAGCTCAAGCCGAAGCTAGTGCGTTAGCTAACTACGCCACCGAGGCGAGTCTATTGTAATAATAAAAAATCTACTTTACAGATGTTAGTGGATGCCGACCTTATAAAATTGAGCGTGATACAATTAAACGTTCGAATGATCGTTAGCAATCAGATTTCCGTGTCTAGGTATCAATTTTCTATTTTAAGAATATTACAGGGTGTGTTTTAATTGGTGTCAGATATTCTAAGGACATATTCCCATCCACCCAACATTAAGAAAAGTCCATACGAACATGGGTCTAAAACCGCTTAGTTTCTAAGGTAGAAGGAATTTAATTTTTTAATTAATAAGCAATCTAACAGAAGAACTAATGCAATTAAACAAGACAAAATTTAACAGAAACAAATAAAAACACAAGACAAAATATTTTGCTACAAAAATTGTGTCCTTCTACTTCGATGCAACTTCTAAGTTCATGTTACAAGCTTTGTCGTACTCTGTTAAATACCATTTAGGTGTTACGTATTTGTTCACAATCGTTTACGATGTGCTCTCTTAAAACTTCAACACTATACAAAGGAGTTGCGTAAAGATTGTTGTAGTCGAAGATGATAGCTTGCGATCATTCGATCACTCTGTTTTAGCTGACGATTTTCTGCACGTCCATCAAATATTTTGCCTTATATAAGTCAAAAACTCTTTAGCTCTCAATAAATGGTGTGTATAAGCCCTTGAATGTTTTCTGTAGGTAAAACATAAACATTCACTTTAAATTGTGTTATCTATCGTCTAGCTCAAATGGTTTATTTCACAAATTGAAACTTGGCTCCTCAAATACATTACAGTATCTGTGGGGGCTTATCTGTGCTTCTACAAAAGCTTTCTTACCATAAACAGATTTCAAAAGAGGTCTAGAGTTTTTTTTATGACTAACCAAGTGGAAAAGGATTTTGCAAGTGTTGCTTTTCTTATACCTCTTTTACCACAGATCAACCAAGACTGAACAGATAAGTTAAGTCATTAATTTCTTTTGACCCGCCTCGGTGGCGTAGTTGGCTAACGCGCCAGTCGTGTTGAGCCAGACTACCAAGGACGGGGAGATCGAGGTTCGAATCTCGGTCGGGTGAATTGGGGGGTTCCTAAATGGTTTTCCACTCTCCCTCCACGCAAATGCGGGTTCACTTCCTCTAAATTCAACCTTCCCTATTCCTAATCCATTAGTGTAATTAGTAATTAAGCGTATAACCCTTACGGGTAGTAAGACGCGGTGCTAAATATTATTATTATTAATTTCTTTTGGTTGTGACCCATTACTTTTTTCATTCTTTCCCTTATAGAAAGTGATGCTTGAAGTGAAATTGTACCTTCCATTAAAACCTTAAAACCTTAATATTATATTTAGTTAAGTCAATAATAGTAGATTATATATCAGAAACTAATTAAAATATGAGTGAAGAATGACCCCGAGTAAGGGATGACTCCTGGATAGCTCATTGGTAAGAGCATTTATGTACTAAGCCAAAGGTCCCGGCTTCAACTACCTTACCCAGGTGTCATTTTTTAATTTAAAGAATATGAAAGTTAGATGCGTCTATAACCATGTATAACAAATATAATAGCTTGGATAAAAGTCCAAGTGTGCTAGATAGTTTAGTTTAGGTGAGTATTCAACCTGAAGATGGTTCCTGATGTCCTAGCCTTATATAACCGGAACATCCCGCACAGTTGGTCCCATCGGTTGGTTAGTCAGACCCACCTGCTCCATCAGACATGCACTAGGGAAGTCGTGAAGGGAAGTACTTTCCTGTTGCTTTCTGCACAGAATTTTGTGAGTGAGCGAGAAAGAGCCTACAAATTTGGCCGGAAATGTATCTCATATCATGCCTTCCAGGGTTATTTTACCTGCCACAATTGATATGGAACTGACGGCTTTATTTACTATCCGAAGGAAGTTGTGCTACAGATTTTTATCGCTCTGTAAAAAAATTCCTTCAAACTCAACTGGGTTTGAATCAGCTACCATCGAATCTTGAGGCAAGAACTTTACCCCAGGATCATTAAGGCTGTCAACTTCATTTATCTGTTTCTATTAATACAAATTTAACCTGATTCGGTGGACGCCCGGCCCACTATTCAAACTCATTTAGTACATGGTGTAGTGTTCAGTGTACCTGGCTACGAGTCTAGGGGTCCTGAGTTCGATTTTCGGCTGGTACCGTGGGTATTTTCGCTGGAAAAGGAATCACCCCTACACTCCCCAGGGTTTGGCTAGGTTTAAGTTAAGTTTAGGTATTTCCACTGGTTTCCCACCATCATACCCACTATACAGCATCTTATTTCATCAGGACATGTAAAGAGCCTCCACGGAAAAGATGTACGATCAGTACATTCGGTCGTCCTCTGGAAAACGGTACATTAGTACAGGATAACCTTTCCGAAAACTGGGCTACGAATGAGATAGCCCAGACTCACAGTATTAATATTATTAATGATTTAATCTGGTTAGTTAGTGATGGGAATATCGGATGTGGAATTCCGGTTGTGTGTGTTAAAGTTGTTTTTGTCCTAAACGTTTACCCACTCTCTCTACATTCAGATGGTGGTACATTTCCTCTAGATTTTCCTTTCCCATCCATACTTTACTAGCCCACTAGCGTAATTAATATACAAGCTGTACCGTAACAATTGGTGGACTGGAGGCACAAAAACAATAGAAGAAATCAGTGGCGTGTCTTGGAGTGTTGCAAGGGAAGTTAGTCCTTGTTAAAACTGTACCTGTGATATGTTCTCACCCATGTGGGCCCTATTTGACCAATCAAACATATGCTCTGCTCTGCATGCATCACACGGGAATGTATTCCCCTAAAGACCTGACTAACGAGTGTTTTACTGAGGGGTGTGAACAATTCACAGGTACAGTTTAAACTAATGCTGCTTACCCTGGCAACATTTCACAATACGCCACTGAAAGAAGTTCATACAAGCATGTGTCCTGTTTGACCTTGTTTCCAAGCTACAGCCAAGTGATTCCACTAAAGTCCAGTGATTCTCAATCTTCTAAGTCACGTGGACCCTCTAACCATGAAACAGCTGATTCGCAGTCCCTTTGATGTAGGATAAATGTTTAAAAAAAAAGTGATAATCATAAATTTAAAGTAAATTATAGGGATAAAGCAGTCATACTACATTTTTAATGCAAATATAACTACAATATAAATGAAAATAAAATATATGTATTATATTTGTACATTTATAATCACTGATCATTAATGTGAGGAATGGAACTTCCTGTGTGACCTTCTATCATTGAAATCTGTAGCAATTTTAGTGACCATCTTCTAAAGACTTATTCCACACTAAGACGACTTCATTTCACATTTTTGATACCACAAAGAGCAGAAAAGGATTGGTCGCACAAATAAGTGGTTGTAAACTGCATCAAAAGTTTCAGTGCTTTTTCTTTTTTCTTAGTGTTCTTTGCTCTGGCTGAAAAGAAAACTAATATAAAAGTTGATTTCCAAATATTCCTCTAAAAGATGTGGGCACAAGAGGCGTTGCAAGCCCTCCATTATTCGGCCTCAATTTCTCGCCGGGCTTTAATATGGGAAGGCATCTCCATTGTGTTTAGTATATATCAGCAATTTATCCTTTTATATGACATTTTATCAGATATACAAAATATATAAAGGTATGATACGGATTCCTTGGACTATCTCGTGGACCCTATACGAGCTTCGGGGACCCTTGGGTGTCCACGGACCCCACTTTGACAACCACTGCTGACTAAAATGTTTGTATATCACGATCGATATTTTTTTATAAGCGCCGAATCTTACTAGCCATTTGGGTTCTACGCCTATGTACTAATTACGCTAATGGATTGGGGATTAGGAAGTTTCAATTAAAGGAAGCGTACCTGCATTTGCATGGAGAAACATGGGAAACAGTTTAGAAAAGCCTCCCCTCTGGACATCCGACTGGGTTCGAACCATGAATCCCTTGATCGGCATTCTACGACAACAATTGCAGGCTTAGATTCAAGCCAAAAAGGGCCATTTTGAGCAATTCCTATAATGTTGAGCAGCTCCACTGAAGTATAAACATGACTATAACTCAGAAACCAGGTAAAATGGGACACATGTTTATATTAACTATTGTAATTGTTTTTATGTCTCTGTCCACTTCTGAAGAGGGTCCCATATGTTATGGTACACCCTGTATATGTGTATAACACTTATGGTACTTTTAATTTGTTTAGAATTAATATTTTTTTTCTCTTCTAATTTTCAGCCAAGTTAAGAACAAATTATTTGTCAAGCAATAAATATCTATTGTTCCAGAGCTTGGGGGTGTTAAATTTTTTCAAAATTTTATTTATTTCTTGAATATTAAAAAAAATAATGAATCTTGCTAACTGTTTTTTTTGCTAACTAAAGAGTTTGGTAGTGATTTGTCATCAATTAAAACTTTATACAGATACCTTCCTCATCTCTACCACATTAGTGTAAATATGTGGATATCCCAGACGGGTAGTAAGACGTGGAGCACGGTACTATTCTACCTTCCTCATCTCTACCACATTAGTGTAAATATGTGGATATCCCGAACGGGTAGTAAGACGTGGAGCACGGTACTATTCTACCTTCCTCATCTCTACCACATTAGTGTAAATATGTGGATATCCTGGACAGGTAGTAAGACGTGGAGCACGGTACTATCCTACCTTCCTAGTCCCTACCCCATTAGTGTAAATATGTGGATATTCCGAGCGGGTAGTAAGACGTGTAGCATGGTACTATTCTACCTTCCTCATCAATACCACATTAGTGTAAGTATGTGGATAACCCGGACAGGTAGTAAGAGGTTTTGTATGGTACAATTCTACCTTCCTCATCTCTACCCCATTAGTGTAAATATGTTGATATCCCGGACGGGTAGTAAGACGTGGAGCACGGTACTATTCTACCTTCCTCATCTCTACCTCGTTAGTGTAAATATGTGGATATCCAGGATGGGTAGTAAGACGTGGAGCACGGTACTATTCTACCTTCCTCATCTCTACCCCATTAGTGTAAATATGTGGATATCCCGGACGGGTAGTAAGACGTAGAGCATGATACTATTCTACCTTCCTCATCTCTACCTCATTAGTGTAAATATATGGATATCCCGGACGGGTAGTAAGACGTGGAGCACGGTACTATTCTACCTTCCTCATCTCTACCCCATTAGTGTAAATATGTGGATATCCATGACGGGTAGTAAGACGTGGAGCACGGTACTATTCTACCTTCCTCATCTCTACCACATTAGTGTAAATATGTGGATATCCCGGACAGGTAGTAAGACGTGGAGCACGGTACTATTCTACCTTCCTCATCTCTACCCCATTAGTGTAAATATGTGGATATCCCGGACGGGTAGTAAGACGTGGAGCACGGTACTATTCTAACTTCCTCATCTCTACCTCATTAGTGTGGATAGTCTGGACGGCTATTAAGACGTGGGGAATCTTCTAAAAAAAAAATACACCCAAACACACCTTATCTTCACTTAGAACCATCTAAACTTAATTATCATTTAACTAAAAGGAAGAAATGATAAGAGGACTAATTTAACCTGCCTTGTACTGAACAAATCAACGTTATCCCCCTGCTTGCCCCCATTGCATACTAAGCCAATATCCACTACAACTTACAAAGTAGTTTTTTTAAAGCATTCTTTCAATTTTTCCTTCTACCAAAAGAACCTGAATTTCCCTTTAAGGCAAGTTTAGTCAGGATTATTGGAGGGATATTTTTGAAGCACAAGATTGAATTTTCTTCTTTATATTTTGTGCTGTGTCCATTTATTTTAATGTGGAAGATGTTGATGGCTGAAGGTATAAATAAAGTTAGTTAGAACAAGAGAATCGAAGAGATAGAAATAAGTGAGAAAGTTGTCCATATCTGAGATATAATGAGAAATACTACTGGATACAAAGAAAATAAATATTAAAATTTGAAACTAAGAGCTAGATAGATAAATAAACTATGAGAAACAGAGCGATATACTAAATTGAGGCAAAGAGAGAGAGAGAGAACGAAAGGAATTAAAGGAGACCCAAAAATTTGAGATAATCAAATCGATAAAATACAAAGAAATAAACAAATACATTTATTATATTTTGACTCCTTTTTATTAAAATCTAAATTGAAAAGGATTTAAACCAGTCACTCTGAGAGAAAATATTAAGTTTCTCTTGTTAAATGCCTCGCTGCTTTAGACCAAAACGTTGAATTCCATGGATCAACGAGAAACCATCCTGTATGGAGTACAAATATTCCTATTTTTTCACTGCACACCGGAATCCTTTTGTTCAAGTGTTATAATGTATAATGTATTATTATTATTACTATGTGTTCTGTCTTATGATAGGTCCATACTTTTAGTGAGTGAACTTAGAGCACTAATGCGTCCTGTTCTCTTCCTCCTACTACAGCTCCCAGAATGTTCTCCTTTCCTTCAAGTCATCCAACCTTTGAATCCTACTTCTTCCTAAGCTCCTCTTTCTCTCAACTTTGCCTTCTATAACGCGAGAAAACATTTCCTCCTAAGGATATGTGGGATCCATTTTGTTTTTTAAGGAAGAATTACATAAAAAATTGTTCTCTTCTCACCCACTCTTTTTAGAATTTCTTTATTTGACACCCTGTCTGTACACCTGATCTTCTCAAGTATTATCCAGTGCCAAATTTAAAAGTCCAAGTATTTCTTTTTCTAGCTTCCTGAGAGTCCAACTTTCTTCTCCTTACAGCACAATGCTCCACCTCCAAATGTAGCATTTCTTCTCTTTCTTTCTCAGTTCCAAACTCAACTTGTTGGTCAGCAGTAACCTCTTCTTGTTGAAGGCTCCCTTGGCCATGGTGACCCTCGACCTAATTTCCTTGGTGCGGTGGGCATCTTTTGTCAACTGACTTCTCAGGTACTTAAACTGTAACACTATCTCAGACGTTGCAGACACAGTAACACTATCTCAGATACTACAGACTCAGTAATACTATCTCATATACTGTAGACCCAGTAGTACTATCTCAGATACTGTAGACCCAGTAACACTATATCAGACACTGCAGCCGCAGTAACACGTTCTCAAACACTGCAGACACAGTAAAATTATCTCAGATACTGTAGAAACAGTAACATTATCTCAGATACTGTAGACTCAGTAACACTATCTCAGATACTGTAGATACAGTAACATTATCTCAGATACTGTAGACACAGTAACATTATCTCAGATACTGTAGACACAGTAACATTATCTCAGATACTGTAGACCCAGTAACACTATCTCAGAAACTGTAGACCCAATAACACTATCTCAGATAGTATATAGACCCATTAGCACTATCTCAGATACTGTAGACACAGTAAAACTAGATTGCCAACTCACCGGCCCGAAGCCTCACGTCTCGACTAATGACGCGACCCAAAGAGTTGCTGGCAACACACCGGTAGATGGCGTGGTGGACATCGGGCCGGAAATCTGCAGCACTGAACGGCGGGAAGACTAAAGTTCCGTTGGACAGTTGGTAGCGCAGCCCTGTCACGGTAGAAGCAGGGGAGCCATCGGCCATCATCCAATGGAGGTTCGGGGTGGGACTACCTCTGGCGCTGCAGTCGAGACGCCCGCCGGAGTTGTTGGAGAACTCAAGTCTTGGTGGTGGTTCCAGCATCAGAAGTGGTCCTTGACCATCCAGTATACCATCCACAACTGCAACAGTCAAGGGAACTTGGTCAAATACAATTTGTTTCTGATAGAGTGGTGACAACACTACCGTGAGTGGTATGAGCAACAGAAGAGTCCTCGACCTATCAGAATATCGCTGGGATCTCATTGGAAGACGGTAGCTTGTCTACATAGTTACAAGAGGCACATTTACATAACAATCTTTTTTTTCCCCCCACCACATCTTACCACCAATTCTGGTTCTACGCATATATAGGCCTACTTGTTAGGCTAATATATTTAGGATAAGGAAGGTTGAGTTTATAAGAAGTGTACCTACATTTGAGTGGAGAGAAAGTGGCAAATCATTAGGGAAAAACACCCTCTGTACACCCAACCGCGATTAGAACCCTGATCTCCCCTTCATCGGCAGTTCAGTCTATTGCGAGAAACCCGCTTTGGTGGCTGCATGGTATAAGGCGCTACTCTCACAATAGACTGGACTGCCAAAGATCGGGAGATCAGGATTCAATCCCAATTGGGTGCACTGAGAGGGATTTTTCCTAAATGATTTTACACTCTTCCTCCAAGCAAATGCGGGTATAATTCCTCTAGATATAACCTTCCTAATACATAACACATTAGTGTAATTAGTACATAGGTGTATAACCCGAACGGGAAGTAAAACACAGTGCTAAAATAAATATATTGTGAGAATGATGCCTTAGACCATGCAGCCAATAAAGAGGGTATACGCCTACATTAATTACATTAGTGGAATATTTATGATGAAGGAAAAGTTTTAGATGAAATTTACCCGCATTTTCTTATAGGAAGAGTGGAAATCCATTTAGGAAAAAACCCTGTAAGTAAATCCTACCAGGATTCAAACCTTGACCTCCCCATAACTACAATCCAGTCCAACATGAGTGTGACGTGTTAGACCATGCTACAGCTAATGTGGGCTATATTTTTACTATTTTAAAAATATTGATACTATCACATTAAGATCACATGACTTGTATTTATACAAGAAAGTAATTTTAGGAGCCGTCGCACAAATATAAAATTGATTTTTCAATCACCGGATTGAAAACCAGTTTGATTCTAGATAAAGAAAAGTTTTGGTTGTAACAAAGTTAGTTAGGGATATAAATCTCCGAACAAATTATAATAGATTTGATCAATTAATAAAGAAAAACAAGCATGATACCACTGTAAAAAATGCTGTAATTGTAAAAATTGATTGTAATATGACCTAAATGTTTGCATAATGTTGGATTTGTTAGTATTTCTTTGTTAGTTTTATTTGCTTAGATCTAACTATAGCTTGTGATGAAAATCTTACTTTAACAGTTTATAGTCAAGCTAGATTATAAAATTAATTATATAAATACCTACTCAGATGAGAATATGAGGATGTGTAGTAGGTAGGTTACTATTATAATTATAGTTTGTAACAAAGCCTTACAGTCAGAAGACCCTAGTAACTATAAATACAATATTTGACATGGGCGCCTATAATGTAATAACTACAACATTGAAGTATCAATATCAGAGTTAACAGACATAAAAATGATAAAATTTAGATTTACTCCCATTCCCTCTTCAACAGCTTTCTTTTAATTTTATTCTGTTAAAAATAACTTGTGAAAAATATGTTTATTTACAATGGGTTCAGCCACAAATAAATTTTATTTTTTGTTCCTTTTTCAGAAACTTTTTTTTTTGCGAATATTGAATCTTGACACTAAGAATTATGTTCAGATGCTCTAAAATTACCTCCCACAAGGTTAAATTCCTGAAATTTTCTATCTAGAGGGGGGGCTACCACCCCCCCCAGCAGATGGGACTCCAATCTTCCCCCATTTGTAAAATCAACATGGGTGCCCTTGATATTTGGTCTTAACATCAATAAAGGAGAAGATATAATGACTCGCTTTGGCTTAAACATTTTTTAAATATTATTTTATCACCGCGTCTTACTACCCATTCGGGTTATACTTTTATATACTAATTACGATAATGGTTTGAAGGATTAAGAAGGTTATAATTATTAGAAGAATACTAGAAATTGCCTGGAGGGAAAGTGGTAAATCATTTTGGAAAAAAATTTCCCTCAGTACATCCGACCGAGGTTTGATCCCTGATCTCCCCACTATCGGCAGTCTAGTTTACTGCGAGAGTGACGCCTTAGACCATGGGGCTATCAAAGCGGATTTTTTATTTTTAATAGCAGTCAACGATAGTTAGTGTGAATCATATATACATTGATTATTTGTTTTTTTAACGTAACAAAGTTCAATTCCTTGTCTTTAGGCCTACTAATCTTTGTTTCATGTATTTCTCCCTACTGTGTGGTCAGTTTATATTATTATAGACTTCAGTAATGGGTGGGTAGAGTTACACTATTTAAATATGGATATTTATACTCCCAATTTATGAACCAATTAATTATATTATCATACGACTTACAAACTAACATAGTACCAGAACAGACACAAAGCACAGTTCTACAGCTAATTGTTCCCCATCAATCAATTTCTGATCATTCAGGGAAACTAACAGAATAAGTTAATTATTATTTGGACAGCTTGCTCAACTAGAAAATGTTTGATTAATTTTGTGCGGATGTAATAATATATGTTTAGAGAATGTACCTTAATTACCCCAATCAAATAAACACCCTATAAATAATAATTACTCATTAATGAAGGGACATTTCACCCGATCTCTTAGTTAATGATGACCCTGTTAGCTAGCTATGCATTATTTTGCTGCATTATAATAATTAAACAGGCTATAACCGTGTTGATACCGGATACTAAACCAACATGAGGAGGATGGAGAGAGTAATAATAGTTTGATAATACATATTTTGACTGATAAAATAAACGAATACTTAAATTGAGATGTTCAGATCGTTAGCGAGGGAAGTCCAAATTGAGAAAAAAAGTTAAGAGGGAAGGGATGGCAAATTAAGTAATTATTTTGAAAGTTTTTATAAAAAAAAAATTGTTGGCCAAAATAAATAAAATATTATTTCAGTTAATACGTTAAGTTTATGTTTATACATCTAGTAATATCAACAGTTGTTGAATATCTGTCGTGAGCATCGTGTAATTTAAACTGGACTTTTGATCTTCATTTAAGGTGGGGTGTGTAGGGGACGCGAGAAAAGGCTAGTGTTTTTGCAGTTTTATAGCAAAGCATTTTTTGGCCACAATAAATAAAATAACGATTAAGTAAAATTATACAGTTTAATTTTCTCGACACGATGATATCAACAGTTGTTGAATATCTGTCAAGGATGCCCTGGAATTTAATGACAACTTTTTCTCTTCATTTAAAAAGTTTGTCCTCTAATTCTGCTATGGTCAGGAAAGATATTCAACAACTGTTGATATCACCTTGGGCTGAAAATTAAACTATATGTTTCTTTTGGCACTTTTTTACTGTCAAAAAAAGTTTTCCCATAAAAACTGCAAACACTTGTCCATTTCTCTCTTTCCCTGTACTCCCACCTTAAAATGAATGAAATCATTAATGAATGGTTGGTTTTATTCACTTGATGAATACAAAACATAAACAAGCAAGCGACATTATAATAGTAAAGTTGAATAGATTGGCCAGCGTGTTTAGCGAAGTTTGTAAACTATCAAAACTAATAATAACGATCCTATCAACAGTTAAAACTTCATAAACAAGTTTTTCTATATTAAAAAGTATCAAGACCTATTTCTGAGCCACAAAAGGACAAGTTAACGTAAAAACTTAATTGTATGTTTTTATCTATCGAGAAAAACATTCTTTTACACAGTAAAAAAAAATCATCTGAAATAACTTTTTATGAAAAGTTTAAACTCAACTTTACACTAAAGGAAAGAAGATTGAAGTTTATGGACAAAGTGAAGTGTTAAAAGTTAGCATGTAGATATCCTATTAATTATTTTAAGTCATATACCTAAATATATTATTTATATTAATTAACAAGGAACTGGTTAGGGTTTATTTTTTTACCTTCTAGTGACCCCTAGAGGAAATAATGTATTGTGCTCGTCAAAACAATTGCAATCTGGATTGTTTTGGATGCGAACGTTTCATGACTCCCTGAACCCAAAATAGTGTTTTTTTTTACAATATCGTCTGTCTGTCTGTCTGTCTGTCTGCTACTGAGAATAGGACCGAAACCAATTTGCCGATCAGGATAAAACTTGATCTAGGGATTACATACAATTTCCCTGAGAGATTTAAAAAAAATCCATTCAACCCTAAAGTTAAGGGTGGATTGCTAAAGAGAGAGAAAAGAAAAATCCCATTTGCACAGAACCCGCTCTAATGATATTGATTAAAACTATTATCCAAGCACTCTTTAGCAATACAAACAAAATTGCGTATCTTATTTTTCCATGAAAATCAATTTGAAGTTTCTTTACACAAGCGAAAATTTCCAATTTTGATTAAATTCCCGAAACTATTTGAAATACGAAATAATGCATCATTACAAAATTATTGATATCACAGAGCTACTAGTAAGACTGTAGTAACGATAATAACATGGAGAGAGGTCTACTGTTCACAGAACTATTAGTAAGACTGTAGTAACGATAATAACATGGAGTGAGGTCTACTGTTCACAGAACTACTAGTAAGACTGTAGTAACGATAATAACATGGAGGGAGTGAGGTCTACTGTTCACAGAACTACTAGTAAGACTGTAGTAACGATAATAACATGGAGGGAGGTCTACTGTTCACAGAACTACTAGTAAGACTGTAGTAACGATAATAACATGGAGGTCTACAGTTCACAGAACTACTAGTAAGACTGTAGTAATGATAAGAACATAGAGGCAGCGAGGTCTAATGTTAACAGAAATACTAGTTACTAATGTTTTTACTCGTGTTTATTGCAAGTGGTGTTGTTCCCATCTAGTAAACATCTAACTCCTATGATCTCGACATTTTCTTCCTCAACCCTACAAGATTTAATTCACTCCAACCAGAGAATTTCCATGGGTGTTGATCAACGAGAGATACCTCATAATTCCTGACCCTGGACAAGGTATTTATAAAATTAATCAGCTGAATTTTCTGCAAATATACATGCTGATAGGTTTCAAATAATACTCTCTAACCTCTATAGTTGATCTCTTTGTCTACACACTCCTGTACTCATCAGCGCTGTTGAATTCTGTATCCCAGAAATACACGGGTTGAATCCAAAGTGATAATTATGACAATTAACATTGGTAATCCTGTCTACCGTTGCTTGTAATAATTGGTGAGAAGTTGGCAGGCCTGTGTTGGCTCCACCTTCTGTTTCAATTCCCACGAGGCCAGCTAATGGATAAGGGTCAGTGGACTCGACCTGGTACAATCTATAAACATGCACAATCTTGCTTGGATTTTAGGAAAGGGTTTGAAATGGCGCTTTGGTGTTGCTCCTTAAGGGGGAGCTAACCTTTTGTAATCGCTTCAGTAGCTTACCTTAGTCAACTAGCCAAGAAGATATCTAATGGAACTAGTCTAAGACAGCAACAAACAAAGCTACACACTATTTTTTATATAATAAATCTTTTAGGCAATTGAAAAATCAATTTTTACTGCAAAAATTGATATTATTTTACAACTTTGCTAATGTTATTCCATATGTGTTGATAGCATATATTAATATATATATATATATATCTACTAAATTTTCCAACTTCCAGATAAGTTACCTCCAATGAAAACTGTTCTTTAATACTATGCGTACTGGCCTAGGTTAAAAAATTTCTATTACCACGTCTTATTACCCAGTATGGTGATACGCTTATATACTAATTGCACTACTGGTTTTAGAAATTGGGATGGTTATATTTTTTAGAAGTGTACCCACGTTCGCATGGAGAGGGAGTATAAAACAATTTAGGAAAAACCACCCTCAGTACAGCCGACTGGGATTAGAACCTCAATCTCCACGTAATCGACAGTCTAGTCTACTGCGAGAGTAGTGTGTTAGAACACGTGACCACCGAAGGGGGTTAGGCTAAGCTAGTTTGTAATTTGTGTACTGATATAATCTGTAAGTTTGTAAAGAGCACAAACAAATGGCTGAAAAATCACACGGATTGAAGTATGAATATGTGAAAGTATTATTATTATTACTATTATTATTATTATTATTATTATTATTAATATTATTATTAGCACCACGTCTTACTACCCGTTCGGGTTATACGCACTTACGTTAGTGTGTACTGGTAGGGTGATTGTGAGATGAAATGGAGGACATATAGTTTAACGTGGGATCCGAACCACGGTGGAGGCCTGGCACTCCACACATTCACAAGTTGTGATTAATACACGACTTGTCAGAAGTGAAGGAAGGGTTTGGCAATCAGATAAATCTGTGCTGGAACCTAGAACTGAACCATGGACCCTCAGCACAGAAGTCCGTCACTTTACCCCTAGACCGCCAGGCTATCACGTGAAAGTAGATCTAGTTACTTTTCTTGCTATCAGATAAGGTATTTTTTTTAAATGAAAATTTGAATTTTTAAGAGCAGATATCTCGGGCGATTATTCGAGATATTATTTACAAGATTAAGATCGAACCAGATAACGTATTGATCTGATAAAAGTGATCCATGATTGTGATAAATTGTGTTATTAATTAAGAAATGATATGGTCTAACAGAAGTAATATTTTAGTAGAAGTACTAACCATGGCAAGAGCGGCATTAGATGATCTCATGTTGTCTTTATAGTTCTGTGATAGCTCGTGAATGTTCAGCACCAATGAATCAATCAGATCACACGATTGAAGCTTTGTAAGAATAACTTTTCATGTGTGATAAGAGCTATTTCCCTCTGATATGAATCGAAGAGTACCACAATGTGTGCATGAATTGTTCATATGTCCAAGTGAATGAAGTTACATTTAAGTATTTTGACGGAGAGTAATTTTGTTTGGTCTTGGTATTGGAGAAGGAACTAGCGCTCGCTAGCTGTGCCCTTGCTTCCAGACTCGATCAGCTTTACTTGCATCTTGGTCTTTACCGTTTGAACGGCATTGTAAATAATAAAAAATTTATAAATGTACTTATGAGAGGTGACAATACGATACAAGGTATGAATATAATTGCGAAAAATAAAAATAATGCAATTATTGTTATGTCTACTGAATTAATGAAAAATTAAAATCCAATCAGACAGTTAAAAAAAAGCAAATGTTAAATAATAATAGTAATAATAACTATAATTATAATAATAATCTTTCAAGTACACAATAAGACTTATACTCTAATAAAACGGGAAAATAACTTTAAACTGGCAGAAGTTGAAACATGAGAGAGAAAAAATTATAGGTGTTGAAAATAAGAGTTACCTTTAATTTTTATTTCATAGAAATTTCTTTTCTAACTTTTAATTTTAAATTCAAACAACTTCCTTATTTTAATTATTCTTAATTGCAAAGTAATGTAAACTCTATAATAAAAGTTTTTTTATAAATATAGATAATTATTACTTATATCTTTATTTAAATTTATAAAATTACTCCTCAAAATTAATTGGTAGATTTTATCATCTCAACTGAGACTTTTAGTTACGTTTCTAAAAATATAAATTATTACTTTAAAAAAAAGTATTTTTTTTTAGAATCAAAATATAATGTTTTTGTTATTATTTAATGTAGGTCAAAATTATAGCAGCGTTAACAATGTATTCACTTGATGTCAACTTCATTAACATGAATTTCTGTGTAGAGTCGACGTAGCTGTAGGTTGTGTCACATTGTCATAAAATATTTTCCTCTGTAAATAGTTACACTCCCTCGTTTTTTTTCCCCCCGTTGTTCCGGTGTACCACAGGGACGCAGAATCCCCAATGTCCTCTGCCACTCAAGTGCTTATATATTTAATATGAACATTTTTTTTTCATTTTTTTTTTTTACCAAGAGGACCAAACGCTTACTTGTGGCCAGTAAGCGCAAAGGTCACAGGGAAAATACATCTATAAAGCTTAACTATAAGAAAAGCAATTAATTTTTTTAATTAACATGTCCAACAGCAAGCTTATTTAACGGCTTAAATTAAGAGGCAGGAATTAAAAATAGATGTGAGAAAAAGTGCACCCGCTTTTGCTTATAGATTATTTTTTGTCACTACGTTCTACTACCCGTTAGAATTATTTGCATAATTACTAATTATGCTTATGTTTTAGGGATAAGGAGGGAGGTTGAATTTAGAGAAAGTGTACCCGAATTTTAATGTAAGGAAAGTAGAAAATTATTTAGGAAAAATTACCCTCAGTACACCCGTCTGGTATTCGAATCCTGATCTCTCCGTCATCGGAGAGAGTGACGCCTTAGACTGCGTGGCCTCAGAAGCGGGTTTTATTATGAGACGATGAGAAAATTACAGTGATAGAATACACTACCCCTCCCCCCCCTCCTTCACCTAAGAACAACGGGTTGAGATTAGAATCTTAATATACCTGTCACAGGAAAGCAGGTCAATTACGAGATCTACACCTTGGACCGTGTGTTCCTCGACACCAGTGATTAAAGAATAGTTTCGCTCTATTCCGTGAAATAATAGAGGGTGGATGAAGTTAGATAATAATGAATCACACGCCCTATACTCATCACCAGACATTGTTAGGATAGTCAAGTCTCGTGGATTACGGTGGGCAGGACATGCAGCGTGAGTGGTAATGTCTTGAACCTTGTTCAGGGTATTGACTGGTAAGCCTGATGGAAATAGACCAGTGAGGGTGACCTGGTGGTCTAGGGGTAAGGCGTCGGACTTCTGTGATGGGAGTTCGGGGTTCATTCCTCGATCCCAGCACGGATTTATCTGGTTGCCAAACCCTTCCTTCACCTCTGAAAAGACGTGTATTAATCACAACTTGTGAATGTGAGGAATGCCAGGCCTCCACCGTGGTTCGGATTCCACGTTAAACTGTAGGTCCTCCATTTCATCTCACAATCACCCTACCATTACACATTAGCGTAAGTGTGTATAAACCGAACGGGTAGTAAGACGCGGTGCTAATAATAATAATCCATTTAATCTCACAATCACCCTACCATTTATTGTACATTAGCGTAAGTGCGTATAACTCGAAAGGGTAATACGACATGGTTCTAATAATAATAATAATAATAATAATAATAATAATAATAATAATAATTATTATTATTATTATTATTATTATTAGTAGTAGTAGTAGTAGTAGTAGTAGTATTATATAAAAGGCTATTTGTAAAAAAATTCTTTGTCCAATCTACCCAGAATCGAGCTCTATTCTGTTAGACTTGTGGTTGACCACTTAAAATAAAACTTAGTCAAGGAGTAGTTAAATGGTGAACAGCAATGCAAATAAACCCAGCCAATACATACAAATGTAACGATTACCTTTTAACTTACACATGTTCAGTGATGTATTCAAGGGGGAAAAAAAAACTATTCTCATTCCTTTTTCCTCCAGCCCTGAGAATTCAACTGAGTGTAAAATTTCCCCAGGGCCTCTCGATAGTCGTTTTTGGAGTGCGTACAATGACGGTCTGCAAGAAGGGTTGTTGAAGGCAAGAGAAGGGGTGGAAAAGTGGCCCCTTCTTACTTACCTTGTTGTTAGCTTCGTCAGCGCGGTGAAAGGAAAGATAAAAAAAGAGAGGTTGGGGGAGTCTTAGGAGGGTGAAAGGATGCTAAAGGGGTTTGTATTAGGGAATTGGGTGAATAGACCTTTTCCGCTAAATGCAACTTCTGGCTTAGTGATCAACTTGCTACAATATCATTAGAATTGCAAATTTCAGCAACTGTCGGATACTCAGCTTAGTGGTTTTCTACTTCTTATTCGCCATTTTTTTTTAAATGATTAAGTTGAAGAAAAAATAGGAAATACGGATTTTGCATCAATAATGAGAAGTAGCACTCTGTTTATATAGATATATAACATTTTAGGAACGGGTTTGATTTAATACTCTTGTGGTGGAATCAACAATCTTAGCAGCGTTTTAAGAGGAGAGCTTCATTTTCAATTTTCAATTTAAATGTTATTAAAACATAATCTTTTATTTAGAGGGATTTAGAGAGAAACACTTACTATACACGTGAGTATATAATACTACATTTTAATGAAATTACGTTAAAATATACGATATATATTTTGAAACAATAAACTCAAATGTTTTGTTAAATAAATTTAGTTCTCAATTTTTTTTATAGTGAAATATGTGTTTTATTTTAGAAAAAAGGTAAAAGGCATGAGAGATAAAATTAAAGAGTATATTTTAATAAAACCCTGCTTTATTTCAAACTAGAAAGGGTGGGTATGAGTCAAAGATTTTTTTATTTATTTATTTAACGTTAAAATTTTGAACTGACTGATTATATCAGCAAATGATAATTTCTATGATCGAGATCGAAAGGGCATACCAATTCTGCCAGTAAAGGTATTTTCCCATAACTGACAGGGTTCTTTTACATGCCCCAATAGACATGGGACCGACGGCTTTACTTCCCCTCCGAAGGAAGCTGTGCTTAGGATTTTTATCGCTCAAGATATTTATATATTTAGCACCGCGTCTTACTACCCGTTCGGGTTATACGCTTAAGTACTAATTACACTAATGGATTAGGAATTGGGAGGGTTGAATTTTAGAGGAAGTGAACCCGCATTTGCGTGGAGGGAGAGTGGAAAACCATTTAGGAAAAACCACCCCAGTTCACCCGAACGAGATTCGAACCTCGATCTCCCCGTCTTCGGCGGTCGAGCTCAACACGACTTGCGCGTTAGCCAACTACGCCACCGAGGCGGGTTTTATCGCTCAAGAAAAATTCATCAATCCCATATGGGTTTGAACCCATGAACATCAAGTCCTAAGACGATCACTTTACCCCAAGACCACAGAGGCCAACCAGATCAAAGCCACTTTAGCTAAATAAATGGAGATTCACTATCAATAATAAATGATCACTTTTAATTCTTTTGAGCACTACTTCGTATTACCATTTCAGACTAAGCGCATACCTATGTACTTAATACGCTAATGTGTTCATGATGAGTAAGGTTTAATTTAGAGTAAGTACACACACATTTATTTGGAGGGAGTTTGTAAAAGCCTTTGGAAAAAAGACACCCCTCATTACATCAAAACGAGATTCAAACATCAATATCCTATTCAAATGTCCAGTCTATTGCGAGAGTGAAACCTTGGACTATTCAACCCCCAAAGCGGTTCACTTCTATATTGTTTTTGAAACCCATTGGGTTGACCAGTCAATACCCTGAACACAGTTCTAGATTCTCACATTCATGCTGCATATCCTGCCTACCGTAATTTACGAGACCTGATTATCCTTACAATGTCTTGTGATGAGTCTGGGGTATGTAACTGATCATTATGTAACCTCTTCCACTCACCAGTAACCTCATCCCTTTTTGAACCAAATATATTCATAAGCACCTTATTTTCGAACATCCTAATTATTTTTCGTCCTTTAATGTAAGAGACCAAGTTTACCGACCATATATTTTTTTTATCGATTTTACATATTGCATCTTAGAGCTTCAGTTGTTATTCATTTTAAAATACATAGCAAGAAAGCCAAATTAAAAGATAAAGCTTTGTTCACATGGTCTAAAGTTCCAGGTTCACATTTGACTGGTTTGCCTGTGACGGGGAGGTATTGGCTCTAGGTGAGCTGGAGATGTTTATCAAAATGTGACTTATCACAATGTTTCCTCAACTTTTCTAAACCTTAATTAATGTTGACTGTAGATATTGCATCCCTATTTATGTTGATTAAACGTTGATTTTATGTCATTATAAAAAAGATGAAATGGATAAATTATCTAGTAAAATGTTAAAAACTATGTAATAGCATGATATGATTTTTTTAAAATAAACTATGTTCTCGTAAAATTCTTTATAATAGTATTACTAACATATATAAAAAAGTGAATACCACCCAAAGTGGGGCTTGAACCCACTAAGCCAGAAATTGTGAATCTCATGTTCATACGACTTAGCTAACAGGGCCCTATTTGAAAACCTTAATTCTTCATTTATAAAAATAACCTATAAAAATAACCTAATAATAGCTTGAACTGTACTAAGTGACAGTGCTTATGTATATATATATATATACAAACATATATACACATATATACACATATATTTACGTATATATTTACTTGAATGAACTTGACTTTGCCGTATTTTTCTGACATTTTTTGGAATTTGCTTTTATTATTTAAAAAAGTTTTAAAATATCACATAGGACTACATATTAATATTTGATAAGCGCAATATGGTAGCATTGGCCACATAATTTTTAAATACATATTTATTATAAGCTAAGGAACGCAAATGCTAAGCATTGATTACTAGAATAAGGTTGAAATTAAACGGGTTGCCACCAAGCACTTTGGCGAGAAAGCTGTGGGGAAAGCACGGAACTACAGTAGAATCGGAATTGGATGCAAAAGTATAAACGAGAATCCGGGTTTGGCGTTGTGGTTCCCCTTCCACAGTCATGTCGTCTAATTAAATCCTACATACCGAAAGATACCATTCCTAATTAGTCTGGCACCATTCTTTATTTTCTCTTGTAACTGAAATGGCTTTGCTTTCCTCTCAGTGTGGTTTTAGAGTACTCGACTGTTCAGGAAACAATAGATTCAAGATTAGCTGCTATAATCCTTAAAATGTAGGCACTAATCATCACCAATTTCAAAATACAAGATTATAAAAATAGTTTATTAATTTTATCTGTCTTAAGTTTTTGGCAGCCAGTCTTACTACCCGTTCAAGTTATACACATATATACTAATTACACAAATGTATTGGGGATTAGAAATGTTGAATTTAGAGGAATTGTACTAATATTTGAGTAGAAAATCATTCATGATAAAATATTTTCAGTACACTTGGGCGGAATTTGAACGCCGATATCCCCATCATTGGCAGTCTGGTCCATTGTGAACGAGATGCCCTTTTAGACGATGCAACCATCGAAGAGGATTTGGTTATTATTTGACAAAGGTTTAATTTAATTCATAGTTTACTTTTTAATTTTAATCAAATAATGCATCAATCCTGCTAGACCATCCACGCACTCTATATAATAATGAAAAAGAATCGATGGGAATGTCAGACTTGTTAATTATTTATTACTCTATATATTATTTTTATGATCTCTACCGCTTTATTTTTATTTTTCACTCGTCATACTACCTGTTCAGGTCATAAACATATAAGATACTCGCTCTAATGGGGTAAGAATGAGAAAGGAAGCATTTTAGAAGTAATTTACCCGGATCTGCGTGGAAGGAGAGTGGGAAATAATTTAAGATAAAGCACTCCTGGTAGGACTGACCGGGATTCAAAACCGGACTTCCCATCATCAGCAGACAAGTCCAACACCAGAATGAAACCTTAGACTATTCATCTACAGAAATTCTCCATTCGTGAAATACATCTATACCGATTTAATAGACAAAAGTAAGATATTATTTTCGTGGAACTTATGAATAAAACCCTAATAGACTTAACCAGAATTTAACACCAACTTTGCCATCACCGACAAGCAAACCAGACGAGGTTAACCCCTCATGAAGCACAAAACCCATTGCAACGACACGGCACCGCTCACTTGGCACCAGCCACTTGCTTTTTTTTTTCGATGGAACGTAGCCCACTACGAGAGCCCGGACTTCTAGGCACCGCACCGCTCGGCACCACACCGCTCGGCACCACACCGCACTGCTCAGCACCGCTCGGCACCGCACCGCTAGGCACCGCACCGCTTGGTACAGCAACGCTCGGCACCACACCGCTAGGCACCGCACCGATAGGCACGGCACCGCACCACTCAGAACATCACCGCTAGGCACCGCACTGCTCGTACCGCACCGCTCAGCACCGCACGCTAGGCACCACACCACTCGGCACCGCTCCGCTCGGTACTGCACCGCTAGGCACCACACCGCTAGGCACCACACCGCTAGGCATGGTACCGCACCGCTCAGCACCGCACCGCTCAGCACCGCACCGCTAGGCACCACACCGCTCAGCACCGCACCGCTAGGCACCACACCGCACTGCTCAGCACCGCACCACTAGACACCGCACCGCTCGGCACCGCACCGCTAGGCACCGCACCGCTTGGTACCACAACGCTCGGCACCGCACCGCTAGGCACCGCACCGCTCGGTACCCCGCACCGCTAGGCACGGCAACGCACCACTCAGAACATCACCGCTAGGCACCGCACTGCTCGGTACCGCACCGCTCAGCACCGCACGCTAGGCACCACACCACTCGGCACCGCTCCGCTCGGTACTGCACCGCTAGGCACCACACCGCTAGGCACCACACCGCTAGGCATGGTACCGCACCGCTCAGCAGCGCACCGCTCAGCACCGCACCGCTAGGCACCACACCGCTCAGCACCGCACCGCTAGGCACCGCACCGCTTGGTACAGCAACGCTCGGCACCACACCGCTAGGCACCGCACCGCTCGGTACCGCACCGCTAGGCACGGCACCGCACCACTCAGAACATCACCGCTAGGCACCACACCGCTCAGCACCGCACCGGCCAGAATGCTCTTGGGGACATTTTTGCCGGTCGAGGCAACCATCCAGTCTGGCCCTGACCACGTGTTAGTTAACACATGTGCACATTGTTGTTTTCACAGTGTTTAGTGTTTGTGATATGTGTTTTCATTTTATTATTTGTGTAAATATGAGTACGGATGAACTACTTTTCTTAAATACATCGTGCACCCAGAATATGTGTTCCCACGGAACACGTTTTTCCTGCTCTTCTTGTTCCACACAAACTAATAAAATTAACATAAACTCCTCTTCCTATGAACTGTCCATTGCAACTAGAGATGTGAAAAAATTACCAATACTATACTAATATTGGTATTTTAATGTCGATACCAGTATTTTTTTTACTCGATACTTTTTCCGATACTTTTACTGATATTAGCACTCACACTCCGGTATCGGATCGGTATCGAAAGAAACAACTTGGTTTGTTACCTTCACCATAGCTGGGACTAAATGTTTATTTACTATGGTTAAAGAAGGGCACAATATAGATTGAAAATATATATTATTAATAATATCTAGCTATTAAATCTCTTTCCATCAGCCACATTTTCATAGACGTTCTGAAAGCTGGTGTGGTAAAGCCTTTTATATAATATCCATCATACAATCCTATCTATCATACCTTTCAAGTTCCAACACACAACATAGACGCGATGGACCTAAATATACTATGACATGGTTAAATCATTATAATTGTCATTGTTTCAATAAATATGAAAATACAATTATTATTACTACTGTGCAAAATTATTACTTGATTAAAAAATCCATTTTTTCAGATTAATTATTATTATTATTATTATTATTATTATTAGCACCGCGTCTTACTACCCGTTCGGGTTATACGCACTTACGCTAACGTGTAATGGTAGGGTGATTGTGAGATGAAATGGAGGACCTACAGTTTAACGTGGAATCCGAACCATGGTGGAGGCCTGGCATTCCTCACATTCACAAGTTGTGATTAATACACATCTTGTCAGAGGTGAAGGAAGGGTTTGGTAATCAGACAAATCTGTGCTTTTTCAGATTAAAATTTCAATACCGATACCTACTGTTATCGATACTTTTCTTTCGATACCACATCCCTAGTTGCAACTGAAGTATTTTGGCCGATACCATGCGTGACGCTATAGCCAGTTACAATGGGTTCACAACAGAACTGAACGGTGCCGAACGGTGCCGGGCGGTGTCGGCGGTTACAATGGGGTTCCTGCTTTAGTCTAAATAGATTGCCTACCAATGCGGCCAAGCGTTATTTTAGCACCGTGTTTTACTACCCGTTCGGGTTATACGCTTAAGTACTAATTACACTAATGGATCAGGAATTGGGAAGATTGAATTTAGAGGAAGTGAACCCGCATTTGCGTGGAGGGAGAGTGGAAAATCATTTAGGAAAAACCCAACCGAGATTCGAACCTCGGTCTCCCCGTCCTCGGTAGTCTAGCTGAACACGAAACAAGCGCGTTAGCTAACTAGGCCACCGAAGTGGATATGAGAAATGTTGAATTTAGAGAAAGTGTACCTGCATTTGCGTAGAGAGGAGAGTGGAAAACCGTTTAGGAAAATCAATCTTCAGTACACTTGACGGGATGTGAACCCCGATTTTCCCATCATTGGCAGTCTAGTGTATTGCAAGAATGACGCCTTAGATCACGCGGCCACTGATGCGGGTAAAACCCTAATTACATTTAATTAAAACTGTTTCAAACCAGATTAAATACATTTTGAGTGGTACACGGATTTAACATGAGTTTGTTTATCTTAAGTATACACACAATTTATGGACTTTTAAAAATGTGGTTTTCATCGAATTTTTAAAAAGGTAGATTTAATTCTAAAACTAATAGGTTTTAACTATTTTATAAATTTCTCTATTCCAATTTTAGGTGCTAATGACAATGCTAACTCACCAAAACAATAACTACAATTTCTTACAAAGATGTTGGTCTATTTATGGTAACATGATGTCGTTTACGGTATCATTTTATTATTGGTTTAGTGGTATATAAGGAATATTTTTATTTTGCTAAATAGTTATGTTAATTATTTACAATAATTAATATCAACTGCTCTATTTTTAACACTATGACACTGACCAACTATTTATATTTAATGTTGTTTCAAATATATATACAGTCCAATTTTCATAAGAAGAGCTTTTTTTTTTGTAAATATAAAATTTTTCGCAGTCAACATGGATAATATTTAAAAAAATTACTAACGCTATTTTATAGGTAATTACCTTGATGTCTTGGGGTAAAGTGCTTGAAACGATACCCCATCTACATGGGTTCAAACCCAGCCTAGGTCAGCGGGTTTTTCTTTAGTGATAAAAATACGAAGCAACACTTCTTTCGGGGGGGAGGGGGGGAATAAAGCCGTCGGTCCCATGTCGATTGTGACATGTAAGAGAATCCAGGAAGATATGTGAAAATACCTTTCCTGGCAATATTGTTAGGCCCTTTCGCGCTTGTTCATAGAAATTCAGCGTAGAAAGCACCGGGGAGCCACCTCACTTCCTGAACTTCCAAATAACTTAGGATTTCTACCAGATGGTGCAGGCATCACTAACCAGCCGAGCGGCTGAGTGCATGCCCAGCTCTAGATGGATAGCAATCACACAAAGCCAAATTTCGAAGAGGAAGATTTTATAAATATTGCTAATATCTATCAAAAGTGACGGATGTAAATATTATGACCGTGCATTTAATACGGGAGAGAGTATATAATCACATTTCCATCTTCCAGATATTCAAGCCTAGGTCCTGGCACAGATTTATCTGATTGCCAAACCCTTCCTTCACCTCTGACAAGACGTGTATTAATCACAACTTGTGAATGTGAGGAATGCCAGGCCTCCACCGTGGTTCGGATCCCACGTTAAACTGTAGGTCCTCCATTTCATCTCACAATCACCCTACCATCACACATTAGCGTAAGTGCGTATAACCGAACAGGTAGTAAGACGCGGTACTAAATAATAATAATAATAATAATAATAATAATAATAATAATAATAATAATAATAATAATAATAATAATAATAATAATAATAATAATAATAATAATAATAATAATAATAATCTTCCAGATAAGGCCTTTTTACAAATAATGGACCGTACAAACTCACATCATATACCTAAAAGGCGATGAAATTGTTGGGATAAAAATAATCCCCATAGCTAAATTAAACTAGGGTTACAAAATGCTCTGTGTTTTAAATAAAATAATATAGACATTTGTTTTATTTGTACTTTCAACTCTTTGAAATATAAACCTGTAATGGTGCTATGAAGCACAAAATCAATTAGATAATAATTAATTAATTAAAACTTAGTTCCTCCGTGTTGGATGGTGTTGAGATGGCTAAGGTAACTTGATACATTTTGTTCTGTTTGGTTTTGTTTAATTCAAAATTTTGCAATTACTTAGTAGTCAGCAAGGACTAGGAGAAATGGAGAGCCATGTCACTCTAGCAGGAAAGTGAAGAAACAGAATAATAAAATAATATACGCCTCTAAATCAAACTGAAAGGATTGTACCTTGTGATATCTACTGTTAAATCTCTTTTCATTGGATGTATACTAGTTTTTTTTTCCTGTTCCACTATAATCATTGGAATAGGTTTTTTTTTTCCACAGTCAACATTCAAAATAGAACCCTCTCTTCTGTAGAACTGATGGTACAGTCCCATCTAGATAGGAAGGAATCTTTCTGACAAGTATAAAAGCTACTTGAACCATTTTCAACAAGAGAACACAGATTTTGGTCGATAATCTAGATATTAATATGGACAGCAAATCAAACTAAGGGCAAGTCTTATGACTACCGCCTAAATATTGCTATCGGGAGGTTAAAGTTAGCTACCAGTTAAAGGTTATTAGCCACTTTAATATTTACGATTATTATGAACTGAATTTATCTGACGGATAACTATCTGTAGGATAAATATATTTTTATACGGATAATGCAAGGGTTGGTACTGTTTTTACTGGTGCGCGCATGCGTATAAGCCCTTATGCTTCCGCTACAACCTAGCGAGCGAGAACACTCAACATTTGTTAAATAATGGCAGCCAAACGATTGCGAGGAAACAGATGGCGTGACGTGGGTGCAGAAGCTAAGTTTTCTTGCAAGTACTAATTTCGGTGTCCGCCAAAATGTGGTCAAAAGTTGGGTACAACGTTTACAAAATTTCATTTATTGTACTCACATTTTGATAATTTGTTCTTATATAAATATAACTCTACAAATAGCTTGTCAGTTTATATAAGTGTTAATTAAATGTTCTAGCTTTATATAGTTAGAGCCCGGGCCTGTGCTTAATAAACATGTGAACCAAGATTTTAACCCAAAAACAGATTCTGATAGGCTTAAACTCATTAAAAACAATGCGTCACTATTGCAACAACCATTTTAACTTTCAGATAAAAGTTTTCAGGTACTTAAAACTTCCGATAAAAATGTGATGGATAAATACATTTTATCTGGTGGATAAATGATATCTTGCTGTCATAAGACGCACTTTTAATTTATCCACCAGATATAAATATTTGTCTACCGGATTAATATTTATCCAGGAGTCATAAGACCGGCCCTAACAATATTAAAAAAAAATAACTTTAATTGTAGTTCTCTATGGGTATGAAACGTGGTATCTTACCTTACATGACGAAAAAAATTTAGGGTGTTGGAAAACAAGGTGCTTAGGAAGATATTTGGTCAAAAAAGGTATGAGGCTACTGGAGAGTTTAGGAGGTTACATAATGATGAGATACATACCCCGTACTCTTCACAAGACAATGCTAGAATAATTAAGTCTCATAGATTACGGTAGGCAGGACATGAAGCGTGAATGAGAGATTCTAGAAACTTGTTCAGGGTACTTATTGGCAAACTCAATGGAGAAAGAGCATTGAGAATATCTAGACGCAGAAAGGTGGATAACATTAGAATAGACCTGAAAGAGATAGGGTGTAATGAGGTGGACTGGGTAGAACTAGCTCAAGATAGGGATAGGATGTAATAAGTTGTACTAGATAGCACTAGCTCAAGACATGGATGGGTTGAGAAATTTCGAATGTCCGGAAATGAAATTCCACGTTCTTAATGTCATAGAGTAAAGAGTAATTAAAACCAGGTTCATATTTTTATGAGAAGGGCCTGGACTTTGATGAGAATCCATCTTTTCGTTTGTATATCACAGACAATGCTCATATATACAGTACATACATTCTCTTCATGATGCCTTAATTGTAGAAATGTTTTTATAAGGCATTCTTTGGTTATTTTTTGTAACTTTGGCTTTTTAAGTAATATAATTGTATAAGTGCGTAGTTTTTGAGTCTTTTTAGGCATTTTTGGTTCATTTTTAGGCATTTCTGCTGAATAAGTGTATTTTTAAATACTACCGATAATTTTTTTGAATACAGATATACTCAAACATTATTTTTTCCAACATACACTACTGTCAGACTGAGAAGATAATTTAGGTAATAAACTTTGTACCCTATTGGCTAGTCTGGTTGTAAAATACACATTCCTGGTAAGACTGCATCTAAGCTAGAGAGAATTGCGTTGGGAGGGGGCAGCTATTACTTCTGAAGCAGATATTTGTAAATAAATGTTGTATTTAGCAAAATGAAAGAGTTTAGTTGTTAAACTCTTTTTTTCATTACATGAATAATTTTTGGTTTACATTTGTAAAGCACGTGTTTTATTTAGCAGTGTGCATTTATTACAATTCTTTGTTCATATTTTAAGGTTATTTTTTGAAAATTTGAAGACATATTTTAGGGTTTTTAGTTCATTTTATCGATCCTTTTATAATTATTCTTAGGTCACCAAATTAGTTGCTAAACATAAACGGGCCCTTTATGACGGATATTAAAAAACAACTGTTGATATCACCACGCATGGATTGAACTGACACATTCCATTATCAGATATTCCCATGTAAATAGCTAATAGAGTTTAAACAAAACACAATAATTTGTTTATCCATGAAAATCTGAAAGTAAATATCTGTCTAAATTACACATGCTAGAACAAAAGTACCACTGATGGCTTCCCAAAATATCCTCAACATTCGTTGATCACACTCACCAAATGAGATAGAATTCTGAAGAGCGAGTTTGACACCTGAAGGTACGAAGATTTCACTTCGTTATCTGTAGAGCATTTTCGCTTTCTCACCAAGCTTTGTTATTTCACTATCTTCAGAGCTAATTTCCTGTGACGTCATTGCTATCCAGATACTCTAGAGGTCTGGTTGTAAAGCTGAACATCCAGTTTCCTGGGAACTGGAGCTGTGATACTGTTCTTCTTGCTTAGTTCATTTGAACGTGCGTCTGCCTGCTGGTTAAATGGACCCGGGATCAATTCTTGACTTTATTATTGGGTTTATTTAATTTAACTGAAAGAGATAGTGTGTGTAATAAGGTGGACTGTATATAACTAGCTAGAGATAGGGATAGGGTGTAATGAGGTGGACTGGATAGAACTAGCTCAAGATAAGGATTAGGTGTAATGAGTTGGACTGGATAGAGCTAGATAAAGATAGGTATAGGGTGTAATGAGGTGGACTGGATAGAGCTAGATAAAGATAGTGATAGGGTGTAAAGAAGTAGATTGGTTAGAACTAGCTCAAGATAGGGATAGGGTGTAAAGAGGTGAACTGGATAGGACTAGCTCAAGATAGGGATAGGTAGCCTACTTTTTTAAGTGCGGCAATGACATTTCGTGTTCCTAATGCTATAGAGTAAGTAAATAATTAAGTAAATTAAGTAGATAGCATATGTTTATTATGTTTGTGATAGTACTAGGTTGGTGTAGTCGGATTTAATTGGAGGCAAATGTTTAAGAAACTTTGATAAATATCAGCACATAGACATATTCACATAGTATCACAATCTAAAAAATAAATCATGAAACCCAATCATTGCTTCGCTAGTCCTAGCGACTCACACCGGTGGCCGTGTGGACCAAAACGTCAGTCTCGTACTGTTTATTTTTCTGGTGGAAGAGTTTGGTTTCTCACTGGTGGGTGGATTTCCTCATGGTGTTAATTGATCTGAAACTATCAGTGCATTCTCTGATACAATTCCTCATGATACCATAACTTAAACCGTTAATAGCACTACTAAGCTACCCACACCGGAGGGCACGAGGTCTAAGTGTCAGGCTCATTTAGTCTGGTTTGCCGTTGACGTGTAAGCCAGGCTTGGAACCCGGGTGGTTGTAATGAGTTTCTTTACTCAATGGCTCTCCACACATTTATCAAGCAAATGTGGCTACATTTGTTCAAATTTTATCCTCCTCATACATATCACATTAGATTTATTACTATAAATAAACCACTTCGGTGGCCGTATAGTCTATGACATCATTCTCGTATTAAACTAGAATGCCGATGACGGGGAGATAAGGGTTCGAATCCCGGTCGGGTGTACTAAGGGTGATTTTTAATTCTGACTTTCCCTCCACAAAAATGAGGGTACACTTCCGATAAATCCAACCTATCTTAATTCTTAACATTTTAGCATAATTAGTACATATGCGTATAATCTGAACTGATAGTAAGACGTGGGGTAGAAGAAAAACAGAAACATTATTTTAAACATGCTTGTAAAAAAAAACAATAAATTAAATAAAATATGTTAAAAATAGCTACTACAAAAACGAAATTATTTCCTGCAGAACAAATGAACACACCAATGTTAAAAAAATAAGTCCACGAAATAATCCGAAACAAACTTTTAGTGGGTGGATATGGATAGTCCTTACACAAAGGTTGTAATGGCCTGCAGCTTATGTTGCAGTGATGAGTTGAACACCAGATTAGAAGGGACACCTAAAGCTGGATTAGAGCACTAGATATATCCAAGGGATAAACAACTAGTTCTCGTAGAAAGTGAGGGGGGAGGATGGGTTGGGTTGTAACAGGAGGGGGGGGGAGGCATGAGATGTAGGATGATGGAACGGAAATGACCAGGAAGCCGTTGACGGCTCTGAACGGAGAAACGCTAGTAAATACATACACAAACACAGGCTTGTCCATCCCCCCCCCACCCCCCATCATTTTTTAAAATAATATATTGAAAGTTACACATACAGTAGATCCAACGTGTCAGAAGATTAATTTCCATTTCATACGTAGATGTCGCTAGTCGGTAAGTTGGACTTGGGGAACAAGATATTACATCCTGTTAGAATGTTAATTAAACATTTTTGTACGTCTAATGGATCTTCAATTATTGATTAAATAGTTAGAAATCAACAAACGAGGTAGAACATATTACCAGCCGGATATGTGATCTAGATTAAGACCATCCCCATTGTGTAAAGCCGCCTCCTCGTTGAGTCTACAAGGCCGATCGAGAAGTGTCTAGCAACAAGCAGACTTCCCCACTGAATCGAAAAAAAAAAAAAAAAAAAAAACCACTCGAAAGCAATATGTTTGATGAGGATGAAGTACTTATTGCTTGGACCGCATTCACTATTTTTGCGTAAAAAAAAAATACTACGTTAAAGAAGATTTGTGGTACGACTAAGTCTCCAAAGTAGAAGTAGATGCAGTGGTAGCTATTTGATAGAATATCTAAAATAGGATCATGTCGATGTTTTGAGATTTGAATATATCTGTAACGGCCCCTTCTGAAATTTATTTCGGATGTCCAAAAGTGAGTTCGAAAATTTATTTCAAACAGTTGTACCAAAGATATGTAAACAGGACATCAACTTCAGACAAGCCATTCCCACTAAGGGGATTCTTTCTTGGTCCCTACGATACTTAAAGGTGTGGGATCGAAAAAGTTCAGTAAAAGAAAGCAATTTTTGGGATATCCCACTCCATTTTCTAAAATAATAAAAAAACTACTCCACCCTGTAATGTTTGAATGTCGATTGAGACATGAACAAATCCCCACTACAAGAATAGACTCGAATTTCTTTGATATTTACTGACACTAGATGGGAAACCAATCGAGAAGTCGAGCGACATATTTTGTCGATCCACAAATCTTACTGTCCACTCAGTGGGGACGCGGCCTAAGACTCACAATTTCCCTCAATAGCATTAATAATAATAACAATAATAATAGTAATAATACTGCCGGAGAGGAATAAAGAGGATGAAGTGAATGGATCGGTTGACTAATGAAGTTCTAAGAAGAGTCAATGAAAGAGAATCATTTTTCAGGTGATTCTATGAAGAAAGGTCAACTGGATGGGTAACATTATGAGAAGAAACGTCCCATTGATTGAAATCGTAGAAGTTAAGGTGGAAAGGAGAATGGTACCAGGAATATGTTGGATGAATCTCATGGATAACCTCAAACAAGGTTTTTCAGAAATGTCAGGATATAAAAAAGTAATATGGTGTTAGGACATTCTGAACGAGTCAGTTTGAACAAGAAAATGGACCTGTCGAACGACAGGAACATGATCATTTCAGTTTCAGTTTACTTTATTATAGTGATGGTTAAAAGTCAAAAGACCTAAAACTGGACATCACTGTAAAGTAAATATGTACCTTATAATATATAATTATATTTACATAAGAAAATTAAATAACTAATCATAGCTAAGTAATCATAGTCTACATGCAAACAAGAAGTTACTTTATGATGATGATGATAATAATAATAATAATAATAACAATAATAATAATAACAATAATAATAATAATAATAATAATAATAATAAATAATAATAATAATAATAATAATAAATAATAATAAGCTACAATAATAAAGAGAAGTAGTGAAAATCAATAAGCAGTTATATCATTTTTTAAAAAGTAAGTAGAATAATTCTTGCATCGTTGCTTTTCCTATCACGTAGAAAAAGACACGATAGCTTTTACATAATTAAATAAGTTATACTTGATGAAGGATAGGGAAGGAAAATGCATCACAGAAATATATAAGATTAATAAATAAGTTTATTAAAAAGCAAATAAAAATCTATAGAATGACATATGAGTGACAAGATTTTAATTCAATTAATTAACGATATCTGTATTCCGTTATTGAGGTAGAAAACTTTAGGTTGGACTAATAGGTATTATAACTTTGCACACAAGGAACCAACAGTAGCTAGATAGAACATTTTATTTATTTTAATTACTCTAGAAATAGGGATATTTGCTCTTACTCAAACGATGAAGCGTCTGCCACAACTCGGCAACAGTAAGGCAATATACAAACAAACAATCTAGCCAGGCAAATACCAGACTAATATCTGAGAGGTCTAATCATAAAAAATAGTTAAACACCTGAAAATATAAACATATCAAATCCTATATTTTTAGAGTTACAAAAAAGAATATTATTTAAGCTAGCTTGCTTGTATTAACCCTCAAGGAAAGTTACGAAAAACTAAAGAATAATATCCTATAAGAGAAGCTTCTATTTTACAAATAATAAATGGCTAACAATCAGGCCTCTAAACAGTAATTTACTATGGCCGGTCATTTCCTAATGAGTACTGCCAGAGCAATCAATAGTAAATTTATACATCCACCCATTACTAGGGCATACAACAGCTAATACTATCTTTGAACACTAAGATAAATATAGTGCCTGATGGGGCCGAAAGATAACATTATCCTCGTGGGCCACTACTTCAATCTAGCAGTGCTTACACTGGTTGCGCACCGTAAATAGCTACACAAACAAGGGTGTAATCGTGACTGCAACTAGTCAATGACCTAACTAGGTCCAAGAAGAAAATGTTAGATGATCTGATTGTAGCCATAAAGAGATTCTAAATGAGATACTACCGTTTAGGGTGTCATAAAAATATAACAATGGGTCAAGGACTTAGAAAAGGAAATTAAATTCACGGACTCAGTATACTCAGTCACCTCGTCCAATACATATGTAGAGCATAGAGCCCTCGTATTTAAACTATGCTTTATGGGCATACGGAAATAATCGTCAAACAATCTGACTCAAGGAACTATGTCTGATGGACATAGAAAATAACGTCAGACATCCTGACTAAATAAACCATGTCTGATGGACATAGAAAGCAACGTCAGACATTCTGACATGATACTCAATGTCTAATCGACATTGAAAATAAAGCAAAACATTCTAATACGTGAAACTATGTCTGAGGGACATAGATAGCAACGTCAGACATTCTTACATGATACTCAATATTCTCAGAAGAGGCTTCCTCTGCGACGTGGAGGTGTGACTGACGCCTAATACATTGTGGTCACCAGTAGTCTTTGGTGCTGAAGTTGTATGGCGTAGTTCCTTCTCCGGTAATAAATACAATGGAATACAAAAATGTGATCCACAGGGAATATGTTATATAGCAACAGAACTGCCTCTGACTACAACGAGGGGACTGAATTGTATCCATTCGGAATGGTATCCATTCCGATAGTTTTGTAATAAACTGCTTTTGTGAAAATCCTGAATTGTATCCACTGGAATTATATCCCCCAAAACCTGAATCGTACCCCCTCGGAATGGTATCCATTCCGATAGTTTTGTAATAAACTGCTTTTGTGAAAATCCTGAATTGTATCCACTGGAATTATATCCCCCAAAACCTGAATCGTACCCCCTCGGAATGGTATCCATTCCGATAGTTTTGTAATAAACTGCTTTTGTGAAAATCCTGAATTGTATCCACTGGAATTATATCCCCCAAAACCTGAATCGTACCCCCTCGGAATGGTATCCATTCCGATAGTTTTGTAATAAACTGCTTTTGTGAAAATCCTGAATTGTATCCACTGGAATTATATCCCCCAAAACCTGAATCGTACCCCCTCGGAATGGTATCCATTCCGATAGTTTTGTAATAAACTGCTTTTGTGAAAATCCTGAATTGTATCCACAAATGGCCGACTTGAGTTTTAACAGAAGGAACGTTTAACGTAAAAGCTTTGTCACAATTCTGGTAGAGGGCAGCAGGATGGAATCTTCTTAACTTACTACTTGTATACTAGAGTGCAGACAAATCCAATCAAATTATTTAAATAAGTTTAAGTAATTATTTGAAATTCGTAGACTCATATAAGGCTGCCAACATTACATAGAATATTAAAAAGCATAGCGTTATAAATTATTTATGATTTCCAATTAAGAGGATATTCGTATCCTAAATCAGCCAGTCCTGCTCGATTATACACTTTAGGCCAGGGGAACAGAAGTTAAACGTATGGACATTAGGAGCACCTTTTAGAAAATATAAACAAATTGTTTGCAGTCATAATTGATAAGATTTTACTCTATTTCACTGTTATTTATAGATATTGACTATCTTTGTATTAATATTATCACTGTTCACCATAGTTTTTATTTTGTTTCCTTGAAGATGATTCAAAAATTCATTTGTAATCAAATCGATATATGAGAATTTAAAATAACTTTGTCATTAGTGCTCTAATTCTCTTTTCAAGTGGCCTGTTTAAGTATTTTCTTAAAAACGAAGTATTCATTCTCTTTAAAGATTGCAGTGCATATTAGAAAATTAATTTGCAACCTTTTTTAACATGTAAGATTTTTTTTCGGGTCAATATATTTTAGAGCATGTATTGACTTCTATAATTTTAAAGAGAGAAATCTTTTATTTTATTTGGCAACAGACTTTAGCCACTATGTTAAAAAATAATTATTCAAAATCTAGATTTAATTTATTCAAATCTAGTAAGAAATGAGACGGTTTTGATGAATTCTGGCAAGAATTTTATTAATGTAAATGGCAGCAATGCTTTACTCGCTCATTTATAATCAAAATAAAAAAGTTTCTACAAGACAACGTTTTCATATTTTCCTATAAACATTTTAAGAGGTATGGAAGTTATTCAATTTGTTTCAAATCCCATGTAAGATTTTGCAGGCGATGTTCACCACAATTATTACAACCACCATAAAATTACTGTCTTTGCCACACTAGGGAAAATATACTTATGGCGTGATATTTATATGTGACTTTTAAAGCTAAGGAACAATGTTAATTTTCATAATTTGGGTGAAAAATGTGGTTTAAGAATTGGTTTTTTTAGTATATATATTGCGTTCACTAGATGCATCAGTGAATTTTTTTATAATACATTATGGGTGATTATTTCGTATGAGTAATTGTCTTCATTTTTAAGCTATATAATTGCACCTCCTCTGGTTAAAAAAAGGATAGCGTTAACGAGGAAACCAATGAGATAGAAAGAGACGTAGGTGTCTATAAGCGCATCTACTGCAATTTAAGAGCGAGACGACCTATCGCTATTTATTATTTGCTCCATAAATTTATAAAGGTATTTTAGTAACCATTCATCACACGAAATTTAATATAGCCTGACATATATTAATAATTCGCATAAAATAGTAAAGTATATCACAATGTCTTATCAAGTATTAAGAGAAAAAGAAATACCCGAAGGGTTTTCTCTTTCTCACGCAATGTAAAACAGACGACAGCTCGAAAATTTCAGACACAGACATCCAAATCCAATTGATCATTGGCTGTTTTGATTTGTGTTAGGCTAGGCTTAATGAAAGCTCAGGTTTTCATTCATAGCTTAAATAATAGTTTGACCATGGCTAATTGTCGAGAATTATCTACAACGACGATCAAGCCACATTTTAAAATCTCCCAGCCATAAAATATATTGATAAATGATAACATCCATCACTAACATTTTGATGAGTATGACTAGGAAAATACCCAATTCACTTGTATAATTCGAACACTTACGTGTGGGTGAAATGCGAGTTTAGTTCAGTGGTTTCCAAATTAAGCCAGGTTTGAAATCAATGTTGGTCTTTGAAACCATCGCGACCCCTTGATGGCCTACAAGTATTAATATCCTAGTTTTTAAATTTTAATTTTATAATATTCTTATTAATCAGGGCTATAAAAAATTTAGCACCACATCTTACTACGCGTTTGGGTTATAAACATGTGTACTAATTTCGCTAATGTGTTATGGACGAAAAAGGTTGAATTAAGATTAAGTTTACCCGGAGTTGCAAGGAGGGAGAGTGGAAAATTATTTAGGTAAAATCAATCCCAGAACCGCCAGTCAGAATATGAATCCTGACCTCATCAGTTAAACCAAACTAGCGTGCCGTTAAGCCCACGTGTTTGATAAAATTCCTATAAACTATATTATCCTATATTATTTATATGAATGCGACTAAGATGTTTCAAAAGTTAATCAACGAGCCTAGTGGGTATTTTGAAAGCTATGATAGCAGCGCCTCTCGCCTAAACACGAGACTCCTCTAGCAAACTAAGTAAGCAAGCAACAGTCTGAGCTAGGTAACCAAAAGGAACCTAATTAGTAACTAAAATGTTTTTACTGTATTTGAATTTTGCATCTTCCTAAAGTAGTAATCAATTTAAAAAGTAAACATAACATTATAATCTCAACAAGCAACGTGTTCCACCCGATAAAAGCCATGACCAAGAATGGGGTCGCTACTCCCAGGTTGTAAACTATCTGTCTAGTCACTCTAGTGCCTTAATAAAGTTCACTTAGCTATCAGCACGAGAAATGGTTAATTTGAATCTATCACTGAAAGGCTGACCTGTCGGTCTTACCGAATGGCGAGTGGAGTTTGTACCCTTCTGACTAAGTTACAAAACGCTAATCTGCGAAAGAGGGGAAGGGTAGTCATGGAGGGGGTAAGAACTGTCAGAAGAGGCCACATATTTCATGCTTGAGTGCGTTAAGTTAATATGCAACCCGCTTCATAAAATCCCTTCGAATTCGTCAAGTAGGTAACGTCGTTAAGTAAACTACCCTTAATTTTAGGTTTGTATATCTAATTCCAAAAAGATCTCTGGGGAACCCTATCCAACCTTAGATATCAAGTTTCAGCTTGATCGATGAAATGGTTTAGGCTCTATGCACAGATACAAACACACAGACAGGCGGCATCGCTAAAATATATTTTTCTGTTTCAGGGGGCCATGAAACGTCGATATTTATCAAAATTTCAAGGTTTTTTTTTTACGATATCAATACTTTCTCTAACCGAGGGGTGCGAGAAAGAAAAAATTATTTCCACAAATCAAATCAAAAGTTTTTTAAAGATTTCTATAAAGGTCTTGACTGAAATGTCTACTACTTTTTCAATTCTTCACGTCTCAATAGCCTTATGAACTAACTTCGTGTTCACACTTTAGGGATAGTATGAGAAAGGTATAATTTAGAGAAAGTGTATCTACATTTGTATGTAGATAAAGTGGAAAATCATTTAGTCAAAATTATCTCGAAACATCCGGCGAGTTTCGATCCCCGATATTAGTCATGGTGAATCAAGTTGTAGCTAGTTGTATATAGTTTTATCAAATTTATTATCAATTTATTATCAAATATATATTATTTATAAAATTATAGAAGTCAATACATGCTCTAAAATATATTGACCCGAAAAAAATCTTACATGTTAAAAAAGGTTGCAAATCAATTTTCTAATATGCACTGCAATCTTTAAAGAGAATGAATACTTCGTTTTTAAGAAAATACTTAAACAGGCCACTTGAAAAGAGAATTAGAGCACTAATGACAAAGTTATTTTAAATTCTCATATATCGATTTGATTACAAATGAATTTTTGAATCATCTTCAAGGAAACAAAATAAAAACTATGGTGAACAGTGATAATATTAATACAAAGATAGTCAATATCTATAAATAACAGTGAAATAGAGTAAAATCTTATCAATGATGACTGCAAACAATTTGTTTATATTTTCTAAAAGGTGCTCCTAATGTCCATACGTTTAACTTCTGTTCCCCTGGCCTAAAGTGTATAATCGAGCAGGACTGGCTGATTTAGGATACGAATATCCTCTTAATTGGAAATCATAAATAATTTATAACGCTATGCTTTTTAATATTCTATGTAATGTTGGCAGCCTTATATGAGTCTACGAATTTCAAATAATTACTTAAACTTATTTAAATAATTTGATTGGATTTGTCTGCACTCTAGTATACAAGTAGTAAGTTAAGAAGATTCCATCCTGCTGCCCTCTACCAGAATTGTGACAAAGCTTTTACGTTAAACGTTCCTTCTGTTAAAACTCAAGTCGGCCATTTGTGGATACAATTCAGGATTTTCACAAAAGCAGTTTATTACAAAACTATCGGAATGGATACCATTCCGAGGGGGTACGATTCAGGTTTTGGGGGATATAATTCCAGTGGATACAATTCAGGATTTTCACAAAAGCAGTTTATTACAAAACTATCGGAATGGATACCATTCGAGGGGGTACGATTCAGGTTTTGGGGATAAATTCCAGTGGATACAATTCAGGATTTTCACAAAAGCAGTTTATTACAAAACTATCGGAATGGATACCATTCCGAGAGGGGTACGATTCAGGTTTTGGGGGATATAATTCCAGTGGATACAATTCAGGATTTTCACAAAAGCAGTTTATTACAAAACTATCGGAATGGATACCATTCCGAGGGGTACGATTCAGGTTTTGGGGGATATAATTCCAGTGGATACAATTCAGGATTTTCACAAAAGCAGTTTATTACAAAACTATCGGAATGGATACCATTCCGAGGGGGTACGATTCAGGTTTTGGGGGATATAATTCCAGTGGATACAATTCAGGATTTTCACAAAAGCAGTTTATTACAAAACTATCGGAATGGATACCATTCCGAGAGGGTACGATTCAGGTTTTGGGGGATATAATTCCAGTGGATACAATTCAGGATTTTCACAAAAGCAGTTATTACAAAACTATCGGAATGGATACCATTCCGAGGGGGTACGATTCAGGTTTTGGGGGATATAATTCAGTGGATACAATTCAGGATTTTCACAAAAGCAGTTTATTACAAAACTATCGGAATGGATACCATTCCGAATGGATACAATTCCGCTCCCCCACTACAACAGGAGATCTAAGGGAAAAGGGGGGGGGGGGAAGAGAGTTGCGAAATAAATCCACTCTCTCACTAGCGCTGTCAGCATGAGTGGCGAGCAGAGACAATTATCTTTCTTTTCTTCGACGTGTGCCCTTCGATCAAGACGTGAAAATGCTCGCGATGCCGAGATGGTCCGATGGGGACATGTTCCTCGACGCTTGGGCGTTTCCCGGCAACATCAATTTAGAGTGAGTCACCACCACCTGCCACATCTTATTGGAATAGATTAGTACTTGTTAACTTGTTTTAACTGTCTTTCTGGAATTTTACTTGTCTTTATGGCATTTTGATTGTAGATGTCACCCGCCTCAGTGGCGTAGTTAGCTAACACGCTAGTCATGTTGAGCTCAGCTGCCGAGGACAGGGAGATCAAGTTTCGAATCTCGGTCGGGTGAACTGGGGGTGGTTTTCCACTCTAACTCCACGCAAATGCGGGTTCACTTCATCTATATTCAAACTTCCCAATTCCTAGCCCATTAGCGTGATTAGTAATTAAGCGTATAACCCCAACGGGTAGTAAGACGTGGTGCTAAATAAATAAAAAATAAATTTTAGATGTTATATTATATAAATGACATGCTACATTCTCATTTAAATAATAGAGGTAGAACATGAACTGAGTAAATTAATTTTAAGGAACTTCCTTAAATAATAAGTTTAACTCTTCTTTTGTGGTAAATGTCGAATTTGACAAATCTAGATTTTGCGCTATTGATACAACGGCATTTAGGGTTGACCCTGTAAGAGTTATTGAGAGAAAACAATTTTTTGTTTACGAAGGGCTCGAGAAGAGCAAATTTACAGGAAAGGTTGCTATTGAAAGTATTAAAAACAAAATGTCTACGCGAAAAGAGAGTTTTGAGCTCTAGAAAGTTTCGAACTGTCATACATATGACAAATCCCGTTGAGAAAGAATTTATCATAGCAAGTAGTCACAAATTAGCGTCGAACGTTTTCCAAATTGATAGCGTCAGTTAAGGTAATGGAATTTCAAACACCAGCATATTCTAGTTTAAATATAATCGAGGCATGGTACAGTGTTAATATACTCAACTTTATTGACTGAGGTGGTGATAAATTTAACAAGTTCATGTAATTTCAACGAATGATATATTATTTGAACACCATGAATTGACCAGCTTAGGTGGCCGAATAGTCTAACGCGCTACTCTTGCAGTAGATTCGAATACCGATGATGGAGGGATCGAGGTTGGAATCTCTGTCAGGCGTATTAATGTTTTTCTCCCCAAATGGTTTTTTACTCTCTCTCTCTCTCTCCACGCAAATGCAGGCACACTTCCTTTAGTTATAATTATCTTAGTCCCTAAAACCAATAGCTTAATTAGTACTGTACATAAGCGTATAACCCGAAAGGGTAGTAAAACGTGGTGCTAAAAAACCCAACAAATATGAAAATTAATGTAGAGTTTGATATCTAGAACACAGATAATCAACAAGGCGAATAATATTATCGTTGAAAAGTTTATAAGTGCATAATATAGGATTAGTTTTCCTAGTAAAAAATATGAATTTGATCTTTGATTTGTTGATGGACATTCCAATTTCAATAGACGAATGTCGAATACCAGTAATGTCGTTTTGCAGATCTATGCAGTATGATATTGATTTAATTATTTAAAAAGTTTGAAATCATCCGAAAATAGTAAGTAACTAGATGCGTTTAAATATTTACCATGATCATTAATAAATACATTGAATAGGATTTGTTCTAAATTATAATTCTCTGGTCTACCACAAAGAGTTATAAATGTTAATGAGGCTTATGAATTTATTTTAACAGCAAATGATCTATTCTGCTAATAACTATGTAATCAATATACGTATACTTTGAACAGATTAAATTGCCTTGAAACTTGAGGAGCAGCATGCCCTAGAATCACTTTTAAGTTCGTGACATCTGATCTATTTTTTACAACGCCATGTTGATGATCTGAGAGTCTATTTTTAAAATGGTGAAACGTATGCTCAAGTATTATTTTCTAGAATACTTTAGAAAAAGTATTTAAAAGAAAAATAGGTCCATAGTTTACAAACATTTATTTTCACCCCTTTTTTTTATAAATAGAAATGAGAAAAGTTTCACTTTACAGGCTTAAGATTGGTAAAACAGGACTAGGAATGTTGGTAAAACCTTTGACAATAAAGCTTGGAATTTCATCAGAGTTAGCATATTTTGATGAAATTAATTTTGTAATAGCAATGTAATGTGGCAAGGATACAAAGGAATAGTTTCATTAGCAAAACAAGGCATAACCGGTAATGCGGAATTATAAATAGACTCGCTTTGCTCGTTGGGGGCTCCACCTTCAAACCCCGAGTGAATTTTCTTTGCAATTGGATGTAAACTAATGTAATTCCAGCGTTGTTTAGAACGTAACAACTTAAAGTTACCGGTATTGTATTGTATTGTATATACCGCACCGACTTTAAAGTTGCTCCACTATTTTGAATTTTTTTAGGTGGTTAAAAATTACAATTTTTAACTTTTTGGAATTTTACCGTCGGTTACAGGCTAGAAGCTATAATTTTGCCAAATTTCAAGTTTCTAGCTCTCCTGGAAGTGGGTAAACGTTAATGTTATTGAGTGAGTGCGTGAGTGAGTCAGCCAAGTGGCTTTATAATAGTATAATTGAAACTAAGTCCTAAAACCATTTGTTATTAATAAAGAATCCGTGGTGATATTACCTACCATTCATATCTCTGTTTGACAGGGATATGAATGGTAGGTAGATTATATTCACACGAATATTTTTTACATATTTCAAAAAAAAAAAAATTTAGGGTTTTCTTTTGAGACGATTTCCAATTTAGTTATCCAACTAGCTTTATCCACAGATTGGCTAATACTGTTTTAACACATTTGCAAAAGTGAGAAAAATTTAGTTAAATTTCTATTTTTTTTAAGTTTTGGAATAATTAATTCTTTTTAAAGATATAGTTATTTTTCAAGATATAATCCATAGTATTTTAAAGTATATTATATAAAGTATAGTATTTTAAAGTAGAAGAATACCAACTAGTAGATTTAAAGGAGATATAAATAGCAATTTGAGCAATATGAGTATTTATTTTAGTGAGGATTAATTTGGGGAAGTTTTATAGCTGAGTTAATCCCAGCAGTTAAATAAACACATGACCAGTCAGCAACCCCCAGATCGTTGTAAAGATTGGAATAATTACCATGAGCGTAATGAGTAAAAATAGTAGGGGTGGCAAATCTTTACATATAAACTGGTACATTTAATTTAATAGTTAAAGGATATCAATCTATACTATTGATATAGAGCTAATTATATATATATATATATACATAACCAAAGGGTGGTGAAAATGACCAAAAATAAGGTCTAAGAGATCAGATATATTTATGCCAATTCAGTTATATTGTTCTAATCTTATCATATTAGTCGATGCAATAAGTTGTGTAGACTTTGATTTTATTTAATAATGAGATATAATTAGTATATTATAACATTTCCAAACAATTTTAGCCAGCTAAAATTAGTTAATAATATTATTCTATAAGGGTTGTTGGCCAAAGCACCTTTAACAAAAGTAAAGTAGTTACAAACCATTTCAACCATTGTTTGGGGAGTCATATAGGTTATCAATTAACAATTTTTGGTTCCCAAGCGTGGGGAACTTTAGCCAGACATTTTTCATATTACTTTCTATATTAGTTCTTCTGATCACACCTGAAACCGAGTCTATAATAGAAATGAAAGATCCAAAACCCCTTATTATATTCTATATTAATATTTTTTAATTTTAACAGTATTAAAATATAACAAAAGTTTTTTCTTATCTTATGGTTACGGAGAAATCAAAATATGAAAATTTCTGCTTATGTCATATTCATGGAAAAATGAAAATTGCAATTTTGTTTGTAATGTTAAACAGTGTCTAGATAAATAATTTAATCAAAACCATTATAGAGGATTTTGAGAAAATTGTTTTTCTCTTTTTTTAACTTTCATCACGCCACCAACACTTAATTTTAGGGTTAGATAATTATCTTATTCCAAAAACTCCTTATTAAAACCCTATATACCAAGTTTTGGCACACCCGGTAAAATGATTTCGGTTCCGTACCAAGATAGAAAGACAGACGGACGGCATCGAAAAAAAACACTTTTTTTGGTTTCAGGGGTCATCGACCTTTTTTTATTAAAATATAGAGCTATATACATGTATATATTTTTTTTTTTAACGCTCAGAATACATCTCTATTCGAAGGGCCAAGAGAAAAATAAAACACTTTAGTGATGGTACAGTTGCCCCATGGCTTCTTTGGTGCTGACTGACAGCTCACAGCTCACAGCTGACGGCTTTGAAAAACTACCGGACCAAATTATGTATCCCTACGCCGAACCATATGATCTGCAAAAAACATGTATTTAGCAGCTGTCACTTCTGACAGTCAACATTTAGGTATATACCTAAATGTTGACTGTCAGAAGTCAGCTGTGAACTGTCAGTCGGCACCAAAGAAGCCATGGGGCTACTGTACGTAGGTTAGTGGTTATTTTGGAACCAGTCTGAGTAGGTAGTCCCTCAGGAACGTAAAAATTCGTTGACTTGGTTTTGCTTCTCGTTACTAACGTAAATTACCAATCCACGGTGGATGACTCGGCCAGTGGCCCAGATAGAGTTTGTGTAACAATATTACTATCAGCAACAAAACTAGAATAGTTAGAACCTTAGAGTAGTAGAGTTAGAGTAGTAGTCAAACCCACTTTGGTGGCCGCAGGGTCTATGGCGCTACTCTCACAGTAGACTAGACTACCGATGACGTGGGGATCTAGGTTCGAACCTCAGGTGGGTGTATTATTATTATTAGCACCGCTTCTTACTACCCGTTCGGGTTATACGCAAGGTGGGTGTAGGCCTACTTATAGTTTTTTTCTCCAAAATTGTTCTACAATTTCCCTCCCCGCAAATGCAGGTACACTTTATCTTAATATAACTTTCCTAGCCCTAACACATTAGTATTATTAGTATATAAACGTATAACCCGAACGTATAGTAAGACGCTGTGCAAAAAAAAAACTTAACTAAAAGTCTTTTTTGGGGATATTTTGGAAACAGATTGTTGAAACTTGATACCAATAACAAGAGTAACAATATAAAATTAACATTAAAACATTCTTATCTCAACTAGTAAGCAGTGCTTAGCTACTGTTTGTATCAAAATAATTTATTTTAGATACTATTTCCGATGTAGACCATATCAGTGAACACGCAGATAGAGGCGTAGTTCTCGTCTTGTATGGTTTGCCGGTGACGGAGAGGACAGGGTAGATCCCACTCAGGGTATACTGAGGTACTTTTTACTTTCTCACAAGAAAAAGTATTATGATCATAAAAAAATAAATCGAGTTCGAGATATTGACGGATGTCATTGTTTCATGATCCTCTGAACTTGAAAAAGTGGTTTTCGCGAGTCCAACTGTCTGTCTGTCCGTCTCTCTAGTACTGGAACTAGAACCTAAACCATTTTACCGGTCTGGGTGAAACTTGGCATCTAGTGTTTTCATTAGGATTCCCAGAGGGATTTTAGGAATTATATATTTTAACGTACAATTAGGGGAAGTTTATTTACGAGCGAAAAAAAAAAGATTTTATTAAAATCGGCTGTAACGATTATAATTAAAGTTCGTATCTTGACACTTTTGAGCATTAGAAACAAAATGGTGTTTATAATGTTCTTGGAAAATGTCTTGACGGTACTTTACACAAGCAGATATCTCCAACCTCTATCGTATCTCCGTAATTACTATTTGAGATAACCGGTCCCGTGGTGTAGTGGTTTGTGCACCTGTCTACGGGCATAGTGGTACCGAGCTAGATTCACTCGACTGGTACCTTGAGTATTTTTCCCGTGAGGGGAATCACCCCAACGGTCACCAGGGTTCGGTTGATTAGGCTTAATTTAGGTTTAAATGTTTCCACTGGTTCCACACCCTCGTACTCACTATCACCATCATCTCATCTCATCGGGACATGGAAATATCCTCCACGGAAAGGATGTACTATTAGTACATTCGAGCGTCCCCCGGACAACGGTACACTAGTACTGGCTGATCTTTCCACAAACTGAGCTACGAATGATGTAGCTCAGTCATGCAATATTATAGTATTAACTATTTGAGATATTAAATAAATTATCATTGCATAGTTGTAAGACTACAAGAAATAAGAAACTTTTATACAACATATATTTTTTACTAAACCAATAGTTTTTTAGCACCGAGTCTTTTAACCCTTTTGGGTTATACACTTAACCCAATCTTTTCAGAGCTACCCGCCTCAGTGGCGTAGTTGGCTAACGCGCTAGTCGTGTTGAGCTCGACCACCGAGGACGGGGAGATCGAGGTTCGAATCTCGGTCGGGTGAACTGGGGGTGGTTTTTCCTAAATGGTTTTCCACTCTCCCTCCACGCAAATACGGGTTCACTTCCTCTAAATTCAACCTTCCCCATTCCTAATCCATTAGAGTAATTAGTACTTAAGCGTATAACCCGAACGGGTAGTAAGACGCGGTGCTAAATAAATTTTCAGAGCTATTAGCTAATATATTTTTTCAATGGAGGTCTTAGAAATGCTGAACAGTGATGTCCCTTTTATCTCAATGTGTTTCTGTAACAATGTATATTATATCATTGATGTTCTTTGTTGAAACATTATATTATTTTATCTATTAGGTTTTTGAAACGATTTATACTATTTTGTTTCACTTATCTGAAGAGTTTTAAGTAGGGTAATGTCTTCAACCTATATAAATACCCATTTGGATAAAATATTTCTCCAGTAGATACGTTTAGATTGATTTGCTACACACGATAATTTCAACAGTTCTTAAATATTTGGTGTGGATCTTGTGGAATAAAAAAAATATTTTTTCTCTTAATTTAACAAGTTTATGGTCAAATGCCACCTTGCTCGTGACAAATATTCAAGAACTGTTGAAATTAAAATATATATTATACTATTAAACTGAAACAGCAAACATATTTTATTTAATAATTGAACTTTTTTCTATAAAAACTACAAAAATATTGGCCATAGCTTGCTTTCCCTCCCAACCCACCATATGATTTTTCAAAAATAAAATTCTTATTTTTATTTAAAATATTTACTAATTGACGTTAAGTGTCATCCTTAAATTACGTAAGGTTTTTTTTGGAGGAGGGAAGGTTCAATATTTTCTTAAGTTTTCTTACAAGAAGGTTAGGGGGTGTGATAATCCATCTTACGTAAGGTTTTAGATCAATGTAATTTATGGTGAAACAAAATCCAGCAAAAAAAAAAAATTGTCAGAAAATTCTAAAATGTATTATTTTCATTAGTTGATTGATTGATGTGAGAAGGCAGAATGGATGCCACAAAGTTAGTTTCATAGCGAAGACATGCGCATTTGTATTATTATAGGGATGAGAGTCAAGATATAGATTCATTGCCTACCATACAGTCAACGGTAGCATGGCTTCAAGACCTGTGGATAACAGATTCATTATTATATTAAGATACTTTCAGGATGCGAAAATGATTTTTAAAGTGTGGATTTATTTCTCAGGATTATACCAAAGAGTTTCAATGGTTTAAACCTTTTTATATAACATGACAATTTTTTTCATTCTAAGTATAAAATTTTATTTCATAGATAAATTTAATATAAAGAAGCACAACATAGTTTAAAATATGGTTTCTTATAAAACAAATATATTAATTATAAAATTTCACTCATATTTCATTTAATTAATATGTGTTTAATCTAATTTTTTTTACAATTAAAATATTCTAAAATTTCATATAACTCGACTTCTGTCTAAAATTAAACAAACGATAATTTTAATATAATTTATCAAATCGCAAAAAAACAAACTAAATTTAAGGGAGGAGGGAGTAAGGGATGGAAAATCTTCGCTCTCCTACGTGGGGGAGGGGTTGTCGAAAATCATGAAAAAAAAAACCCTTACGTAATTAAAAGGAAGGCCGCTTCGGAGAATACAGGTGTTACGAAATGACGTCACATACCTATGTCGTGGAGAAGACACCAAGAAGGACATAAATGAAACAAGGCCAAGAAGAAACAAAAGAGCAATTTATGGTTTGTAATTAGTTCCAGTCGGCTGCGATTTGGTTGAATCCACGCGTAAAAGCCAAAGTTTGCCAGGAAACACGAATGAGGGACAGTCCACCAGGACGCTTGAAAACAGAGTATTAATTAACTTCGACCAACCCTCACTGTGCTGTTCCCTTACATCCAATTAGATCGTAGAATTCAATCAACTTGACAATATTTTATTAGTGGTATTATGGTAGTACTATGCTTTAATGTCACTGTTCTGGGTCTGAGATAGGTAAGCTGCCTAATCTAATGCAGGTAGGGCTATCTTAATTTTGAACTAGTCAGGTCTGCTATCATTATATACGTTTTTAATATGTATTTAAAAATTAAATCTTGTTAAATCTTATTAAATTTAATGAACAACTCAAATCAAATTGTAAATCGCTTAATAATGCCTCATTCTTAAGGCAGGAGGATTTATTAAATTGTAAAAGTGAGTATCCTTGACAATATTAATTTCAATAATTCAAAATAGAAATATAAAATGTAATATCTTAAGTGAAAAAATACTGGTTCTACCCAGGCCACCTCATTACACCCTATCTATATCTTGAGCTAGTTTTATCCAGCCCCCCTTATTACACCCTATCCCTATCTTGAGCTGATACTATCCAGTACACCTCATTACACCATATCCCTATCTTGAGCTGATACTATCCAGTCCACCTCATTACACCCTATCTCTATCTTGATCTAGTTCTATCCAGTCCCCCTCATTACATCCTATCCCTATCTTGAGCTAGTTCTATCCAGCCCACCTTATTACATCCTATCCCTATCTTGAGATGATACTATCCAGTCCACCTCATTACACCCTATCTCTGTCTTACATCTATAGTTATAACAATGTCTTATCTCCCTTTTTTAAAATGTGTATTATTATATCTTCCTTCCATTCTTGTGGTAATAACTCATGGTTCCATATGGAAAAAGAGCAGTTTATGAATTTCTTTTGCTACATTTCACCACCTCCCTTTATTAACTCTACTATAATTGAATCCATACCTGGAAAGAGTGACTACCACTGGCATAGACAAAGAGTGAGGGCCATTGGCCTAGAGAAAGAGTGAGAGCCACTGGCATAGACTAAGAGTGAGGACCGTTGGCCTAGATAAAGAGTGACTACCACTGGCATAGACAAAGAGTGAGGGCCACTGGCCTAGAGAAAGAGTGAAAGCCACTGGCCAAGAGAAAGAGTGAGAGCCACTGGCATAGACTAAAAGTGAGGGCCACTGGCCTAGAGAAAGAGTGAGTACCACTAGCATAGAGAAAGAGTGATAGCCACTGGCCAAGAGAAAGAGTGAGTACCACTAGCATAGAGAAAGAGTGATAGCCACTGGCCTGGAGAAAGAGTGAGTACCACTAGCATAGAGAAAGAGTGATAGCCACTGGCCAAGAGAAAGAGTGAGAGCCACTGGCATAGACTAAGAGTGAGGGCCACTGGCCTAGAGAAAGAGTGAGTACCACTAGCATAGAGAAAGAGTGATAGCCACTGGCCAAGAGAAAGAGTGAGGGCCACTGGCCTAGAGAAAGAGTGAGAGCCACTGGCCTAGAGAAAGAGTGAGAGCCACTGGCCTAGAGAAAGAGTGAGAGCCACTGGCCTAGAGAAAGAGTTAGAGTCACAATTCTAGAGAAAGAGATAGAGGCCAAATGTAGAACCACCCTCAACTCCCTTTCTCTTTAATTGGTAATATCCGTGAATTAGCCCTGGATCCCAGGCTCGGGGTTAATTCCTACTAATGTAAACATAGTTTACAAAAAAAAAAGTAATACCAGACAAATAATTTCAATTTATTAACTCTAACTTAGCTTTTGTTGTAGCCGGCTACGAAGTCAACAGACATCTTGACCGTTCTAGTAAAGTGAGGTAAAGTGTTGGTAAGCGCACTCGTCCAGGATACAAACCTCAACCTCCACGTCACCATTGATCCAGTATAATGGTGAGACTGAAACCTTAGACATCGTGGCCAGCAGTGAATAAAGATAATCCAAACTCCGCTTCGTTGGCCATGTGGTTTAACGCGCTACTCTTGCAATAGCCAGAGGACATGGATATCGAGGTTTGAATCTCATTCGAGTGAACTGAAGTTTTTTTCAAAAATAGTTTTCCACTCTTCTTCCACGCAAATGAGGGTGCACTTCCTTAAAATATAACCATCCTAATCCCTAAAACTATTAGCGTAATTAGTATATAAGCATATAGCCCAAACTGATAGTAAGAGGCGATGCTAAATAACTTATCCAACGGGATTTTGTAAGATGGGACGATCACGTGACCTAATCTCAAATTTGTTTTTCTGTTAAAGCTATTCTTAAACAAAACTTCATTACGGAATAGTTTTCATCCTGTACGCTTAGACTAAAAAGTTTCAATCTCTATAAGTCAATAAAAGCACTATAACGTCCAAACCATAATACACAATTATTTTTCCATGGTCCACGTCTTATCCGCTTTTATTTCTAATAATGGGGTAAAATTTAGAGAAATTGAACCCGGCATTTACCTGAAGGGAGATTGGTAAAACCCGTTTGAGGTAAAACACCTCGGTACCTTATTCCGGGATTAAAACCCTTAACTTCCCTGTCACTGACAACCCAGACAAAACAAGAGTAACGCCTTTGCCCGCGTGGCCAGTAGTGTAGGTCAAACTATACTACGTTTCAACTGAAAGTTTATTTCGTCAGTTTTGATGAGTCCATAAAATATTTTCACTACCAAAAACTAGAAAAAGAAATAATGTATCTAATTCAGTGTTTAACACTTATAAAGAACGGCGAGTAATCAGGAGAGCATATTTAACTTTTAAAATTTTACTCCTTTGAACTCCTGAATAAATAACGGTATATCTATTGATGTCTACTGGTAAAGTTCCTGGCTACATATCCAGAGGTCCCGGGTTGGATCCACGGCACTTTCAAAATTTATCAGTGAAGAATTGTGTCGTGAACAAGGTCAATCTCAGCCTCATGAGGACAAATGAGGAGCTATTTGAATAAATTAGTAGCAGCTCTGGCCTAGAAAACTGAGCTCGATGGCTGCAGGGTTCGTTGCGCTGACCACATGAAACCCTCTATCCACTAATGCTGGCACTATTATCGTTAATGGCGGTGGCTGTGCAGTCGGTATAGCACGCTTGCCGGCTCACACCCTGGAGTTCTTTTTTGTCAAAATGCACCATAATATTTGTGTAAATAAGTTAGTATGACAGGTGTATAACGTAACATATAATTTCACCATTATGTGATTTAAATTTACAGGACTTATGTCCCCCTTGTGGGATATTTCAATATTTTACTTCCAAATCAGGCTTATAATTGCAAGATCAGTGCATAATAGCTGGGCCACGGTACCACTTGTCCTAAAAGCTCAGAGCTTGGTTGGGCTACGGTCACTGATAAGGAGGATTAACGTCATAGCTTAGTTGGGTCACGTTCACTAGCCAAAAGTCCTATAACAGATAATAGACCCGCGGGTTGATATGAATTTGGCCCTACCAATATGTTTGCCTTATATTAGGCTAGGTTGTGTTAGGTTAGGTTAGGCTATATGGAGAAACATTTACAACCATCCTAAAGAGAGCAACCCAACAGCCGGAGCTGAGTAGTACACCATTACGCCCTGTTTACAAGCCTCAAAAAGGAACTCAAAGCCCAACAGTAATGTGGGATTAACGCAACCCTTTTAAACACAAATCATAACAGGTATACGGAGCCCAACTGTAATACGCCTGCAAGACGGTGGTTTTTTATAATCCTGTTAAAAAAAATCAACAAGCTATTTTGAAAGAACTGGTTTTCAAAGACTCCTCTTCTTTCTATATTTTGATTTTCTTAGCGAGATCTGGAGAAAAATAAGATAGCCTTGACCTATTTTTTTAAAGACACTTTTGAAAAGAAACTGATCTTGGGTGTATGCCTATTGGTTGATCCTTCTATGAGGGCCGCGGGTTTTCAGGGATTACCCCAAAGGACTTGAGTCAGGAAGGACACTTCGTCTTCAACAGTGCGATCGATATAAACTCTCTCTGTGCTGAGCATTTGGTTTGATTTTTTTTATAATGAGTATCAACACACAGATTGCAAATTAATGTAATTACAGGAGGATAACAAATTCCATTAATTTAAATTAATTGGCTAATGTGGTAGAGAAATGACGTGATAGTCCAAAGGTCTAAGGTTCGATATCCTTGTCCAGGTGTAATTTTTCAACTAATTTAAATTAATTGAATTGTGGTCTCCTGCGTATGGTTATTTCCGTAACTACAATTATCTGCAGCCTGTGTGTTGATATTAATTGATTCTCGCTATAACTACAATTCTGTACCCTCTTCGGTGGCCACATGGTCTATAGCGCTGCTCTCGCAGTAGACTAGACCACCGATGACAGGGAGGTCAAGGTTTGAATCTCGGTCGGGTGAACTGAGGGGGGTTCTTTTCCAAATTGGTTTTCCACTCTCCCTCCACGCCAAATGTGGGTACACTTCCTCTAAATATAACTTTCCTAATCACTAAAATCATTAGCGTAATTTGTTCATATTGTATAACCCGAATGGGTAGTAAGACGCGGTGCTGAAAAAAATCTTGTATTGTATACTTGGCAGTATACAGGCTGATACAGCCCTTCCGAGTCGTGCTGTGGTATCTGATGGATCGTAATATTAATTGTCGCTCATGTAGCTGAACATTTCAGCAGATCCATCCCGGACTCGACCTTAAACTATGAGAAAAGAATGACCTCGAGCACGTGACGAATCATGGATTGCTCAGTAGTAGAACATTGCCACGCTAAACTATATATCCCGGGCTCGATTCCAGTCTACAGATGTCATTTTCAAATATTTAATTTAATTTTTTAATGTAGCATCACTTATTTTTACTCGTTCGAGTTATAGGTTTTTGCAAATTTATTTGATTGCCAAACCCTTCCTTCACCTCTGACAAGACGTTTATTAATAACAACGTGTGAATGTGTGGAACACCAGGCCTCCACCGTGGTTCGGATCCCACGTTAAACTGTAGTTCCTTCATTTCATCTCACAATCACCCTACCATTATACATTATCGTATGGGTAGTAAGACGCGGTGATGATGATAATAATAATAATAATAAATAATTTCAATTTCCTTTATTATAGTGCTGGCCAACAGTCGTAAGACAGGCCAGCACTGAAAAGTACACAAGTACCTTACAAATACATATACTTACACGAGAAAATAAGATAAACAATAATAGCTAAATAATGTTATATACTGATGAATAGTTATGAAAAAAAGGAATTAATAATTATAAGAATAAAAAATAGCATTAGTAACAAATAGCTAAAGAGTGGTTAAAAGCAGTAAAAATATGCAAAAAATAGACCAGAATATTGTAAATTTAAATATTATAGGCAGAACCTCTACATGATAAATTATTGATATGGGATTTCTTTAAATAACTCTCTGAGTTTAGCTTTTCTTTTATGATAGAAGTCGAATTCGACAAATCGAGAATTGGCGCTATGGATACAACGACCTAGGGCTTACCTTATAAGAGCTATTGAGAAAAAATAATTTTGGACTACGAGAAGCCCGAGATGGGATATGAACGCCTACATGATCAAGGGCAAATTTTCAAGAAATTTTGTTATTGAAAATATTAAAAACAAAAAGGGCATCACAATAAAGTCTACGCGAGAAAAGAGTTTGGAGCCCTAAGAGGTTTCGAATTCTGTCATAATCATAATAAATCCGGTTACTAAAGAATTTACCATAGCACGCAGCGACAAATTTTCTTTGAACGTTTTCCAACCTAAGAGAGTTAGTTAAGGTAATGGAATTCCAAGCAACAGTAGCATAATCTAACTTAGATCTAACCAGGGCGTAGTACAGACACAAAAAAAGTCAATTTTCTTAAATTATGAAGTAATAAATTTAATAATTCCAAGTAATTTCAATGAATGGGAAATTACATGGTCAACATGATAGTTGAAATAAAGTTTGTTATCCAGGAGAACACCAAGATCATTAATATAAAGGGTGCGAACTATGTTTTCACTGCCCAATTTACAAGTAAAAAAGAAAGGATTAGTTTTCCTAGTAAAAGAATTTTTATTATTATTATTATTAGCACCGCGTCTTACTACCCGTTCGGGTTATACGCACTTACGCTAATGTGCAATGGTAGGGTGATTGTGAGATGAAATGGAGGACCTACAGTTTAACGTGGAATCCGAACCACGGTGGAGGCCTGGCATTCCTCACATTCACTAAAAGATATAGATTTGCGTAATTAGTACATAAGCGTATAACCCGAAAGGGTAGTAAGACGCAGTGCTAAAAAAAAAGAAACGGAAATATTGACATAACTGGACACAAATAACTAGAGTTACAGTTCTATTTTCATAAGAAGAACCTTTTAATCAATACCAAAATTTTTTTTGTCAACAATGATAATATTTAACTATATTAATGTCGTTTTCTACGTAACGATATTATCTGTCAAAAATGGAAGCTGCATATCACATTACGTGAAAGTAATCTAGCATATTTCATAGCTTCCTGATAAGGTTCTTCCTACGAAAATTGGATTGTAACTATCCTTAGGGAACAAATTACAACTCTCGAAACGTGGTTGTTTGATTTATTTTTCTTCTTTGCTCAAACTCTTCATGTTTTAAAGTGATTTGATGTATCTTTTACTATACAATTTACTGTATTTGGATTCTGTGTTTAGAAGAAAAAAAATCTTTTCCTCTTAAGAATGTTTTTGCTCTTTCTGTAAACAGTTTACCATCCTGTAGTTTTATCTTATTTTTATGACTGGGTCTCTCAACACATATTCTTTAGCCTTTTCTTTAAGGAAACCTTTTCAGATAATAGAAAAATAAAAAAGTAAGTGTTTTTAAATATCATGGCTATTATATATAAAAGATAAAAAAAAGGGTTGACATTTTCTTTAATCTCTTAATGAAAATCACTCGTCATAGCTCAACCCTTCTCAATTTAACATTTAACTAAACAAAAACCCGCCTTGGCGCAGCTAGCTAACGCGCTAGTTTCATGTTGAGCTAGACTAACGAGGACGGGGAGATCGAGGTTTAAATCTATCTCGGGTAAACTGGGGGTGGTTTTCTCTAAATGGTTTTTCCACTCACGCAAATGCGGGTTCACCTCCTCTATATTCAACCTTCCCAGCTCCTAGCCCATTAGCGTGATTAGTACTTAAGCGTATAACCCAAACGGGTAGTAAGATGCGGTGCTAAGTATTAGGCTATCAATATTAATTAAACAACACACCCACTTCGGTGGCCGTATGGTCTAAGGCGCCACTCTCGTAATAGACTGGACTGCCGAAGACGGAGAGATCGGATCTCGGTTCTGGATATGTGTACTGAGTGTAGTTGTTGCTAGATGATTTTTCACGTAAATGCGGGTACACTTCCTGTGAAACAAACCTCCCTAATCCCTAACACATTCATGTAATTAGTACGTAGGCGTATAGTTGACCTCGATGATCTTGGGGCAAAGTTCTCGCCTCAGGTTCAAACCCAGCTGGGCTTGACGGTTTTTTTCCAAGCGATATAAATCCGTAGCACAACTTCCTTAGGAGGGAAAGTAGGGCCGTCAGTCCCATGTCGATTGTGTCATGTAAAAGAACCCTGGACTGTGTGTGTAAATACCTTTCCCGACCAAATTGGTAGGCCCTTTCACTCTCGCTCACAGAAATTATCGTGTGCTGATATAATCAGACAGCTTTGAAATAATAAAACAATAAATACATTTAAGGCCGTTGAAACAAAATGTTCACTAGCGCCCTTTATAAATTTTTTAAAACCTAGTAAAGTCCCCATTTGGGAGAATAATCGAGATGAAACACCTGCTAAATCAGTAGGTGCATACACTACAGTAAATGCTCAGTACAAATATATAAAAGTATATTATAGATGTCAAAAAAAACCACAAGATTCTTTATATGACTCATGAGATACTTACCAAATGTGTCATTCTATTAGAGTGAGAACTCAAATGGAATTTAAAAGATTTGCCTGTTGTGTAGAACGGAATAAAAAAAAACTCTATCCCCACTGTCACGTGGCAAATAACGAAGATCACCATTACAATCCAAAGCCATAACTTAAGAGACAAACACACAGAGAGTATCTTAAGCCTCCAGTCCACAATCCCACAGGTTGGCTTACCACAGCATCGCAGCTTCGTATGCTAAATCCTGGCATTGAAAACAGCGCTAAAGATTGGGTACATAAGGCCGGACCCTGAGCATTTGGAAGTCAGATCAAACCTCTTAAAACTACGTTCAGACGGTGCGGATCATTGGCGCGGTTTCGATCCGCGCGGAAATTGGTAGCTATTCAGACGTCACGGAATCCGTGCGGAGTATAAGTTAAAAGGAAAGTTAAATAAAACATCATTAATATTTACAAAACCAAAACCTTGACATTTATAGTACGAATAGTACAAAAGGCTGAATAATCGCGGGTCTACTGTTCTTATATAATAAAAAATCTGCGATTGTAGCTAATAATAAATATCTGCAATAAAGGCAAACCTACCAAGTACGTTCTTTTTATCCAATGAATCCCCGGGTTGGCGAATAGTTCCACCAATTCCGTCCAAGCTAGTTTTTTTTTATCTTGTTGGTATATTCTTCACATTCCATGTCCCATATGGCGGGCCTTTTCTCCACCTCGTCAACAAAAGTTCTGTATCGAAACGTTCCATAATTCACTCCTTTGCCTACGTCCAAACCGCACCGAACTCAGGGTGCTGCCAACTTCACGTAGCAGCACCCATTACGGCACAAATTCTGGAACCTATGCCAATATTGAGTGCTGAATTTGTGCCACAAGAATATTGGTGTTTTCACTAAACTACAGTGGAACAAATTATGGGAATAGATATTATTGTGGCACAAATTTAGCACTAAATATTGGCATAGGTTTCATAATTTGTGCCATTATGGGTGCTGCTACGTGAAGTTGGCAGCACCCAGAGTATTCTTATGTTTTTACCAAACAATGGCAGCACAAATTATGGGATAGGATATTCTTGTGGCATAAATTCAGCAATAAATATTGGCCTAGGTTTCAGAATTTGTGCCGTTAGGGGTGCTGCCAACTTCACGGACCTGAGTTTCTGGCGGTCTGTCAGCAGGGACAGCTCGGACGATTTCACCGCTCCGCCTCGTGTGAACGAATGTATGGAGCTCAAAACAACCCGATAACGCGCGTATGGGTCCACCCCGTCTGAACGAGCTCTTATAAGGGTAGGAGTTGCAAAAGTGAGGATACACGTACCAGTATTATTCACTGAGCCATTACTTTTATTGGTGATTCTATATACATCCTGATTTTTATAGGAATAACAGTATCTCGTAGTTATTAAAGTTACTAAAACCATGTTAATACACCAAGTCATGTTATCTGCAGCTGTCACTTTTGATAGATATTATTAATACCCATAATATAAAACTTTGGTTATACGCTAAGGACCAAAACCCTCGTAGATTTTCTCAGTGCTCACTCAGTCGAGGTCAAAACCAAGTAACACTCCCTTTCAGACCTTGAGGAATCTGTGTTGCTCCACCTTCACCTTGAAATTAGTCTTGATGCTCATTGATATTTAAGATATTGCCATGCTGTTGGTATCAGATGTGGTCTCTATTAAAAGCGTGCCATCACGCAGTTTTTTATAGAGACGTCACACTTCACTGCACCATTTATCAATCTTTTGAGGATAAATGGGCTGACACGCCTAAGGTTGTCATCGTCTTCTACTCGATACCAATCTAAGAAGTAGGGCAAAGGCCTCACCAATTCCTGAATGTTATTCAAAATTGGGCTAAACAACCTTTCCAGTTTTCCCTTCTTTTTTTTTTCCAAATCGTGGCCTTGTGGAGGACCAGGCAGTTAGATGCTAGCAGGATTTGACAATACGGTGCTAGCGGAATAAGTTGTACTTGAAGGCATAGAGTTTCCACTAGTATTACGGGTAAACGGTCATCTGAACAGAGCCTGATACCAAGGAAGGCCGGAACGTGTGGTTGACATAACTGTGCAGTTATATCGGCCTGCACAGGCGACTGGAGCAAACAGTTAATTTAATTCGATATACCTGCGTTGGAGCAAACTGCGCAGGCGTTCCGAAGCGTGTTTACCGAAGTGCGCAGAAGGCTCAGTTTAGTTGTTGCTGTTGCCATCGTCACATCGTTCACTAATTATTAGATAAGTTTCAGTCTTTCTTTATAAACATATTGTTGAACACAATCTTTGGGTGCAAATTTCAATTATTCATTTAACAAGTCCACATGTGAATAAAGTTATCTTCTGTTCAACCAATCTTTACACCACATCTCTCATTTTACTTCCAAGATTTTGACACCGTTTTGTCGCCACTAACAAGACAACTATCGCCAAAGCATCGTCTGTTGACGCCATTGCTAGCCGACAGTGAAATAACAACTTGAGTGAGAAAAGAAAATACTGTGACCTGAAGAAGAAAAACTGTATCGTTTGGATGCACTAACACATCCGATATATCTGTATGTGTTTAGAGGCTTTTAGTCTTATGATAAGCAGGAGATACTGCAGTACTATTCTGTGCCCATCCTGCTTCAGGGGAGACTGTCTTGTATATATTTACCTTCATTTAAGTTTACATTTGCTAATATATTTCTATAGTTAAGTGTAAAATAATGTTTGACTGATTAGAAAACTTGTGTGTTTTATTTCCCATTTTGGAATTTATTTTTTGAACACGTTGATTTAATTAAAATCACTATAAAAGTATGGCTACACGGAGCCGACCCGCACCGCACCGCATTTTCTAGCAAGTGGCTACACGAGCTGCACCGCACTGCATTTTCTAGCAGGTGGCTACACGACCCGTACCGCACCGCATTTTCTAACCATTTTTATATTCTTTTTAGTCTGAGTTCTATTACAAAATAAGATTTTATTTCTATTTTTACTTTCATAGGTTTTCGCCTATTTTCATCAAATTAAGTTAGATATTAATTAGGAAGAATAAAGTATTAAGTTAGCTAATAATTAAGATGAATAATGTTTGTTGTTCAATAAGTTGTTGTATATAATATTGGTTATCTTGTACGTAATGTTGGAAACAATGACTACAGCATTACACGTACAACGGCTGTGAAAGAAATGCCTAGTTTTACAAGTACTGACACTGACTGCTAATCACTGTGAATAATCACTGGTATAAATCACTGCTCTTTTAAAATCAAGGTCACTGTGATCACTGATATCGTGAAGTAACTGTTTCGCCCATCCCTACAGTTCTTAGTGGTTACCATGAAAACAAAGTTCGGAAGCTCCGGAACATTTTATTTCTGGTGGTAGGTGACTTTACACGGTCCGCACCACACCGCAAAAGTGCGGAGCAATGCTCTCTCGATGATTTGTCTGCACCAGTGCAGTGCGGTGCGGACTCGTGTAGCCACTTGCATTTAAAAACATGGAAATATGCGGTGCGGTGCGGCTCCGTGTAGCCGGTCCTTATGGATGTAATACAGACTCGTTTTGTTTGTCCAATGATCTAAGGCATCAATCTTGCCGACTACGGAAATATCGTGACTCGAGTGACATTTGGGTGTAGGGGAGAGAAGGGGAATGGCAGTCAGTGGGTAATGGCGGTCAGGCCTATTGCATAGCCCCACTGTTGTTTTGAAGTGGTCTAGCCTGTGTTGCGTTCTACTCCATCTTCTACCGAACCAACGCAACAGGATTCACCATTGTGGTCAAACTTTTAGTGACGAAATATTTATGTTTTTGGTTTTCCGCTGTTTTGATCTAAATATTGTATAAAAAATATTCTCATTTAAGTACCAGAAAACCACGTTTAACTATTTTTCTTTTAATTTATTTGCATGCTTTTGTATTTGAGAATAGATTCCAAATTTAGAATTGTTTTTAATGTTTCTCGTTTTCATGTGACGATTTTTTTATTTCATGAGATACGCTTGGGGCAATGACAGTCAGTTTGACCGCCATTTCCCCTCAAATATTTAAATATTTAAGAAATACTTTTTTAATTATGCATTTTAGGCTTATATTAAATATAATGTAATATGTAATATAATGGCTTAGAATATAAAACGCCAAACAAAGAAGGCCACCTGGACAAAAGTTGATTTAGAGGCTGCAGTAAAGCTAGTCAATGAAGAAAACACAATGCGCTCGGTTGCAAAACAGTTAAATATTTCATTCAGCACATTGCAAGGTAGGATGAAAATAGAAGTTTTCAATAATCATACCTCTTCTTCAGAGTTACAAGCCACCTCATAAGGCACTTCTATTTATAGTACTTCTGCCTCAAACTTGAAAATCATCACACTAGTTTCAAACAAAACTAAACCACAGACGACAATAGAAGACATTTATCCCGTACCAAGAACAAATCAAGACAACCCAATCAAAGGCAAAAAAAAAAAAAAAGGAAACAACATTCCCAACTTCTTACAAGCACACCCATGAAGTCAATGCTGTCGAAAAAAAAATGAAAAAGTTTTGCATTAAAATCCAAACAGGTGAAAGGAAAGATAAAGATTCTAACAAAAAATGCAATGCAAATTAAAAAAAAAATGTCGGAGAAACCTTCGGGACATCGATAGTACATCGACGGAAGACAGTTATTTTAGTGAGGATAATTTGTGTGACGATAATGATATAAATGATTGTGACATGGAGAATGACAAATGTTTTATCTGTGACTAGTTCGGACAAGATGGAGAGCCATGGTATCGGTGCACTTCTTGTGGAGTATGGGTTCACGAAAAATGTAGTGGTTGGGACACACCAGAGGGATACATGTGTGACGTGTTCATAAGGAAAAATCGCCACTCAATGTAAACAAATGTTGACTAAATAAGTTGAAATAGATTTTTTGACTACTGTATTTTATATAACTTTCTGTATGTTATCAAAACAAATACATTCTGGAAAATATTTACTCTTAAAACCTTTTTTTACTTTACACTTTTGATAAAACTGATTGTTTTTATATTTATGTTATCATGTAGCCTATTGTTTATCATATTTATTTTAATTTCATCATTATTTTTACTGATTTATATGCACATTTATGTTTGCTGTTGGATTACTATGTTTCAAATTATTTTACACATTTTTTAGCAAATAGAATAAAAATACATATTTTACTATTGTAAAACCATGGGAGCAATAGTGACCGTGATTACCCGATGGGGTAGCAAATGGCGGTCAAACCCCTATTTATAGTTTTTTTGTTTGATAGACAAAACCTTATAGACATTCTATTTTGTACTATGTAATCTTCAAAGTAGAATCACTAAGCTATAAGATCGTGCTTATTAGGTTTAATTACAATAAATACTTTTTCAGTAATTTAAGTTTTTGCTTAGGTGACCGCCATTTGCCCACTCTCCCCTACTAAAAGTGGTCATTTCCTAAAGGGTCACTTAGTCCTCTTTCATGCAAATGTAGTTGCATATACTCTAAACTAAACCTTCACCTTTCATAATACAGTCATGTAAATAAGCTACTATTCCGAACGGGTAGTAAGAAATTGGGAAATATATATATATATAGTTAATTTAAAAAATATTGTGTTTTGTAAAGTAAAAGTTTTCATAATAGAATTACAATTTATGTTTATGTTTTGAGAGAAAAAAATCAATCAGACACAATGGGAATTGTGTGTGCAATTTGGAAGAGTGATTGAGACGCCCTATCATTAAAACTATATATACATGGTATGGAAGGAGAAAGCACAAGAAAGAGATGGAAAGAGATGCCAGAAGAGGATATCACAAGACCCTTATCCACTTTCATTCAACTCGCCTGCTAAACAGCTGTGCTGACACTGGGGAGAGAAAAAAAAAAATCTTTAATAATATAAATGTGACATGTGATACGATTTGGTAAAGCTTTATTCTGTTCTTTTATAAAGCAGGAATAAAAAATAAAAGGATTTAACTTTCTGAAATAGAGATTCATAAATAAAATTGTAAATGGTAGCATTTACCTGGCAAAATTTTTTGATGTGTCAGCGTAGAGTATTAATTTAGATGTAGGGCCTAAAAAAATCTCGTTTCTTTTTATAAAATGTTTACTTAGGTTTAGATTATGTACACTGCGTTTAAAGTAGCAGGTTTCTTTTATTACCACTTCGTATTAATACACGTTTGGGTTATTAATAGTAGTAATAATAATACTTTGCACAGCTTCTTACTAACCATTTGGGTTATACGCTTAAGTGCTACCTGCACTAACGGGTTACGAATTGGGAAGGTTGAATATAGAGGAAGTGAACCCGCAGTTGCATGGAGGAAGAGTGGAAAACCACTTAGAAAGAAACTAGCCCCAGTTCACCCGAGCGAGATTCGAACCTCGACCTCCCTGTACTCAGCAGTCTAGCTCAACACGAAACCAGCGCGTTAGCTAACTACGCTACCGAGGGGGGTGTTTGGGTTATTCGCACATATATTAACAAAGTTAGTGGGCTGGGGAAAGAAAGGTAAAATTTAGAGTAAATTTAAAGTTAGCGTCTAAAAAGAAGAGGAAAGAGTGGAAAACCATTTGACAATTTGACTGCGGCCCTTCCAATATGGCGGTGAATAAATAAATAAATAATAGTGAACAATATAAACTATCCCATGAATTTTGTTTAGCCCATTTTGGTAAGTACACAGTCTGAGGCATCAATATAGTTTGCCGGTGATGAGGAGGTCGGGGTTTGAATCAAGGATGGATTAAATAAGGGTGGTTTTAAATAAATGGGTTCTTGGTATTCCTCTATGCATATGTGGGTACATTTAATCTAAAATTATTTCTATCATCCTTGCTTCATTACTGTAAACATATGGATATCCCGGGTGGGTACTAAGATTTAGAGCACGGTACTGCACTACCTTCCTCATTTCTACCCCATTAGTGTAAATATGTGGATATCTCGGACAGGTAGTAAGACGTGGAGCACGGTACTATTCTACCTTCCTCATCTCTACCACATTAGTGTAAATATGTGGATATCCTGGACAGGTAGTAAGACGTGTAGCACGGTACTATTCTACCTTCCTCATCTCTACCCCATTAGTGTAAATATGTGGATATCCTGGACAGGTAGTAAGACGTGTAGCACGGTACTATTCTACCTTCCTCATCTCTACCCCATTAGTGTAAATATGTAGATATCTCGGACAGGTAGTAAGACGTGTAGCACGGTACTATTGACCTTCCTATCTCTACCCATTAGTGTAAATATGTAGATATCTCGGACAGGTAGTAGACGTGTAGCACGGTACTATTCTAACCTTCCTCATTTCTACCTCATTAGTGTAAATATGTGGATATCCCGGATGGTAGTAAGTCATAGAGCACGGTACTATTCTACCTTCCTCATCTCTACCACATTAGTGTAAATATGTGGATATCTCGGACAGGTAGTAAGACGTGGAGCATGGTACTATTCTACCTTCCTCATTTCTACCTCATTAGTGTAAATATGTGGATATCCCGGACTGGTAGTAAGACGTGTAGCACGGTACTATTCTACCTTCTTCATCTCTACCTCATTAGTGTAAATATGTGGATATCCTGGACTGGTAGTAAGACGTGTAGCATGGTACTATTCTACCTTCCTCATCTCTACCACATTAGTGTAAATATGTGGATATCCTGGACAGATAGTAAGACGTGGAGCACGGTACTATTCTACCTTCCTCATCTCTACCTCATTAGTGTAAATATGTGGATATCCTGGACTGGTAGTAAGACGTGTAGCATGGTACTATTCTACCTTCTTCATCTCTACCTCATTAGTGTAAATATGTGGATATCCTGGACTGGTAGTAAGACGTGTAGCATGGTACTATTCTACCTTCCTCATCTCTACCTCATTAGTGTAAATATGTGGATATCCTGGACTGGTAGTAAGACGTGTAGCATGGTACTATTCTACCTTCCTCATCTCTACCACATTAGTTTAAATATGTGGATATCCCGGACTGGTAGTAAGACGTGTAGCACGGTACTATTCTACCTTCCTCATCCTTAATCTCTAAGATTAATCCATTAGCTAGCCATTGTGTTAAGAAATATGAACAATATTAATATTATTAATAATAATAATAATAATACTTAATATTGCGTCTTACTACCCGTATTGTTTATACGCTTAAGGTGGGGTGCTAGTGAACGTGAGTTTAGGTCAGTATTTTTGAAGTTTTTATAGCATAAACATTTTTTGGCCAAAATAAATCAAATATTTCTTCTATAGAAACATATAGTTTAGTTTTCTGCACATGGTAATCTCAACAGTTCTTGAATATCTGTCAAAGGTGTCCTGAAATTTAATGACAATTTTTTCTCATCATTTAAATTTTTGTCACCAAATGCCGCTATGCTCATAGCAGATATTCAAGAACTGTTGAGATTACATGTGCAGAAAACTAATCTCTATGTTTCTATAGAAGAATTATTTGATTTATTTTGGTCAAAAATGTTTATGCTATAAAAACTGCAAAATTAATGCACTAAACGCGCGCTCACTAGCACCCCACCTTAAGTACTAATTACGCTAATGGTCTAGAAATTGGGAAGATCGAAAATAAAGGAGGTGAACGCGCATTTGCATGGAGGGAGAGTATAAAACCATTTAGAATAAGCCACCACCAGTTCATCCGAGTGAGATTTGAACCTAAATCTTTCTATTCTCGGCAGTCTAACTAAACATGAAACTAGCGCGTTAGCTAACTACGCCACCGAAGTGGATAAATATGAACAAAAAATACAATAACCTATCTTTGAGTCTTTATTTCCATTTAACTGTGATGATAATAATAGTAGTAATAATAATAATAATTATAGTAATGATGATCATGATAATAGTGGTAATAGATATAATATTAATTATATTATTATTTGTATAATTATCTACATTATTATTGATACTATTATTAGTATAGATAGTAAGACAAAGTTAATCAAACATAATAATTATTATTAATACTACTATTATTACTAATCATCATTGTAAAATAAATAATAATATTTATTATTTAAGATTGTCTTACAATCTGAATGGGTTTTACGCATATTATGTTATAATTTTTTGACTAGGGATATCCACATTTGCGTGGAGGGAGAGTGGAAAAACCCTTTAGGTAAAACAAGACTCGATACACCAGAACGGAATTTTAACCCCGATCTCCACGTCATCTTTGGCCCGGTCTATTGCAAATGTGACGTCTTAGACCATTCGACCATCGAAGCGGGTTACTGTAATTTATTATTCACACTACCACGTTGACCGATTTAGTTCTGGGGCATTTTGAGACCACTGTTCATTTGTAATAAAGCAGGGCAGACGCGTTTTGAAAATATTTATGACAGGACATGAGTTTGGTCGGGTAGAGGGGGAAGTGGGGAGGTTAGGTGGGAAGCAAAGGAGGGGGAGGAATATGAAAACAAATGAAGTGCGCCAGACTGTGTATTAATTACATTTTGCAGTGGAAGCAGTGACAGCTACAAACCTACAAGTATTCTACAAGGGCCCTCGACTTTATGGTTTGGGCTGAAGGGAAATCGCGGGCGTGCAAAGGGGTCAGAGGGGTTTTGGGGGGTGATAAATGAAGGGAGGGGGTTAAAGGGTTGGGGAATATAACAATGCCTGGAACGTGGGAGTATGACTGTGAAATGAAAAGAGGGTAAGGGTGTGAACAAGAGTTGTTTCAAATTGTGTGAATGATGCCATAATTTACACTCAAAGGTAGACGATGCGAGCTGTGACTTACTCTGAATTTCCATTGTTTATTAAGTACATCACAAATAACTTTTGGGACATTTGAAAGTTAATTTAAATTAATTAGAGAAGAATCTATAAGGATACCAATAAAGAATTTGAAAGTAAAATGTAGGCTCATGGTGGATTGAGTTACACAACTTTTCTTATAACCGCGTCTTACTACCCGTTCGGGCTTTACACCCACTATTTTAAAATATCTATCAAAATAATAGCAGCATGTATGAATACGTGAAAGTAAATTTAGTAATTTTTTGTTGTTGTTGTCAATTTAGAACCTTTCTATAAATTATCCTGGGTGACCTGGTGGTCTAGGGGTAAGGTTTCAGACTTCTGTGCTAAGGGTCCGGGGTTCAATCCTCGGTCCCGGCACAGATTTATCTGAATGCCAAACCCTTCCTTCACCTCTGACAAGATATGTATTAATCACAACTTGTGAATGTGAGGAATGCCAGGCCTCCACCGTGGTTCGGATTCCACGTTAAACTGTAGGTCCTCCATTTCATCTCACAATCACCCTACCATCACACATTAGCGTAAGTGCGTATAACCCGAACGGGTAGTAAGACGCGGTGCTAATAATAATTATAATAATATAAATTATTCTGCAGCTATGGTCCATTTGTTAAGCTCACTAATTACACTAGAAACTCGTTCAACCGAATTTAATCAAACCCAGTGCAATACAGATAATCTAAATTCTGGATAATCCTTAATTTTGGAGTTGTCCACCGCTAGTAATTAAAAATAAATGGCACGGTGCACCACACAGACTTTCTCCCGCTTTTATCTTAAAATAGACATTTAATAAAATCTCGTAAGATTTGTGTAGCGAAATAATATATACACCAAAGATCATAAATTATATAATATACATTGTTACTTACTCTGTGGCATTAGGAACTAGAAGCGTTGTCACAGAAAAATTTGAGAAAAGATAAACAGCTTTGTCCACCAAAGAACATAAGAATCAAATTTATTTTCAAAGAACTGAATTAAAAAGTATGAATATTGGTTTATATTTCAGAAATAATTGGTTTTATAGAAATATAACTAAAATAAAAGATTTTTAACTTTAATATTACTGGAACTTAACAATTATAAGGTATTTCGTATCTCAAATAGTTGTTGATAAATTATAAAAATTGTAAAATATCCTAAATGTAAAGTACCCTCAAAGTCATTTTATGAGAAAATGAGAGTCACGATTTTGTTAATAATGATAAACAGTGTCTAGATATAGAATTTAATCAAAATCGTTAGAAAGAATTTGGAGAAAATTAATTATTTTCAGTTCTAGCGCTTCAGTAAACTATCCTTAAATTTAGTGTTGGATAGATAATTCCAAATATACCTTGGGAGACGCTTATGGAAACCCCAGACACCAAGTTTCAACCCAATCGGTAAAATAATTTGGGCTCTAGCTCGAGGTAGAAACATAAATATGGCATTGCGAAAACAACTTTTGTGGTTTCAGGGGGCTGTGAAACTTCGACATTTATCAACATTTCGAGATAGATTTTTTTTTACAACACAATACTTCTCTCTTTGCGTGGTCGAGATAAAGTAAAAATTGGACATACCCCATTTGTCATGGAAATAATACATTGATTAATCTCAAACGTTTTTTATTTAATAGAAAATTGTTTCGGACAATCCTAAATTTTGGATAGTTGCGATTCGGATGGACGGGTTTCTAATGGGTTTTTCATAACTTACTTAACCATTGTTTTACGTGTAATTGTAATGTGATTTGTTCAAAGATAAGCTCAAACTGAATCAAAACGCACCATCCACAGGAAATAAATTATACTTGTGGAAGTGCTGGGGTTATCAATATTTTGGGGACTCGTTGGCTAAATTAGGTTTATAGGTTATATTGCTAAATAATATAAATTATAATTTAATAATATTATTAATATAATTAATAATATAAATTGCTAATTAATTTAAATTAATAAATTAAATTAATAACCAACCAGCCCCGTTGCGCCTGGCTACGAGTCTAGGAGTCCCGGGTTCGATTCAAGGCTGGTACCTTAGGTATTTTTCTCTTAAGGGGAATAAGCCCCTTGGTCATCAAGGTTTGGTTAATTAGACTTAAGCTAGGGTAAGACCCACACCGGCTCCACAAATTCATAATAACTATCATAACATCATCTCATTGCTGGTACTGCATGTTGACAACCTCCTATGGTGTAGCCTGAGCAAAGTTCTGTGCCAACAGAGCGGCTAATAGTCTACATACAGGTGACCGAACCTAGCTGGTATATCCCTCCCGGTCATATATATGTCATACGATAAAAAACAAAACAAGAACTTAACATCAATTTTAAAAAATTGTTGTGAAATTCACACATCACATTTTCATTTCAAATTTGTAGTATAGCCTGGATAAAATTAAAGAATTTTTGTGATTTTTGCACGAATATGCAACAAGACCTCTTTTTTTTTAGAGACCTCTACCAAAATTTATTACTTTGTGATATCTGTCTCAATAGCGTCTATACATTCAACAACTAACGTAAATTATATACCTATAGCGTCTTAACTGAAAATTTGTATACTTTAATATTATAATCCCAAATGGGGTTCCGTGAGTTAAATTTAAGGGTTTCACGAATAAATTCCAAAAAATTGTACAGATTAGAGGTTAAAAATCTTGTAAATACTGTACAAGTGTATATTTATATCTGTCAGACGAGACAATGTTTGGGTCAATGTCACTTTTACTTCTGTCTAAATTCTCGCTATACTCTAGAACCAAAATAAAGTATCAAAACCGACTTGATGCGGCTTCAAACATGCGAATACAATATAGTCAACAATTAAAATGGATATAAGAAGAGTTTGCAAAAAAAAAAAAAGAAAATATTACACTCTGCTCATTAAAATGTATGTTGACGCTTTTTGTATTTTTTATACTAATAATATTAATGGCTCGTCATATAAATGTTATTTTGTGTATCTGGGCAGAATGTTCTGTAAATATTGACGTATAGATGATGATCGAGATTGGCTTAGAGCTCGTAACGTGATCATATTTCAGTTTTGTTCTTAACCGACCCCGTGGTGTAATGGTCAGTGCACGTGGTTACAAGTCTAGGGGTCCCGGATTCGATTTCCGAATGGTACCTTGGGTATTAGTCCCGAAAGGGTAGTTACCCCAGTGGACACCAGGGTTTGGTTAGTTAGGCTTAAGTTAGGTTTAAGTGTTTATACTGGTTCCACACCCTCATACTCACTGTCACCATCACCTCATCTCATCGGGACATGTAAAGAGCCTCCACGGAAAGGATGTACTATTAGTACATTCGGACGTCCCCTGGGCAACGGTACATTAGTACTGGATAATCTTTCCCCTACTGGAGTACGATTAATGTAGTCCAGTCGCGCAGTATTATTACAGTTCTGCTCTTGTTATTTTGTTGGACGTGGGAATCTACAATCAGTGTGATATCTTGAGATGCAATATTAATAAGAATCTTAGACCCCACAGGTCTCTGAACATGGGTCTTGGTTTCATGTTCGTCGTAGTTTGGTCGACAAGTTTTCGTATCTTTCTTCCTTGTATTCGCCGCTTCCTATTTCTCCCGTATATTCGCAACTCTCTAGCACAAGTCGGGGGGAAAGGGCCCCGTAGGAACCCCCTTCAGTTGCGTTCCTTTACAACTTGTTAGAATTTAGTTCCCTCCTCGTAATCCCCCGGCCGCCATTAAGTCTCCTGCCTTCATCCTAACTCGCTGGAGTCTCACTTTATTAGGATCGAATATTGCTGCAAAAAAACATACTTTTTTTTAGACATTTTGTTTGTTTTTTCTTCATAATATATATATGAATCAAAGAGTAAAAATCTTGAGATTATTAAACATCAGGAAGCAAATAATTTCAATTTATATCAATTTTAATCAGGGAGTTGAATCTCAGAAAGTTTTTTTACATCCTCCAACTTGAAATGGCCAAAAACAAATTTTTTTATCATCTCGCAATCATTATATCAACGTATTGTTAATAGCAAATAATAAATAGGAGAACATTGTCTACAAAACATGTCACTACAGTTTTCTTTGTAATTCCAACAGTTTTTGCACAATCTCACAGGAAATATTTGGAGTACGATTACCACTACAGTAGAGCGTCGGGATTTCCGGACGTCAAAAATTCGGAACGTCGCAAATCCGGATCGGTGGTGAGAGCAGGTCAAGTCTTGTACAAAAAACAATTAAGGACTTTTTTACCCAGTAAGTTTTCATTAATTACTGTAGATTATTGTGTTTTTTTTCTAAAAAGTATTATAGAGTTACTAATCTAAATTACATAATGTACATGTTCTTATTCAATATACTTTATTAAAGTATTTTTCGAACCCTTCAGCCTCTATTTTGCAATACAGTAGACTCCCGAGCGTCATGTATCCTCTAGTCAATACATTACGTATGTATACAGTTATTGAAAGCACATTTAAAAATCCGGACAGTTCAGTAATCCGGATGGGTCCCGGTCCCGATCGATCCAGATTAACGACGCTTCACTGTATATAGTTTCATATTCTGAAAATTGAAAAATGACACGATTCCCGTGTCCAGGTGTCATTTTTCAATTTTCAGAATAATGATATCCAGATGGAGTAATTCCCACTAATAAGCATAATAATAGCTCTGGCTATTAATTCTTACTATATAGTTTGTGGATTTTCCCTTTAGTTTAGTATGTACTGTACAAACTTGCTATGCATGTCTTTTCACTTCTATTTGAGACTATAATATGCTGTCGTACAAACAGTGAAAGTGGATAACAAATAGTTAACTATAGTATCTCATGAAAATCCCCTTAATACGTGTATGGGGGAGACGAATCAAGATTCATGTATATTCTGCAAGACAGTTGATGCGTATCCTTATACATGACCTGGGAAGACAAAACATCCAGACAATTGGCTGGGATACTACACAGAAGCTAGAAATGTAGAAGAATTTAGTAAACTTGGTCAGTTGCCTTTTAGTGTTTTACCTCCTTATGCTGGATGGGGTGTTGCAGAAACACTTGTAAAGAGTCAAGCTTGGAATAAAGCATGCAGAGACATGCATAATATTACAAAGTTACAAAGACTTACCAAGCTATGTGAAAAAAGACATTCTGAAATTAATTCTCAATCAAGTCAGATGGGCAGGAAATAAAAGAACCAGGTCAAACATCCATCCAAACACTAAAAAATGGTGATAGGTGGCTTTTCTTTAATCAAATGGATGATCTTTCTGCTCTTTGTGAGGCTAGAGCAATAGGGCTGTATGTTCATTTTAGAGAAGCAGCTATAGTTGCACAAAGACATTAGCTAATCTCAGTTCTGGAGATATGGTAGCTGTTGAGAACCACAGGAATTGCCTTGCAAAAGTGTATAATAAAGTAAGGAAGATTCGAAGTGATAAAAGTAGTAGACCGGAGTGAATTAAATACACCGCACAGCTTTGTGTTTGCAAAGCTGATGTATTTCATTACTGACTGTCAATATACTCCAGATGTAGCACCTTTGTTCAAACTGTCTTACCTTTGTAAAATGTATGATTCACGTGTTGTTCGATTATTTTTTATTTGTTCATAAAGCAAAGGTAGTCCAACAAGATTGAAGGAAAAATTGATAACTTATATTCCCGGACTTTAAGCTCACCGATAAAAGGACGAGATATTATTTTAGCATATAATGAAGACATTAGTGTAACCATTGATTAATCAGTTTCAAATGACCATGATTCAATGGCTACTCACATGGCACAGTCAGCAGATTATATTGGTGAAAATACTCTCGCAAATGACTATGAATTTAATGGGAGACTGGAACCTAGCAATGAGAGTAGCTACTGAAAGTTTTGTGATCCTATTTTAGGATAAAATAAACAATCACCATGACATTGTTGAGGCAAGACAGCATATTTTCACCAATGAGAAGAGACAACTAGAATATATACCTCCACAAAATACACCCTTGATCAACATCTAAGGTGGGAAACATTTCAGGGAGCTTTTAGCTGGGTTCCGTGTTTGGTTTCAAACCCACATATTTTATATATGGGTCCTTGGGGTGGCAACTGAAATTTGTATTCTACCGGCCGTTTTTGACCAGTTCTCCCCAAGCTTCCTTGACATGTCACGAACTTATCTCCTGCAAATTCCATGTTATCTGTGGACGGAGATGTTCATGTGCTCTTGCAGATCTTAGAAGTTCTACCAGTAGCTTATGATTATAGATTGACAGTGCTATGAAGCTGACAGTAATTGCCCATTTTATGTACTTTTGTTTTGTAAATTACCTTAATGTGGGCCTATTCTTTATCGTATGTACTTTTCATAGTATCAGGCATAACACATTATGTCATATTTAATACTATTCTATTAACTGAAGAACCTCTCTTAGTTTTGAGCTGTATAAATAATATAGAGGATTTATCATACAAATACAGCATAATTTAGTAAACGCAGCTAGTAGTGTTCCATCATCGTGTTGTCACATGAACACTTTTAACGTTATTAAAACACTCTAAGGAACATTTTATAGATAATTCTGTTCTTGTTAACTTTTATAATGACAAAGATTTGGATATAATGATTAGTTTCTAAGTTATACCTGCAAAAATCTACATTTGGGTGCCATTTTTCCAAGATGGCAACTTAAAAATCTGATACAGAGTGACACTATATATCATTTTATTTTCCATAAAAATCTGGGCCAATGTACCAAATTTCATGTTAATATCACAAAGTGAAAGAATCCTACAAGAAAGATAGCTAAGCAACTCCACAGAGTTTTATTAAATGTATGACAAGATGTGTATTAATCACAACTTGTGAATGTGAGGAATGCACAGCCTCTACCGTGGTTTCGGATATCCACGTTAAACTGTAGGTCCTCCATTTCATCTCAAATCATCACCTACATTGCATATTAGCGTAAGTGCGTATAACCCGAACGGGTAGTAAGACGCGGTGCTAATAATAAATAATAATAAATATTAAATGTATAAATATAACTAAATGTTTGATTCACATAACAAACGTTCATCAATGTACATCATTGCGAAAAATTATTTAAAAAATGATACATACACATTTATAAATATTATTTCATAGCTATTAAAGATAAAAGTCTCAAAGTTAAGTTATATTTTATGAACCCCCTCGGTGCGTAGTTGGCTAACGCGCTAGTCGTGTTGAGCTCGACCGTCGAGGACGGGGAGATCGAGGTTCGAATCTCGGTCGGGTGAACTGGGGGTGGTTTTTCCTAAATGGTTTTCCACTCTCCCTCCACGCAAATGCGGGTTCACTTCCTCTAAATCCAACCCTCCCAATTCCTAATCCACTAGTGTAATTAGTACTTAAGCGTATAACCCGAACGGGTAGTAAGACGCGGTGCTAAATATTATTATTATATTATTATTTTATAAATTTAGATAGCTCTTTTTCTAAGGCAGTTAGTGTAGTCATAATTTCTTGTTGTAGTAGTTAACCTTTGTTATTTTCGTGAAGAGTGGAGACACCCTATAACTTGGTATGAAATTCCGTCCAAACACTAGCTTTAAGAGCAGTCTTAATTAGAACGGTCGGGCAGGCCGGATCGCTGCAAAATGGTTCCAGTGAGTAGGGACGCGTGAGTTGGCGAGACTGCGGTAACAGTATTTGCATATAAATTAGGTCGAAACACCTGTTTAACCGGCCGTTTTGGCAAATGATAGTTCCGGCATGTCCTTACCAGTAGACCCATACCCTCTTTGTTGGCGGGCATCCAAAATCTAATGTTCATCCCTCTTGGTACTTGGGGATAGGGGTTGTAAAAATAAAGCCCAGGTTTTGGATCCACAACTTGTTATTCCACCTGAAACTACATCGGGGGGGGGGGGGGGGGGGGGGCAGACCGTCTAAGGCGTCAGTATCATCTGGTCTAATTTTATCCCGATGGGAAGATCGGAGTCGGAATCCCGTCCAGGTTCATTAATGATGATTTTGATTAAACGTTTTCACCACACTTGTTACATGCAAGTGCAGGTACATTTGCTCTGAATTCTGCCTTTTTAAGCACCACGCCTTACTACACATTTAGGTTGTACTCATATGTATTAATTACGCAAGTGTGAGGAAAGTTGAATTTAAAGAAAGCAGACCCACAATGCGTGGAGGGAGAGTGGAAAACTATTCTGAAAAAACTTCCTTAATACACCCGACTGGGATCTGAGCCCCAATCTCTCATAATCAGCAGCCCAGTTTATTGTGAGAGTGACGTCATAGACCACGCGGCCACCATAGTGGGTATTTTTCCTAATCCTACCCCATTAGATAATAAGTGTTTCTTTAGCACCACGTTTTACTACCATTTCCGTAAATAAACCTACGTAGTAATTAAGTCAATCGGTCAGGGATGAAGAAGAATGAATTTAGAGAAAGTGTACACGCAATTACTTGGCGAGAGATGGAGATACCGTTTGGAAAAAATACTATCAGACTACTCAACTGGGATCAAACCCTGATCTCCACGTCAATTGCAGTCTAGTCTATTGCGATAAGGACGCCTTCTTAGACCATGTAGCCACTGAAGCGGGTGGGGTAATAGGTAGAGTTGCCCGTTAAACATCACAGTTCTAATTTTAATTCTGTTTTAAGTTGTTATATGCTGACACAGATCCAATTGTGTTGATTACGTGTTCACTTACATACAAATATATTTGGTTTAAGCAAAGGGACCCTCTTTGGGTGTCACATGGGCTCAGGTGTCAGACTCACAATTAACAGGACTGTTGGTGACTGGAATGTTGAGGTTTGAATCAAAGGGCCAGTTTCATAGTCACACTTAGTGAGCCTAAAGTGCGAGTCGATACTAAATACAGGACGACACCTACTTAGACCAAAATGGAATGGGCCAGTTTCGCATATGAAACTGGCCCATTCCATTCAATTTCAGGTAGGTGACGTCTTGTATTTAGTATAGCGCCGCACTTGAGGCGTACTAAATCTGACTATGAAACTGGCCCTAAGTCTAATAGAGTCTGGACGGGTAGTAGAACGTGGAGCATGGTAATATTCCACAATCCTCATCCATACCCAGATATTGTAAATATGTGGATATCCCGGACAGGTAGTAAGACGTGAAGCACGGTATTATTCTACCTTCCTCATCACCACCTCATTAGTGTAAATATGTGGATATCCCGGACAGGTAGTAAGACGTGGAGCACGGTACTATTCTACCTTCCTCATCTCTACCACATTAGTGTAAATAAAGTGGATATCCCGGACGGTTAGTAAGACGAAGAACAAAACCTAATTTCTTGGAGCAACTCCAATCTTTTCATAATAAGCCGTCCTATTCAGTTTCATTCCCTGTTTTACCAAAGAGACGCTTATTCTAATAATGAATATAAGTATTTTTTATCAACCCACCTAAAAAATAATAATAATAATAATAATAATAAGCAAAGAACACCCCCTATCAAAGACACTATTAAGTAAATGGTAGCTTTCTATTGTCGTGTTCTGTTGCCTTTGTGTTAGCAGGTGATATCTGCAACTCTTCTGTCATCCTGTTCCATCGTATCTAATCTCGGTAAAAGCTTCATGAAGACAGGACCTCTAGATAGGGCAGTTTGAAGGTTGATGTCGATATACGCTTCGACTAGGGTGGGTAGGGGGCGTAGTAAGGGGGGGGCTTTTTCTCGGTAGCTGACTTGCGAACGGGAGCATCTTCCGCCGCGATAAATCATAGAGAATGGCTTTCAGACGACTTTTTTTTTTCTTTCTTTGTAGATGATGAAAATTTATCTCTCTTTTACCAACCTAAATGTTGAGAGAGGGAAAAATATAATCAAGGTGATTGACACATTACAAACTACTATCACACATCTAGACATTATGCGTGTTCATAAAAAAGGTTTCACATCAAAAATAAGGTAAATTTAAAGAAATGAAATAATATATTCCCAATGTTTTGGATTTTTGCGGTATTTTGTCTCTCTCTACTATTATAAAGATAAAATTATTAGTTAAAATTATTTTTATATAATAATGAAAAGGGCAAAATGCTGTAAGGATTAAAAAAAAATTACCTATTCTTATCATTAATTTTTATTTATTTAAATTTAGATTTTTGTTTATCTTTTTCTTAGGTTTTCAACTTGGCGGTAACCGACTCCGTGGTGTAGTGGTCAGTGCACCTGGCTGCAAGCCTAGCTGTCCCAGCATAGATTCCCGGCTGGTACCTTGGGTATATTTCCCTAAAGGGGAATTATCCCAACGGTTACTTAGGCCCAAGTTAGGTTTATGTGTTTCCACTGGTTCCACACCCTCATATTCATCAGAACATGGAAAGAGCCTCCACGGAAAGAATGTATTATTAGTACATTCTAGGGTCCGCTGGACAACGGTACATTAGTACTGGATAATATTTCCACAAACTGAGTTACGAGTAATGTTGCCCACACCCACCATTATTATTATTATTATTATTACTCTTGAAATAGATTGATTGGATGATGGAGACATCTGGTCAAGAATTCCGGTCGGGTATACTGAGGGTTGTTTTACATATATTGTTTTCTTCTCTACCTCCACACAAATGGGGTACTTTTAATCTAAAATTAAATCATCCTCTTCCCTAAAACACTATCGTATTTAATACACATGCTTTTTACTCGAGGGTAATGAAACGCAGTGACAAAAAAAAATCATGACCTAATATTTTTTGAGGGTGATAGAAGGGTGCCAGTCCAAAAATGCAACTTTTCGAGAAAAGCAAATCTAAGTTTAAATAAATTTTGCAAAATATAATTAAATAGTCAAACAAACAAAAAAAGGAGTTTATAGTTTTTTTAATGTGTTTTTTAAGTTGGCCTTATTTAAACATGTATGATTTAGCCTTGGTAGGGTTTTGATGACTTAAGCTCTGCTGATTGCATGATAACAATTTTAAATACACTCTTTATGATAACTTAAGTCTTTATGATAACTTTAGTCTTTATGACTGAATGCTAGCTCACATAATTGTTGAAAAAAGTTATTTCTTAATGCTATATTTCTACATTCTTCTCCTTAAGTCAACAAGACATGGGTGACCTGGCGGTCTAGGTGTAAGGTGTCGGACTTCTGTGCTGGGAGTTGTGGGTTCAATCCTCGTTCCAGCACGGATTTATCTGATTGCCAAACCCTTCCTTCACCTCTGACAAGAAGTGTATTAATCATAACTTGTGAATGTGAGGAATGCCAGGCCTCCACCATGGTTCGGATTCCACGTTAAACCGTAGGTCCTCCATTTTATCTCACAATCACCCTACCATCACACATTAGCGTAAGAGGGTATAACCCGTATGACCTTAGACACGGGACGAATCCTGGATAGCTCAGTGGCTAGAGCATTAGCTTACTAAGCCAAAGGTCCCGGCTTCGATTCCCATGCCTAAGTGTCATTTTTCAATTTTCAAAATAATATATAAGTTAATAGTTTAACAATATTTTTAATAAAAAATAACTAAAAATTATATGCGAACGTTTTAAAAAATTGGAGAAAAAGTTAAAAGTTCTGCAGAGTTCTGCAACAAAACTTGTTCTAAATTCTAGTTTATACTATTGTTTAGTAAAATATATAAAAACCAGCTGCCATTAGATGCCATTGTGGTTTAAGTGTAGATTTTTATAAAAATAATTACAAATACGTGTTAATTAACCATTTTAAAAGACGCTTACATATTTTAATCGTTAAGGTAAAAACATGTAAAATATTTAAAAAATATAATTAACATAATGTGTAACAAAATATAAAGATAAAATATTTTTCTATATAAATAATTTAAGCCGCCTACGAATAAACGGATTACAGTCTACAAGTCACAAGTCCGCGGTCGAGTGGACTAGGTGCTGGTCTTGTAAGTTTTTGTTCCCGGTTTGACTATCGCAGGCATAATTTTTTTAATATACATATTAATTATCTAATAAAATTGTAGTGTCAATAAAATTTAAACTACAACTATATAAAATAATTTTTGTACAAAACATTACAAATGTTGAATTAGGACTTTAAATGATTTATTTTTAAAGGTTAGCGTGTCGATTATAAGAAGAAGGAAGTATTACAAAAATTTTAGTAGTTTCCAAATCATTTCTAAATTAATTTTACTATTTAAATAAAATGTTAATTTAAAAATATTATAATTAGAAGCTAAAATTAATATTAATATAACGTTAAATTTGCCCCACTCTCCCCTATTTACAAAGTTTTTTCCTTAAATTGATTTATATCGGTTTCGTGGGTTATTGGGTTATAGGCTTTAAGGGTTATGGTTTAAATATATAAATGTTTATGTTCTTCTAGTAAATCTTTTATTTTGTTACATATTACATTTTCTTGGTTAATAAGGTGTATTATATGTAATTTTGACTAAATTTTATGTGTTTACACATTAATGTTCACCATATTGGATCCCTCATTTGATTATTTTTCAATTTTTAATTCGGTCTCGTAATCAGCGACCTCGAAAACCCCTAGATACCAAGTTTCGTACAAAATGAATAACACTCTCATACTTTAGCCAGCTTTTATGAATTTTGAACTGCCATAATAGGTTCGCATTTTTTTTCTCAATTTTGACTTTGGATTCGTAATCATCGACCTTGAAAACCCCTATATACTGAATTTCATACAAATTGAATAAAGTTTTCGTATTTTGTCCAGCTTTTTGGGATTTGGCCCCACTGTGCGATGGAAGGATTGAGGATGATGGAGCCATTTTACTTAAATGTCCTGGCAACAGGCTGAAACAGTTTTTTATGATTATGATAATACTTTTCAGAATGTAACCTTATTCAGATATCCCGGTCATTTAATTTACATCAACAATGTTTTAAACACATTTTATTAAATTTTTATTATCTTTGGGTGATTCTACGTCAAAAAGATATTTGTTATGCATGCCAAGTTGTTAGAGAACCCAACTTATACGTGCTTTAATTTTTTTATTTGTCGATAAATCCACATATTTTTATTGTTCTTCATCAAATAGAAACTTGTTTCATAAAATTTGGAGTTGATTGTTAGAAAAAAAATAATATTCTACACAATGTTTTTCACTTAATTAAAAAAAGATTTGTCAAAAATGAATCGTTTTGTATTAATATGGCTAATCTAAATAAAAGAGTTTTGTATAAATCGTAGTAATGTACTATACGAAAAAATAACAAAAGTGGTTTGCAATTTTTAGTACTGCCAAGTATTTATAGATCTATTGACCTACATCTATTTTGGGAGCCCACAACGATGTGCTATCGAATAATGGCACTAGTTTAGAATTGTATGGTTTTCTGAAGACAATTCAGCATTCTAATATTGAGCCGGTAGCTAGGGTACTTTTCCTAAATCATTTATCACGCTCCCTGTATTCATATTCCCTACCACTTAATTATTATTTAATATCCATTAAATAGTTGAGTTAAGGAAGCCCAGAATCTAGGTGTAAAAACAAAATTGTAAAGAAACATATTTTAATGAAGCTTTTCATTCCATATTTATAATCCACAAAGATGAAGCTTGTAATTTCACAGACAAAATTGACACATTTATTCCCTCAGAGTGATAGAAATAAATTCAGAGGTGGTTTCCTTCACTCGTAAACAACAATTTTGTCGTGACAAGAGAGTTTGATTATTAATTCAAAGAAATCAAGGCCCAAATAAAATGTAAAAAAAGATTCATCAGGGCCTCCAATATTATAGGTATAGTAGATATTACTAGTCAATGTTTTATAGATTTTGGGTTTCATTTTAATTTTCTAGATAGCAAACATAGTTTTTTTATTTTAGTTTATTTAGAGTTAATTTTACTCCTTTTAATTTCATTAAAACTATCCATATTATATAATTGACATTTTTACTCTACAATTTAACTTTTACACCGTCTTTTTATTAAAAAAAAACAATAGAGATGTAAAATCTTAGATTGTGTATTGGATTCATTAAAGCGTGGATAGTTTAAACAAAACTGAAATACATTTTCTCATGAGATTAATGTCTTACTATCCGTCCGAGATATCCACATATTTACACTAATGTGGTAGAGATGAGGAAGGTAGAATAGTACCGTGCTCCACGTCTTACTACCTGTCCGGGATATCCACATATTTACACTAATGGGGTAGAGATGAGGATGGTAGAATAGTACCGTGCTCCACGTTTTACTATCCGTCCAGTATATCCACATATTTACCTAATGGGGTAGGGAATATTTATTAAAAGTGGGTAAAATGAATTAAAAAAGCACTTCGTTCTAAATACCTGGATTTGAGCCCCTACGGCCTCCAATACCATTGAACCAGACAAGAACGAAACTAGCTCCTTTTTCCGGCGTGCCTTCCCAATATGATGTTATTGTCGTTACTGTTGATAAAATTATTTATTATATTATTCTAGATATCCATGCATATTTGTTTCCTTTTCATCCTTAATAAAAATGTATTTTAGAAAATGTCATTAAAAAGATAGTTTCCGGAAATATAGATACAAATATAGACGTCAAGGTACATTTCACATTTGAATATGATTTACATATAAATAGGAATTATTGTAATTTTAATCTAGATTTAACAAATTTCCCATATGTGGGCGAGTATGTTAAAGGAATTTTTTTTTTTTATGTTTCCCAAACCTTCTCTGAGAGAATGGATTTTGTTTCCTGGTTTAGTCGTGGCTTCTTAATTTTCATTGGGTGCTTTAATATATGAGGTACGAGTAGTTCTGTGCTCACCAAATGCATAATTTAATTATTTTGTTTTTGTTTTTATTATGTGACATTAAATCTATTACATACAAATATTGTGATGCTATTACGTATTAAATCAATGGTTAAAATTTGAAATAAAAAGTTAACTTGGAATTAAATTAAATCTAATTTATCTAAAATTGTATTAAAGGTGGTAAAGCGGATAAAGTCGTCAGTCTGGTCTTATGTAATTTGCCTTTAAGGTTCAAATAGCTACCATGTAGACTAAGTTTGTTGTTTAGTAAATTTTTCCACCATTTCTTACCAAAAAAAATCAAGTTCACTTCCTATAATAAATTATTCCTTCCTCCTCCCTTCTCTATAAGGATTATTATGTGGATATCCCGGACGGTTAGTAAGACGTGGAGCACGGTACTATTATACCTTCCTCATCACTACCTCATTAGTGTAAATATGTGAATATCCTGGACGGGTAGTAAGACGTGGAGCATGGTACTATTCTACCTTCCTCATCTCTACCACATTAGTGTAAATATGTGAATATCCCGGACAGGTAGTAAGACGTGGAATACGGTACTATTCTACCTTCCTCATCTCTACCCCATTAGTGTAAATATGTACATATCCCGGACGGGTAGTAAGACGTGGAGCACGGTACTATTCTACCTTCCTCATCTCTACTCCATTAGTGTAAATATGTGAATATCCCGGACGGGTAGTAAGACGTGGAGCATGGTACTATTCTACCTTCCTCATCTCTACCCCATTAGTGTAAATATGTGAATATCCCGGACGGGTAGTAAGACGTGGAGCACAGTACTATTCTACCTTCCTCATCTCTACCACATTAGTGTAAATATGTGAATATCCCGGACGGGTAGTAAGACGTGGAGCATGGTACTATTCTACCTTCCTCATCTCTACCACATTAGTGTAAATATGTGGATATCCTGGACGGGTAGTAAGACGTGGAGCACGGTATTATTCTACCTTCCTCATCTCTACCCCATTAGTGTAAATATGTGGATATCCCGGACAGGTAGTAAGACATGGAGCACAGTAATATTCTACCTTCCTCATCTCTACCACATTAGTGTAAATATGTGAATATCCCGGACGGGTAGTAAGACGTGGAGCATGGTACTATTCTACCTTCCTCATCTCTACCACATTAGTGTAAATATGTGGATATCCTGGACGGGTAGTAAGACGTGGAGCACGGTACTATTCTACCTTCCTCATCTCTACCCCATTAGTGTAAATATGTGGATATCCCGGACGGGTAGTAAGACGTGGAGCACGGTACTATTCTACCTTCCTCATCTCTACCACACTAGTGTAAATATGTGGATATCCCGGACAGGTAGTAAGACGTGGAGCACGGTACTATTCTACCTTCCTCATCTTTACCACATTAGTGTAAATATGTGGATATCCCGGACTGGCGGTTAGAAGTGGAGCACAGAAAAACAAAAAACAAAATAAATTTTGAATGCAATCATCGTTAAATAAATTAAATTTTTCAATTTAACAATATCGATTTGTTGTTAAAGAACATTTGATAATCGCCATTAACACGTGTATGAAATAATATTAAAATCTCATGTAGACTTTAATTTCCCACTTTCACTTTTACAATCATTTACTTGGGATTTTGTACCAGAGAATTTAGAGCTACCCAAATATAAATTGTCCTTAAATTATACTTTTTTTCTAAAAGCTATGTAAATTGTTTAGCTAAGAGAAAGAGAAAGAGAGAGAGATATATGTAATGTTTTTCAGGAACGTATCATCTTCTGGTCGTTAGCGTACTAATGAGTAGAGAAACTTTAATATCATAGAGAAGAGATAATAGTTTTTTTTGTTTGTATCGGATTTGCATATAGTATTTAATAACGGTTTATCTAACAAACCCTGCAATTTATTGGAAAGGAGCAGTAAAATAATATAAATACAAAAATTTAACAAACAGCTACGTTTCATGTGTACTTATAATCATCTTATTAGCACAACGTCTCACTAATTGGTCGGGTTTTATGCCTATGTACTAATTACGCTATATGTTTTAGGGATTATAATAGTTATAGATCAAGGAAATGTACCCGCATTTGCTAGAATGGAGTGTGAAACACATCTTTGGAAAAATCACCCTCACACATTTACACATTTAAATTTACACCCAACCGAGATTCGAACCTTGATTTCACCATCATCGGCAGTCTAATCTACTGCGATAGTTGAGTATTAGGTCATGCAGACATCAAAGCAGTTTGTATTTGTAATTAATTTCAAACAAGTTTTAGGTATGAAATTTTGTTTAAAACTTTGGTGTATATTGTGCATACAAAGTATAATAACAATGAATAACTCATAAATGAGTCTGATTTAAAATTAAAGTTTGACTTGACGACGTGGCCTACTTAGTAAATTGAAAGCTATTTTGCGAGGCGTTTTGCATCTTATCCTGAGGTACCTAAGCAGTCGAAGCACTATCAAACTTAGACGCCAATGTATGAAATGTAAAGAGAGTGAAGAAAATTGGTGGTTCATCTTGTGAGGACTCTAATTTACCTGCTGATGACACTTCCCCTCTTTCACTGACGAGTATAAACACGCACTCTATTATTAATGCCTGGACAGCATTGTCTCACATTTCAAGAATACATTTTACTTGTTTCTTATTCTAGATACATCTATGCTTTCACGAACATTTTTAGTCTACATCCCGGAAGGAGGATTCCTGTAGACCATTTATGAGAATAAACCAATCATCCTAAGTTGTAACTTATACGATTTAAAAAACGCATTTAGAAAAAAAACCACTTCAACCTTAAACATATAATTTTATGAGAATGTAAGACTTTTTAGAAATATTTAAGGATGTATGGTTTAAGTTTCAATGTTATGTCTTTAAAATTCACCAAATGAAACGTAATTAGATAAATAAACATTGTAAATCGTATCTCGGCTGCAGCTACGTCACAGGAAAGTAATAAATTTTCGTTTATTTGTTTCGACAATTATAAACAGTTTATTTGCTAGGAGTTTTTTTTATCTCAAGGTGGTACACCGTGATTTGACTATTACAGTTTCTCGTGTTGGAAAGGTAGACTATTGAAATTATTCTTGGTAACAACAAGGTTTATATCGGTGACCTGGTGGTCTAGGGATAAGGTGTCAGACTTCTGTGCTGAGGGTCCGGGGTTCAATCCTCGGTCCCGGCACAGATTTATCTGATTACCAAACCCTTCCTTCACCTCTGACAAGATGTGTATTAATCACAACTTGTGAATGTGAGGAATGCCAGGCCTCCACCGTGGTTCGGATTCCACGTTAAACTGTAGGTCCTCCATTTAATCTCACAATCACCCTATCATTACACATTAGCGTAAGTGCGTATAACCCGAACGGGTAGTAAGACGCGGTAATAATAATAATAATAACAAGGTTTATGAAAACTGTTTTTAGTGTCAGAAAGGTTTTAATGTCATCGTGGCAACAGAGTAGGTTGATGGATACACTTTTGAATGATGGGAAGGTTTTAAAGTCAACGTGACAAAGAGCAGTCTGATGAAATTTGGTTTTATATTGGAAATGTTTTAAATACACGTGGAATCAGTGCATTCAAATGCAATCTTTGTTTAATCACCTTAATGTTGGAAATGTTTTAAGACCACATGGCAACAGTGAAGAATGACGGAAACAGTTTTGATTGTTGGAAACGTTTAAGTCAATTTGGCATCACTGCAGGTAAATATAAACAGTTTCGACTGTTGGAAAAGATTTTAATTTAACGTTACAACAGTACAGTAGGATTAAAACTCAGTTGAACATAGGAAAGGTTTTTAAGTCAAATTGGCAACAGTGTAGGTCAATGGAAATATTGTGGGAAATGTTTTTAAGTCAAAGTAGCAATGGGGAAGGTTTATGAAAACTCAGTTTAATATATAATTTTTAAATCCATGTAGAAACAGTGCAGGTCGATAAAAACTCATTTAAACGTTGGCAAGGTTTTAGGGTCAAATTGGCAACAACGCTAGTTGTTGAGAAGCCAGTTAAATATTCGAAATATTTTAGGTCAAATTGGCAACAGTGCAGGTTTATTTAAACTGTGAAAAATGTTTTTAAATCAACGTATTAAACGTATTAAAAATCAGATGAATATTTGTTTATTAAGTCAATGTGGCAACAGTGCAGGTCAATGAAAACTCAGTTGAATGTCTAGAATAATTTCAGGTCAAACTGGCAACAATGTAGGTCGATGAAAATAGTTTTGCGTTGTGGTATTTGGACTCCCCGCCAGTTCTTAAGAAGATCCAGATTAACCCCCGTCCTATTTTCCAGGTGAAGTTAATCTGCGCGCGCACTTGGTTATGTTGGGCACTTGTGTGACGTTGACATTAATTATTTTTTATTATGTTAATTTTTTATGCTTGATTAGTACAGATCAGTTTAGGTAAGCTAAGATTATGTAAATTAATGTGATTTTGAAAAATATTAGGCTATACAGAGCTAAGTTAGTATTACCAATAAAAAAATAATGCTTCAACTTTTTCAATGTTTCCAAATCATATAGAGATTAGTATTATAGCTCTTTGCTAATTAGCTACCATTTCACTTGTCTTAATAGCATTTTTGACATGTTTAATTCCAATCTTTTAACCCTTTATTATGTTCAAATTTGAAATTACTGTATGTCTTTAGTTACAAAGAAATGTAGAGATAGTAAGAATAGGTTTTTTCCAAATCGGTTTTACACTCTCCCTTCACGCAAATGCGGATACACTTCCCCTACATATAACCTCCTTAATTTCTAAAACCATAGCGTAATTATTACAAAAGCGTATAACCCGAACGGTTAGAAAGACGCTTTGTTAACAAAACAATAGAATATAATATAACATTAAGGAACACAATAAATCAAAATTGGTAATACTCTGAGCATCTTTTTTTTTTTTCGAAGAGCAGAAATTAAATTCGACAACACCAGCTGCTTTTACTCCACAAACTAAAAAACGAAAACAAAAAAAATACCTCTTCCCTCTAATGGTGAAACTCGGTTAGGCACTAACAGAATTCCAGTTGGTTGTTAAATTAGCAACAACTAATTGCTTTTCCTTAATTAAAACTGCTCGTGTTATGGGATATTTGTCCCAAGACAGACCCTTGGTCCTCGGCAATACGACCCACACATTCGCTGTTGGATGTTTGTGTTTGGGAGTGATGGGCCTGGAAGGAGGGGGGGGGGGAGGAATGGTGGGGTTAGGGAGGTTTGAAATTTGCTACCTAGGTGGTGGGGGATCTATGTTTGGTGAAACTCCATCACATAATACAATCAGATTTATTGGAGCATCAAGTCCTATTGACCTATAACCATTTTTATGTGTGGGGGTGGAAAAGTCGGAAATTACATTTACATGTATGTATAAATATATATATATATAATCTCTATTAATATAATATGTATATAATAAAATATTTTGTAGGCATTATTAGGTCTTATGACCACCCTTATGAATAAGGGTAAACAAAGGTCACTTTTTAAATGCGAGGGCAATATTTAAACATGTGAATTTAATACGAGGCTGATGTTGAAGATATCGTGGTTTTTTTCCCCTAAAACCTAATTTTATTTTATTTTATATTCACAAGGACATGAAGCGTGGCCGGGATATTCTAGAACCTTATTCAAGGTATTGTACTAGTAAACTCAACGGGAACAGACAACTTGAAAGAACCAGAAGTAGATAGGAGGATAACATTGGAATGAACCTGAAAGAGGTAGGGTACAATGAGGTGGACTGGATAGAACTAGCTCAATATAGGGATAGGATGTAATGAGGTGTACTGGATAGAACTAGCTCAATATAGGGATAGGTTGTAATGAGATGTACTGGATAGAACTAGCTCAATATAGGGATAGGTTGTAATGAGGTGGAGTGTATAGAAATAGCTCAAGAATAGGATAGGTGTAATGAGGTGGTCTGGATAGCTCATGATATGGATGATGGTGTACTTTTTTAAGCACGGCAAAGAATTGTCGAGTTCATCATGACATAGAGTAAGTTAATATTTACGATTAAAATGCAGCTAAGTAAAGCGAAAAGCCTTAAGGCCCTTGGCGCTGTCGATTGCAATACTAAAACCTATTTTTTGGGATGGCGGGCGGGAGGGTGAATGAAGTGGCGTGGCTTCACAACCGACCAAAGTATCCTTCCACACCAACAAGAACAGATGGATCACGGAAACCGTAGATGGCGCTAGCTAACAGACAGGCCTTGCGGAAAAAATCAAACGTTTGGAAATATCAGTTTTCTCAAGAACAAGTGAAATTTTTACAGTAATATTTTCAACACCTCTTCTAAGATAATGTATCAATGTTTATTAGGTGTTATATTATCTTATTTTTTGTTATGAAGCCGGCAGTTTTCTATTGAAAAATGTCAAAATTATTGATATTTGATCACTGTTAAAATTATAGAGGAGCTGTGTATATAAAAAGTAAAAATTAATCAATATGCTTCTATTCTTGAACAAATCGTTTCCGAAAAGAAAATTGCAAAACAATAAGAAAAATCTTGAAGATAACAGTTTGTTCCCATGGCTCTGCATTTCAACTCCAAATGAAAAGGGCCTTTCGCCTTATGGTAAAAACAAGCAACAATATTCAATATTATTTAATGCTGACGTATCCGAATCGATCCATGCTCATGTTACAGATGTAATTAAATTAAATTGGTAGCTGTTATAAAAATGTTTAAATGATTAAATAAATCATATTTAGTCAGTAATTTCAAATCTGTCTAGAACTTATTGAAGTTTTCTTCTTCCTTCGAAATGTTTCTAATATAAGAAGGAAATTGTGGATGACAAAATTGAAGCAAAGGAGATTTGGCCTTCTACTTTTAAATCTACATTTATAAGCTTGGCACACCATTATTATTAATTAAACTTAGAAATTTTGTGAAGGTGTTTACGATTTATCAATTATGTTAATATTAATGTGATAGGAATGAGGAAGATAGAATAGTACCGTGCTTTACGTCTTACTACCAGTCCAGGATATCCACATATTTACACTAATGTGGTAGTGCTGAGGAAATTAGAATAGTACCGTGCTCCACGTCTTACTTCCTGTCCAGGATACCCACATATTTACACTAATGTGGTAGAGATGAGGAAGGTAGAATAGTACCATGCTCCACGTCTTACTACCCGTCCAGGATATCCACATATTTACACTAATGTGGTAGTGCTGAGGAAATTAGAATAGTACCGTGCTCCACGTCTTACTTCCTGTCCGGGATATCCACATATTTACACTAATGTGGTAGTGCTGAGGAAATTAGAATAGTACCATGCTCCACGTCTTACTACCTGTCCAGGATATCCACATATTTACACTAATGTGGTAGTGCTGAGGAAATTAGAATAGTACCATGCTCCACGTCTTACTACCAGTCCGGGATATCCACATATTTACACTAATGTGTTAGAGATGAGGAAGGTAGAATAGTACCATGCTCCACGTCTTACTACCTGTCCGGGATATCCACATATTTACACTAATGGGGTAGAGATGAGGAAGGTAGAATAGTACCGTGCTACACGTCTTACTACCTGTCCAGGATATCCACATATTTACACTAATGTGGTAGAGATAAGGAAGGTAGAATAGTACCGTGCTCCACGTCTTACTACCTGTCCGGGATATCCACATATTTACACTAATGTGTTAGAGATGAGGAAGGTAGAATAGTACCATGCTCCACGTCTTACTACCCGTCCAGGATACCCACATATTTACACTAATGTGGTAGAGATGAGGAAGGTAGAATAGTACCATGCTCCACGTCTTACTACCCGTCCAGGATATCCACATATTTACACTAATGTGGTAGTGCTGAGGAAATTAGAATAGTACCGTGCTCCACGTCTTACTTCCTGTCCGGGATATCCACATATTTACACTAATGTGGTAGTGCTGAGGAAATTAGAATAGTACCATGCTCCACGTCTTACTACCTGTCCAGGATATCCACATATTTACACTAATGTGGTAGTGCTGAGGAAATTAGAATAGTACCATGCTCCACGTCTTACTACCAGTCCGGGATATCCACATATTTACACTAATGTGTTAGAGATGAGGAAGGTAGAATAGTACCATGCTCCACGTCTTACTACCTGTCCGGGATATCCACATATTTACACTAATGGGGTAGAGATGAGGAAGGTAGAATAGTACCGTGCTACACGTCTTACTACCTGTCCAGGATATCCACATATTTACACTAATGTGGTAGAGATAAGGAAGGTAGAATAGTACCGTGCTCCACGTCTTACTACCTGTCCGGGATATCCACATATTTACACTAATGTGTTAGAGATGAGGAAGGTAGAATAGTACCATGCTCCACGTCTTACTACCTGTCCGGGATATCCACATATTTACACTAATGGGGTAGAGATGAGGAAGGTAGAATAGTACCGTGCTACACGTCTTACTACCTGTCCAGGATATCCACATATTTACACTAATGTGGTAGAGATGAAACAGATGTAATTTATATGAGGTGAACCAAATATAACTTGCGTGAAGGGAATGAGAAATAATTTATGGAATAAATCACCTTAATCCTACCAGCCAGTAACAGGCACATACTTAAGTCTGCACATAATCTACTGCTTTTTTTGAAACAAACAAACTTACAAATAAGAAGACTAACACCTAGTGAAAATCAAGGTTTACAATAAATCCTAGCGCGAGGACATTGCCGATGGCGTAAGATCGATTGATAATTTGATTATTCTCACAAATATTTATACTTTGTTACAAATTTCGTCCCCCTTTGCATGAAGATAATTTAATAAGATTTTCTCACAGTTTTTGTAGTTTTATTTTAATTATTTAAGGTACTGAATATATATCTTTTATAATATTGGTTTGGCTATTGGATTATTTTTTAAACAATGCGTTTTGCTCTTCGTAACACTGTCATCTGCTTTGAAGGTATAGTAATATAACATATTTCTGAAATACAAAATAACATAAAATTAGATGAATAGTAAGAAGTAAATGTAATTGGGAAACCCACGAGTCCAACTGTCTTTTATCTAAAAATGAGATATTTACTCAAATTTATTAAACTCGTAAGAAATATGATGGTAAAAAAAGTATCACATTTCACAAAAGATGCATAAATGAAAAAATATACAATTTAAAGAAAAAAAATTGAGACAAAAAAAATCCCTGTCCACCAAAGAGCATGAAAATCACATCCCGATTTCCGAGATCTCAATTAAAAAAAAAATTGCTAATAGCTTAGAAACTGATTGGTTTTATAAAAAATACTTTTAAATGTTTTCCTTTAAACATTTCAAGAGCTGTAATATGTTTTAAATTTATCAAGCTTTGTTTAAAAGATATTCATTTCATATAGTGCAGGCGTTGTTCATGACTATTACTAAATCCACCATAAAATATATGTCTTTCTCACACAATTGGACAAGAACTTATACGTGATATGTTAGGTAACTCGTAAACTGAGACGCAATGGTAATTATTTGTGTAAAATAAGTATTTAAAATTTTATTTGGTGGTTTATATTAATTTCACTATATTCAAAGTTAATATACAGAATGATTGATAACATGCTTTTCGAAAAATGGATAATTTCACCATATGTTTACCCAGAATCGTTTTAATCAGCAGAATTCATTATTGAATTTTGAAGAAAATTGGTATTTAACTGTTATTTTCTACTACTAATACCATTTAGCACCACGTCTTACTACCCGTTCGATTAAGTACTAATTACGCTAGTGAATTATGAATTGGGAAGGTTGAATTCAGAAGAAGTGAACCCAATTTGCGTGGAGGTAGAGTGGAAAACCATATAGAAAAAACCATCCACAGCTCACCTGACCGAGATTCGAACCTCGATCTCCCCGTCCTCGGTAGTCTAGCTCAACATGAAACCAGTGTGTTAGCTAACTACGCCACTGAGGTGGGTAATTTTTTCTAGTTTGTACTCATTTAAACCTAGCTTAAAGATATTTATTAAACCACCTCATTTGCCAAGAATGTCAAATAAAGATGCAGTTAGCCTATTGACACGTGGTAAAAGAGAAATCAGAGAATTATGCACCGGCGGCGAGCGGGTTGCATTAATACAGGGGATGTGTTGGCTCATTTTGTACATGGTAATTTTTCCAAGGCTGTATATTTTGAATTTGAATTTATCTTGTTTTCCATTTTGGATTAACTATGTATGTGGTTTTTATATAGAATATTTTAAATGTCTGTGATATGTAGCATATTTAATGTTATTGACTTATTGTGTACCAGCTTCCTAGATACATACGAAAATGGTTAGTTTGAATTTTGGATATTTCAAATTTTATTAGATATCCCTTAGACTTCGAATAAAAATGTTATATTGTGTAAGATAGCTTGCTTATTCCAGATAAATAACTATGTTCGTTTCCAAGCTACAAAATGGCAACTCCGGTCGGTAGAAAAAAGACAGCGCTAACGGGAAAACCAATGAGTTAGAAAGAGATGATAAGTGTAGTTAAGAGCCTGTACAGCAATTTAAGAGTAAAAGTGCTATAGACCAAGATACAGACACAAAGACTTAGAAGAAGGCATCGCTAAAAAAAACACACACATTTTTGGTTTCAGTGGGTCATGAAAAATACTAATTAGATAAAAAAAAAATTGCGATCACAATGATTTTTCTAACTGTGGAGTCAAGAGAAAATAGTAATAAATAGCATGTGTGGAGTGAACAAACAACCAACGACACTTCGTTCTTCGATAAAAAAAAAAAAACCCACCCAATATAATCTTGTGTATTGATCAGCCTTGGGAGGGTCGTTTCGTCACATAACTCAGGCGTAACGTGACCTGCGAGTCGGTCTTGGTTATCCATGTGACCCTCATTAACCAGCCAGTCAGAGTATCTGTGACCTCTGCTCGCTACATGATGAATTTGCGACGGGGCTACCAAACCCGTCAACTCGACAGTGTGGGAAGACTATTGATCTAGTTAGACAAGCTGATGGGCTTCCCTGACACTTCCTCTTTTAAAGTGAAAGTTAGACCGACCTACTTAAGACGGGGAGAATCACAGTTGGGTTTACTGAGGGTGTTTTTTTTGGTTCGTGTTTACCCACTCTCCTTCCATGCAAATGCAGTTAGATACACCTTTAAAATGCTTCCTTCGTCAACCCAACTCCATTAGGGAAATAATAATAATGTGTATAACCTGAAGAGATAGAAAGACGTGGTGGAAAGTGAATGTCTCCTAGTTTAAATATGAATTGTGGGTGAACCCATCTATTTACAAAAATCCTTTTTTACCTGACAAATTAAAAGTCAACACAAAGTTCCAAGAGAGAACGTCTCGACGCCAAACTAAATCTAAATGGAAATAGGAAACATACTTAGATTGAAAGATAAAATATTGGACAGTATTATTAAAGGGTACGGGGAATGTCAATCTTTTGGCTCAAACTAATCTAGTGCTGCCATCTGTTAGACAATCATGAGAGCTTACTAGATGCAGTTATATTACGGTTAAAATAAGTATCTTACATATTTAAATTTATATTATTATTATTATTATTATCACGCGTCATACTACCCGTTCGGGTTATACGCACTTACGCTAATGTGTAATGGTAGGGTGATTGTGAGATGAAATGGAGGAACTACAGTTTAACGGGGGATCCGAACCACGGTAGAGGCCTGGCATTCCAAACATTCACAAGTTGTGATTAATAACGTCTTGTCAGAGGTGAAGGAAGGGTTTGGCAATCAGATAAATCTGTGCCGGGACCGAGGATTTAAATTAATTAAAAAAGTTTATTTGCTGAGGTCCTTATGGGGTTTGAAATATAAAAGTCCTGGAAAATGTTGTAGTGTGACTTCCTTCCTTTTCCCCTGTACTCTTCATTATTATATTTAGAGATATTCAGCGAACTATTACAAAAAAAAAAGTTAGGTTAAGTTTGTACCACGATGATAACCGACATTCCTGATTTGTGACATATCGATTACTGAACTGAAACGAATTCATGGTGATGTAGTCTACCTCAATGGTCTTGGGATAAAGTGTTCGCCTCAGGGTCCGATGTTCGTGAGTTCAAACTCAACCTGTGTCTATGTGTTTTTCTTAAGCGATAAAAACCGTAGCACAACTTCCTTCGGAGGGGAAGTAAAGACGTTTGTCGCGTGTCGATTGTGGCAAGTAAAAGAACCCTTGAAGTTATGAGAAAATACCTTTACTGGCAAAATTGTTAGGCCCTTTCTCTTTTGCTCGTAGAAATTCAGTGTGTAAGGCAATGGGGAGCCACGACACTTTCTGAACTCCCCTATTTATTAGGATTTCTACCAGATGGTGCAGGCAGCACTAACCAGCCTTGTATATCTAGAAATAACATCAAACCAACATTCGGATTGTTGACGTAAGAATATATCGTAATTATAATTATTATTACTATTATCATCATCATTATCATCATGAACAGCTTCCAGTAACTGACTGGATCTGTTTGGAACATAAACGTTTCCACCACCTCCCTTCCTCTCACCATCTTTCTCCCTCCAGCTCTGCCCAGTCTTCTTCTCTTTCCTCCACACTTCTCCTTATTCCCTTGGTCCTCCTCTCGGCCTCCTACCCCCCAACTTCCTCCTGGACATCCTTTCCCTCTCCATTCTTCTCACATGGCCACGCCACCTTAGTCATGCCTTCTCTATCCTGTCCTAGACTGGCTCTCCCTTTAATATAAATATAATTATTATATTAAAAGTAATTATGTTGCTTGTTTTTAAATCGTGTAAACCAAGTCCAAATATGAATCAGTTTCCCTGAGATAGTTTTCAGAAATCTGAACAAAGTTTGGAAAGATGGTGTGCACTTCATCAATTCAAATTTTATCGGGATCTACCATTTTTGCAATGAGGTGTAGGAGAAATTGCAGTGGTGAGCCCCTAACACCCCTACCCCCGATACCCTACTATTTTATGCAAACCACGTGATGTGATCGTGTGTTGGAATGCCTTGACGTTTTATCTCTCGTCGCTCACGTGATCAATAATGTTTGTTTCCCTTCCCCATTGCCCTATATTTTTTTTATAGAGAACCCCCATCCCACCCTCGATAAAAAGGCTCATATACTCGTACTTACTAGTATAGGATGAGAACTAAGTCAGTTTAATTTTTAAAAATGGATAAAAAAAAATTATCTTCCTAATTAAACTATACATATGTGAAAACCAAACCCTTAAGGCAAGTAGATTGAAAACCGCTACTGTAGCCACCTGGTATAGATCGCTACACTCGTGTTGGACTAGACTGCCAAAGATGGAGAGATCGGGGTTCGATCTCAGTTGAGTGCACTGAAGGAGGGTTTTACCTAATGCATTTCCACTCTCCCTCCACGCAAATTCTGGTGCACCTCATCTCAATTAAACCTTCCAATCCCTAATCCATTAGTGTTATTAGTACATAGAATTATAAAACGAACTGGTAGTAGCGCGTGGTGCTAAAAGGAAATTTAAGAAACTGGATATAATAAATAAGAAATTTTCTCTTACTTTTCAATAAGAAAATATTAAAAGTTGTTGTTATTATTATGGCGAAATATGAACGTACGATTATAATAGATTTAACATATATGCTTGTAATATTTTGTTTCACGTCTTACCACCCGTCTGGGATATCCATATATTTACACTAATGTGGTAGAGATGAGGAAGGTAGAATAGTACCATGCTCCAAGTCTTACTACCTGTCCGGGATATCCACATATTTACACTAATGTGGTAGAGATGAGGAAGGTAGAATAGTACCGTGCTCCGCGTCTTACTACCTGTCAGGGATATCCACATATTTACACTAATGTGGTAGAGATGAGGAAGGTAGAATAGTACCGTGCTCCACGTCTTACTACCTGTCCGGGATATCCACATATTTACACTAATGTGGTAGAGATGAGGAAGGTAGAATAGTACCATGCTACACGTCTTACTACCTGTCCGGGATATCCACATATTTACACTAATGAGGTAAAGATGAGGAAGGTAGAATAGTACCATGCTCCAAGTCTTACTACCTGTCCGGTATATCCACATATTTACACTAATGTGGTAGAGATGAGGAAGGTAGAATAGTAACATGCTCCAAGTCTTACTACCTGTCCGGGATATCCACATATTTACACTAATGTGGTAGTGATGAGGAAGGTAAAATAGTACCATGCTCCAAGTCTTACTACCTGTCCGGGATATCCACATATTTACACTAATGAGGTAAAGATGAGGAAGGTAGAATAGTACCATGCTCCAAGTCTTACTACCTTTCCGGTATATCCACATATTTACACTAATGTGGTAGAGATGAGGAAGGTAGAATAGTACCATGCTCCAAGTCTTACTACCTGTCCGGGATATCCACATATTTACACTAATGTGGTAGTGATGAGGAAGGTAGAATAGTACCATGCTCCACGTCTTACTATCTGTCCAGAATATCCACATATTTACATTAATGGGGTAGAGATGAGGAAGGTAGAATAGTACCGTGCTCCACGTCTTACTACCCGTCCCGGATATCCACATATCTACACTAATGGGGTAGAGATGAGGAAGGTAGAATAGTACAATGTTCCACGTCTTACTACCTGTCCAGGATATCCACATATTTACACTAATGAAGTAGAGATGAGGAAGGTAGAATAGTACCATGCTCCAAGTCTTACTACCTGTCCGGGATATCCACATATTTACACTAATGAGGTAAAGATGAGGAAGGTAGAATAGTACCATGCTCCAAGTCTTACTACCTGTCCGGGATATCCACATATTTACACTAATGGGGTAGAGATGAGGAAGGTAAAATAGTACCATGCCCCAAGTCTTACTACCTGTCCGGGATATCCACATATTTAAACTAATGTGGTAGAGATGAAGAAGGTAGAATAGTACCGTGCTCCACGTCTTACTACCTGTCTGGGATATCCACATATTTACACTAATGTGGTAGAGATGAGGAAGGTAGAATAGTACCATGCTCCACGTCTTACTACATGTCCAGGATATCCACATATTTACACTAATGTGGTAGAGATGAGGAAGGTAGAATAGTACCGTGCTTCACGTCTTACTACATGTCCAGGATATCCACATATTTACACTAATGTGCTAGAGATGAGGAAGGTAGAATAGTACCGTGCTTCACGTCTTACTACTGCTACCTCCCCTTCTATATCTATCAATATCTATAGGGTGAGGAAGGCTAATATCAGGTAAAAGAATCACCTGATTGTACAAAATAAATTTTATTATTGAAATAACAACTTTACAATACTTGAGAAAACAAACATCGTGCGTGAAGCGCACCTCCATTAGTCATCAGACCATTAAGTACAAATACAATCAATCTCAAATTCTCCTAAGTATGATTATATAAACAACACTAAGCGTGTAGAACACAACATAATACGAGGTCTGGGATCTCTGATGCCAAACTTGTCTTATGGGCTTTAGCTCCTTGATACATTTACTTAGTATTTATAATAATGATTTTAATACAAGGCATAAGCCACAACTGCTTTATCTTACGTGACGTCACTCAGCAATGGAGTACAAAACAATAATTCCAAACGTTCATAAATAACTTGACGTCACGTATAAACATCATTTCCCTAATGCAAGAGCGAGCTAAGTCTCGCTTTACTATCCTGTTTTAAACAAAAAATTTGATTATAACATCTGCCATCGTAAAGTACAAAAGGAAGTTTACTAAGCGGGTCTTGAACCCGGAGCGCGCTGACACTCAGTGCGCTTTAAATAATAAGCAAGTATATACAATTACGACAAATAATAAGGTCTGGGTTTGAATCCCAGCTAAAATGGATGACGAAGGGCGACATCTTTCTATATGCCGCGGGAAGCGCATGGCATAGCAATTCAAATAAATAATTAATTACAAAATTAAAGTCCAGACGGTAATTTAGAATACAGATCCCCCCATAACGCCGAAACAGAATTTATAATTTTGAATATTTAATAATCCCCGAGACGTAGTCGCCGTTCTCACCTCTTATCCATGAGATTGTAGTGTAGTAAGTCATTTTACTTTATTGGCGTAGCTGTATATATACAAATGAAAATTCTCAGAGGGGGGAAGGACCGAAGGAGAAGGAGGGTCGGAAAACAAAACAAACTAAGGAACTGGATGTTCGAGAACGTTGCCGAAGCGCCCAGGGCTATGCGTGGCCGGAAACGGAACTCTTCTTTCTGGCTGGCTGGACACGTGTTCGACTCTCGCAGTCAGTTGTCTGGGAACTCGTGGCTCAGTTGGACGGGCATTATTCTCGAGAGTGGAGGCCGGGTTTAGTGGTGTAGGTCGTGCGTAGGTCTTCCGAGAGCGGGCCGCTTGGTTGGTGAGTGTTTGTCCCATTCGATATTATTTGGTATTATTGACATTACATGTAAGTCGTTACACTACCTGTCCGGGATATCCACATATTTACACTAATGTGGTAGAGATGAGAAGGTAGAATAGTACCATGCTCCACGACTTACTACCTGTCTGGGATATCCACATATTTACACTAATGGGGTAGAGATGAGGAAGGTAGAATAGTACCGTGCTTCACGTCTTACTACCTGTCTGGGATATCCACATATTTACACTAATGTGGTAGAGATGAGGAAGGTAGAATAGTACCGTGCTACACGTCTTACTACCTGTCCGGGATATCCACATATTTACACTAATGTGGTAGAGATGAGGAAGGTAGAATAGTACCGTGCTACACGTCTTACTACCTGTCCGGGATACCCACATATTTACACTAATGAGGTAGGGATATGGAGTTTATCGATCACATACCTAGTTATTGAAACCTCCATGTCAGAGTGTCTATATGATTATACTAATATGCTCATTGCTCATATTGTATATTTATATCGTGTATAATATTTATAAACGCTATCGGATCTATTTTAAATGTAGTAATTGGCTCAATAAGGTGTAGTAAGTCCTGTACACATTAGAGATCTAATGGCTGGCAGTATAACAATGTAGATCAATGGTAAATATAATCTGATTACCATAGGATGAACCGTGAATCCTATTTAACATCCAAACATTATTTAATATACTTTCTAGTAATCATTTGGAAATCCATACGTTCTCATTTGTCATTTTTGATAGATTGTGACAATGTTGACTGATACCTTTTAAATACTTTTCCAACCCAGCAACAATTTTATTTTAAAATAGTTTTTAATCTTGCCTATGACAGGCTTATCTCTATAATACCAACCTAACAAATTCGAATCTTAAATTTGGAAATGCATGAAAGGTTAAGTGTTGTTAAGTGGGTCTAGCTTTTTGTAAAACTATATTTCAGCCAATTATATTAAATAATAATGGCTAAAGTAATAATAAACTAAATTGATTTAATTTTACATAAATAAATTATAAAATAAATTTACACACTATAATTTTTGTGAATATTCTAGGACTTTTTTGGTATTAGTTTTCCCTGATTTGATTCAAACATTTACGTCTGTTGAGCTTCGCACCTTGGAAAAAGCTACGTAAAATTAATTAGTCATGGCTGAAAACTGGATTGAGCAGATAAATACCAACCCTATCGAAGGTTTGATCTTGTGACCTAGTAATAGTTATTGAAAACGCCAGTTTAACTGCCCACTTCTCAAAATAAAAAGGATTTTAGATTCTACAGGGGCCAGATCCATTTTTATATGAAACCAGTAGACCCAACAGGGATTCGAACACTGCTCTCCCCATTTTTAGCAGGCCAGTCTAACGCGAAAGTGACGATTTTATATGTAATATATTCTATTTATTTTAAATATTGATGATAGAAAATGTACAGCTTGTATTATGAGTCAACAACTTTTGGGAGCATAAAGTTGAAGATAAATTATTTCTGGAGTTAGGCTAGCAAAAAATGTTGAATACAACTGGCTTGGACCATTCAACCACCGCAACGGGTCTTTAAATACCAAGCGACATTTTTCTAATTTTTATTTAATTTATCACCGCATCTTATTACCCATTCAGGTTGTACGCTTAAGGCGATTGGCCATTTTCATTTGGCGTGGAATGGCAGAGCCATGAGAAAAAACGGTTATATTCAAGAATTTTTATTGTTTTGAAATTTCTTTTCGCAAACGGTTTGTTCAAGAATAGAAGCATGTTGATTAAGTTATACTTTTTATATACACACATCCTCTATAATTTTAACAGTGGTCAAATATCAGTAATTTTGACATTTTTCAATAGAAAACTGTCAGCTGCATAGCAAAAAGAAAAAGAAAAGTAACAACTAATAAACATTGATACATTACCTTAGAAAAGGCGTTGAAAATATTAACAAAAAAATTTCACTCGTTTTCAAGTAAACTGATATTTACAAACGTATGATTTTTTCCGCAAGACCTGTCCGGTAGCTAGCACCATCTACGGTTTCCGTGATCCATCTGTTCTTGTTGGCGCTGATGGATACTTTGGTTGGCTGTTAATCCACGCCACACCACGCCTTTCACCCTCCCGCCCAACATTCCACAAAATAGGTTTTAGAATTGCACTCGACAGGTTCAAAGGGCCTTAAGTACTAATTAGGCTAATGGACTAGGAATTGGGAAGGCTGAATATAGAGGAAGCGAACCTGTATTTGCGTGGAGGGAGAGTGGAAAATCATTTAGGTAAAACCACCTTAGTTCACCTGAGCGAGATTCAAACCTCGACCTCCCCATACTTGGCAGCCTAGCTCAACACGAAACTAGCGCGTTAACTAACTACGCCACCGAGGCGGGTAAGCGACACTTTGTTCAAAGTTTGAAATATTAAATAATTCTTACCAAACTTTAAATGCTCCATAATCACAATTACCCGCCTCAGTGGCGTAGTTGGCTAACGCGCCAGTCGTGTAAAGCCAAGCCACCGAGGACGGGGAGATCGAGGTTCGAATCTCGGTCAGGTGAACTGGTGGTTTTTCCTAAATGGTTTTCCACTCTCCCTCCACGCAAATGTGGGTTCACTTCCTCTAAATTCAACCTTCCAAATTCCTAATCCATTAATGTAATTAGTACTTAAGCGTATAACCCGAATGGGTAGTAAGACGCGGTGCTAATAAATAAATAAATAAATAATCACAATTCGTTGAAACATAACATATATTAAATTATTCGAATTTAGGCGTTCTTACGACCCTCTCAGAGGGAATTCCGATCATTTATTTTCAAACAGGGTTAAAAATTACAACAAAAAAAAGAGGATAGTGATTATAGCTTTTCTTAGCACCGCATCTTACCACCCTTTGGGGTTAATACTACCTTTTAGTGAAAGCAGGTGGATCTGTGGGTAGTCTTGGAATAGTTTTAGATACTCCTTAAAATAAACAACAGTGCTGGGGTGGATTCTGATTAGATGATCCTTCCCTGAGGACCAAGAGGTTGCAGAAACCAACCCCTAGTACTGGAATTAGGAAGGAAACTTCATCTTAAGGGTGGGGATGCAGGTAGCACAAGAAAAGTCCAATGTGTTTGTAATTTTTAAAACAAACCCTTTTTTGGTCAAAATAATAAATCAAATGCATCTTCAGTAGAAGCATAGAGTTAAATTTTTTTTTTTTTTTACATGGTCATTTCAACAATTGTTGAATATCTGTCATGAGCATAGCGGCATATAAATGAGAAAAATGGTAGACGAAGAGAAAAAATTATAATTAAATTCCTACTACTAGTTCTGTGAATAGTAGACCTCGCTCCCTCTATGTTGTTATCGTTACTACAGTCTTAACATTTCTATCTGTATTTAAAATTAAGGTACATCCAATAATTTCTCAATTTTGAAGTTTTTTTACTTGGTGATCGATTTAAACAGAAAACAAACTAAAACTTTATCAAATTTTACTATGTATTCATAGAAAGTATCAATTTATTACAGTATCTACGTAAGATATCACTCCCGCAATATATGTCAACTTAAAAAAATCTCTATGAACTTATTTGATTGCTTAGAATATATTGAACTTACTTAAGATAAGTTATTTAATGAAAAATTATCTGACCAATCATCATTTAGAAACTGATAAAATTATTGAAAACTGTATACATAAATCATTCTTTCTAAGTTCAAAGAATGTACAGGACCAATTTCTATCAAACTTGTCTACACCTCTGTATTTATCGCGGAACAAAAAATCATATACGTTTTTGAGCAGTTGACATTTAAAACAGCTAACCACATAGCTTAACCATGTACAGTATAACACATACTTATTTTTACCTATCTTAAAAGTATGTCCGTAACAACTCTCTTTAAAATTGGCCCACTTATTTTAAAACTAGCACTGAAAAAACATCCGGACATACGAAATGTCAAATGGTCCAATTAAAACAAGATCTTGCTTCATTCGGTCGATTGTTAAAAACTTACTTGATGGATTCCTGCAGTTCCATCTTTTTATTAAAAGGATTTTTCAACATACTCTTGTTCTTCTTTAATTATTTTGGTCCAAACTAGGTTAATATAATTTCGTTAAATTATATGCTCTTGTTTTACTTGCTAACTACAAGGAACAAGAAACTGTTTGCATATTTACCCTTTTGTTTATTTACTTTTTATTTGCAATAACTGTAAACAACTAATATTTACTCTCATCTATAGATCACTCATCTGTAAAATGTGTAGTGAATAAAGCATGTAAAATATGTTGCTATGCATGATTTAATATCAAAACTAAACCACTGTCTACACTGTTCATACGCAATTTGTGTTTACGGGAGTAAACAAACCTTTTTCATCGTAATTATTAATTATAAAGTCTCGCCCACAACTAATATGTTGAGCATCGCTTAAACAGGATGAACTGAAACGAGAATGTTCAGTAAGAGCATCATGAGGTTTTGTCCTTGTCACATAGGAGTGCACACGTGAGATAAATATGGATGTTAAAATCACCTGAAAATTACTAATATTAATAAAATTGCGCGCGTGGGCTAAATCATTCGTAGCCCAGTTCGCGGAAAGATTAACCTGTACTAATGTACCGTTGCCCAGGGGACGTCCGAATGTATTAATAGTACATCCTTTCCGTGGAGGCTCTTTCCATATCCCGAAGAGATGAGATGATGGTGATAGTGAGTATGAGGGTGATAGTGAGTATAGGGGTGAGAATGACTAAGAGGTTGTGGAACCAGTAGACCTTCTTTAACCTAACTTAAGCCTAGTTAACCAAACACTGGTGTGACCATTGTGCTAATTCCCCTTTCGGGAAAAATACCAAAGATACCAACCGGGAATAAAACCAGGGGCCCCTAGGCTCGTAGCCACGTGCAATGACCACTACAGCACGGGGCCAGTTCTGAAAATTGCTATAATCTACAGAACCATAACAGGGAAGTCATATATTGTTTGACTACATAAGGTGTTACTGTGGACTCACACTTTCGATGAAAAACAATATAGCAGAAACATGGTCACGTGACGGACGAGCATCACATTCATAATCGTTATCCGCTAAGCGAAACTTGATCTAACTTAAGCTTTCCCTTTTCTGTGCGACAAATTCTACTTTGGTGACCCGATTTAATTTCAAAATTAACATATTCAATCAGTGCGTACAAAGCTAGATAGTATAATACAGCTGCATCTACAGTTGTTGAAATAATTCGTTAAAGGGAAAAAAGCATGTGTCCTCTTTTTGTTTTGATTTGTTTCACGGCACAACACAATGATTGTGGTGTTAACATATAAAAAATTGCTTTATCCACTAGAAAAGAAAATTTATGTCTGAAATCAGTTTTTTCTAGTTTGCGATGCAAAGCACCTAGCTCAATATAAGTTTCAACCACATCGATTGCCGCGTAGTCTAACGCGCTACTCTCGAAGTATCCCAGACTACCGATGACGGGGAGATCGAGGTTCTAATCTCGGTCGAGTGTACTGAGGGTGGTTTTAAAAAAAATTGTTTTCCACTCTCCCTCCACGTAAATGCAGATACACTTCTTAAAAAATATGACCTTCATAATCCCTAGCCCATTAACGTAATTAGTATATAAGTGTATAACACGAACGGGTAGTAAGAGGTGGTGCTAAAAAATAAAGCTATCAAGTGAACAGAAACCGTAGGAGGTGTACGTTGAGGCCTGTGTTCCAGAAAGATAAGCGAGTAAATAAAACCAACACGTTTAATATTCCAAGTTGAGCTAAATAAGCTGGATATTGATTGTTACCGTGCTCCAAGTCTTACTACCTGTCCGGGATATCCACATATTTACACTAATGGGGTAGAGATGAGGAAGGTAGGATAGTATCATGCTCCACGTCTTACTACCCGTCCGGGATATCCACATATCTACACTAATGGGGTAGAGATGAGGAAAGTAGAATAGTACCGTGCTCCACGTCTTACTACCTGTCCAGGATACCCACATATTTACACTAATGTGACCCGCCTCGGTGGCGTAGTTGGCTAACGCGCTAGTCGTGTTGAGCTCGACCGCTGAGGACGGGGAGATCGAGGTTCGAATCTCGGTCGGGTGAACTGGGGGGTTTTTTCCTAAATGGTTTTCCACTCTCCCTCCACGCAAATGCGGGTTCACTTCCTCTGAATTTAACCCTTATTATTCCTAATCCATTAGCGTAATTAGTACTTAAGCGTATAACCCGAACGGGTAGTAAGACGCGGTGCTAAATATTATATTATTACACTAATGTGGTAGAGATGAGGAAGGTAGAATAGTAACGTGCTACACGTCTTACTACCTGTCCAGGATATCCACATATTTACACTAATGTGGTAGAGATGAGGAAGGTAGAATAGTACCATGCTCCACGTCTTACTACCTGTCCAGGATATCCACATATTTACACTAATGTGGTAGAGATGAGGAAGGTAGAATAGTACCGTGCTCCAAGTCTTACTAACCGTCCGGGATATCCACATATTTACACTAATGGAGTAGAGATGAGGAAGGCAGAATAGTACCGTGCTCCACGTCTTACTATCTGTCCGGGATATCCACATATCTACACTAATGTGGTAGAGATGAGGAAGGTAGAATAGTACCGTGCTACACGTCTTACTACCCTCCAGGATATCCACATATCTACACTTATGTGGTAGATATGAGGAAGGTAGAATAGTACCGTGCTACACGTCTTACTACCCGTCCAGGATATCCACATATCCACACTTATGTGGTATGGAGTAAAAGTTAGAATTTAGAGAAAGTGTATCATTACTTGAGGTATGGCAGATATGAAATTCAGTCAGGATCACACAACTAAACACTTTAAACCAAGATTCAAACCTCTACCTCCTTATCACTGGTAAACAAGACGAAGAAATACTGACGACTTAGTTCATGCCTATTGTAGTGGGTCTGGGTATGATTATTTTAATGTTTGGTTGTATCTACGGGTATTAGGGGTAGTATTGGCATATGAGGTTCACCTTTAGCAGTGGTGTTTCATTTAACTCAGTTTATATGTTTTAGCACAAATTTATATCAACGTGAATGAAGATGTTGATTTAAAGTAGTGCAGCCGCGTTAGCAAGAAGAGAGAATGATAGAACCACATCTGTAACCCAAATGTGGAAAACATACCACCAATGGATTCAGCTCAAGATTTTCATTTTAATCTTCCTGTTACTAAAAATCCAGTGTATTACGAGTCTGACAACTAAGACCACATGGCCACTGGTTTGGATGTGTCATACGCTGGCACCTTGTAAAAACGAAGTTTGGTGTTTTGGGTGGTAGGGAGGGTGGACCTGTGGATATTTAGAGTATTTATTCTGTCGAAATTTGGTACATAAGCTTAACATTTTAGTTTGATTTATTTGAAGTATTTAACATGCACTTTCTAAACCGACTGATTATATCAGCACACGAGAATTTCTGTGAGCGAGAGCGGAAGAATCTATCAATTTTGCCGGGAAAGGTATTTTTACATACCTTCCAGGATTATTTTACATTCCAAAATCGACACTGGACCAACGGCTTTACTTCCCATCCATAGGAAGTTGTGCTACGGATCTTTATCGCTCAAGAAAAATCCGTTGACCCTAGCTGGATTTAAACCCATGGACATTGGGTCCAGAGGCTAGCACTTTACCTCAAAACCATATAGGTCAACCATTAATCTTAAAAGAGTGTTGTAATTTTTTCAATGGTGGTTTGATATAGGTAATGATTATTCATTTTTAAAAAGAATTTATTTTTGTGGTAGTAATATAGTTTAGATGAGAGGAGGATCACCCCCTCACCTACCCTTCCCCCCCCTACTTCCACGTGCCCTTAATACTCCACGCTAAATCACAATGTTGGTTGCAGTTTAAATAAATAATTTTTGAAACGTGACATGTCTGTTTTACATACACAAAATAGTTCACTGAAAGTTTTGAATACAACACTTTTGCATTATTTAGCACCAATTAAAGCACACATGTTCCAGTGTATTAATTATTTAATACGAAAATATTGGTGAAATTGACATGTCACCTCTACATGGTAGGAACAAATTCACCCTGCATCGGTGGTCGCTTGTTCTAACGCGTCACTCACACATTTCACTGGATTGCCAGTTTGTGGGAAATTGGGTCTAGAATCACGGTTAGGTATAAAGGAGGTTTTTGACCTAAATGGATCACGCATGCTCTCTCCCTACAATTTCGGGCACATTTCATCTTAATTTTTAAATTAAACATCCCTATTTCATCAGTGTAATTATAAGGATAGTCAAAAGGCTATTTTTGTTTATAGCATAGTATTACTATCCTCTCGGATAGTACGTATATATTTTGATTAGGCATATGTGTTAGGGATGAGACAGGTATAAGTTAGAAGAAATGTGTAACCATTTGCGTGGAGGGAGTGTGGTACATTTTTTAAAGAAAAATCAACCTCAGTTGGTATTCAAACACCTACCTCCCTTTCATTGACAGTCCATTCTATTTCATGAGTAATGCCTTAGAGCCAATATTTCAACTATGTGGGTAAAACGGATGGTAAAACGCTATGAACAAAATAACTAAAAAAAAGAGTTTATAAAAATGAAAAGTGAAGGTCCTAGACTTCTCCATCCAGGCCTAACTCCCTTATCATCAAATTCCCTCCAAATAACTGACGTTTCTATAACGGTGGTATTAATTTGTCATTTTTCTTTTATTATAGCTTTTTTTATTTGAGATATTTAACGTTCATTATTTGAACCGACTGATTATATCAAAAATACGAGAATTTCTCTCAGAGAGACGAAAGTACTAACCAATTTTGTCGGGAAAGTTATTTTCATATACCTTCCAGGGTTCTTTTAGATGCCACAATCGACATGGGACCGATGAATTTTCCCCCCAAAAGAATATGTGCTAAAGACTTTTAACGCTCACGAAAAATCCATTGACCCCGGCTGGGTTTTAACTGATGAGTATCAGGTCATAAGGAAAGAACTTTACTCTAAGACCACCGGGGAGGAGTTTAATACGATTATTTGATAAAATAAATATGTTATGTTTTTGACATCTGTATGGATTTCTAAGCATTCAATTGAGTACCTAGGGCGTATTATTATTAACATATCTACATCTATTGTGGGGAATACGTCCTAGACAACGTGCGCAACTGTCATTCTCTATGAATATGTTGTACTATTGATTGTAGAATTAAATGGTTTTCTCTCTAACTTGATCACCAAGAAAAAATATCAACCTCTAAATCAAAGTAGTACCTATAAGAGATATTTCAAGTTGAAATCTTAAGACTGTAGTAACGATAATAACATGGAGGGAGGTCTACTGTTCACAGAACTACTAGTAAGACTGTAGTAACAATAATAACATGGAGGGAGGTCTACTGTTCACAGAACTACTAGTAAGACTATAGTAACAATAATAAAATGGAGCGAGGTCTACTGTTCACAGAACTACTAGTAAGACTGTAATAACGATAATAACCTAGAGGGAGGTCTATTGTTCATAGAACTACTAGTAAGACTGTAGTAACGATAATAACATGGAGAAAGGTCTACTATTCACAGAACTACTAGTAAGACTGTAATAACGATAATAACATAGAGGGAGGTCTACTGTTCACAGAACTACTAGTAAGACTGTAGTAACGATAAGAACATGGAGCGAGGTCTACTGTTCACAGAACTACTAGTTAGACTGTAGTAATGATAATAACATAGAGGGAGGTCTACTGTTCATAGAACTACTAGTAAGACTGTAGTAACGATTATAACATGGAGAGAGGTCTACTATTCACAGAACTACTAGTAAGACTGTAATAACGATAATAACATAGAGGGAGGTCCACTGTTCATAGAACTACTAGTAAGACTGTAGTAACGATAATAACATGAAGGGAGGGAGGTCTACTGTTCACAGAACTACTAGTAAGACTGTAGTAACGATAATAACATGGAGGGAGTGAGGTCTACTGTTCACAGAACTGCTAGTAAGACTGTAGTAACGATAATAACATGGAGGGAGTGAGGTCTACTGTTCACAGAACTACTAGTAAGACTGTAGTAACGATAATAAAATGGAGGGAGTGAGGTCTACTGTTCACAGAACTGCTAGTAAGACTGTAGTAACGATAAGAACATGGAGCGAGGTCTACTGTTCACAGAACTACTAGTAAGACTGTAGTAACAATAATAACATGGAGGGAGGTCTACTGTTCACAGAACTACTAGTAAGACTATAGTAACAATAATAAAATGGAGCGAGGTCTACTGTTCACAGAACTACTAGTAAGACTATAGTAACAATAATAAAATGGAGCGAGGTCTATTGTTCATAGAACTACTAGTAAGACTGTAGTAACGATAATAACATGGAGAGAGGTCTACTATTCACAGAACTACTAGTAAGACTGTAATAACGATAATAACATAGAGGGAGGTCTACTGTTCACAGAACTACTAGTAAGACTGTAGTAACGATAATAACATGAAGGGAGGTCTACTGTTCACAGAACTACTAGTAAGACTGTAGTAACGATAAGAACATGGAGCGAGGTCTACTGTTCACAGAACTACTAGTAAGACTGTAGTAACGATAAGAACATGGAGCGAGGTCTACTGTTCACAGAACTACTAGTAAGACTATAGTAACGATAATAACATGGAGGGAGGTCTAATGTTCACAGAACTACTAGTAAGAGTGTAGTAACGATAAGAACATGGAGCGAGGTCTACTGTTCACAGAACTACTAGTAAGACTGTAGTAACAAAAATAACATGGAGGGAGGTCTACTGTTCACAGAACTACTAGTAAGACTGTAGTAACGATAATAACATGGAGGGAGTGAGGTCTACTGTTCACAGAACTACTAGTAAGACTCTAGTAACGATAATAACATGGAGGGAGTGAGGTCTACTGTTCACAGAACTACTAGTAAGGCTGTAGTAACGATAATAACATGGAGGGAGGTCTACTGTTTACAGAACTACTAGTAAGACTGTAGTAACGATAATAACATGGAGGGAGGTCTACTGTTTACAGAACTACTAGTAAGACTATAGTAACGATAATAACATAGAGGGAGGTCTACTGTTCACAGAACTATTAGTTTTAAGATATGATTGTTTGTCCTATTAATTAGCAATGGGCCTACTTCTGTTTAAAGGGGGTTTGGCTACATGCCAGTAAATAGTTTAAAGGATAAACACATTTACTGTTGATTTTTGGTGTGGGTATACATGGCAGACTATTGCTGAGTGTTAATCAGTGACGTGGAGTATCTTGGCATTAAAGTCTACTGCCAAGTGTTAATACCAGTTGCGTGGCGTTGGTTTAAGCCAGGGTAGACAAAATGAATTAAACTGTACCTGTGAAGTATTCCCATAGCTCAGTAGAACACTCATTGGTCAGATATCAACTATAACACACTACCGTGTGAAATATGTAGAGCAGAGCTTATGTATGAATGGTCAAATGGTGACAGAGAAGGCCAGAATATAAAATTGGTAAAAATTTAACAAGCTCTACTTATTCTGTCAACACTCCACTGATTAATAAATATCATGATCTATTTCACGAATAGCTATTAATTTGACACTGCGTCTTACTACCCGTTCGGGTTATGTACTAATTACGCTAGTGGTTTTATGAATTAGGGAAGTTATATTTACGGAAAATGTACTAGAAATTGCATGAAGGGAGAGAGGAGAACAATTTAGGAAAAACGACCCGCATTACATACGACCGACATTTGAACCTCAACCTCCCCGTCATCGGCAGTCTAGTGTACTGTGAGAGTAGCGCCTTAGACCACGTCGGCCACCGAAGCAGTTCATGATGAGTTCAAGTAATATTGTATTATTTATTTTACTTGATATCACATTAACTTGCTTTGGTGGTCGAAAGATCTAAGACAGGTATGTCACACTCATCTTAAAATTTTGGATCACATTAAATATTTTAAATATTCAGGGGGCTGCATTTATAATTAATGGTAGGAACCTATAGCACATATTCTATAAATTTTGTTTATTATAGTTTGTAAGAAAAATTTCAAAATAATTATTAAGTGTTCCTCATCAAAACAAATACATCATTTGTTAATTAGAATAAGCAATCTTTATATATAGAGAGTAATTAAATATAAGTAAGTCTCTCAAAAAGTTTATATTATTTTTCCTTAAACCTTTTAGGAGTAATGTTTGTACAACAATGATCTATCTCCATTTTAGATTAAATAGTCAATAATTACATATTTTATTGGTCAAAATTTATAAATGAGAAATTTAATAGAAATAGCATTGTGAATTATTGCGTTAAAATTTAAGTAGTATATCTTTACAACTAAAGCTCACAAAATTGTATTAATATATTTGCCAATATCTCAGAAACTGTTGGTTTTATTAAAATATAATTCATATAAGGGTTTTTTATTTTGAATAGTACTACAATTTTGCAATGATAAGTTATTTAGTATCTCAAATAGTTGCGGAGATACGGAAATTTCAGCTTCTGTAAAGTACCCTAAAAATCATTTTCATGGGAAAATGAAAATATCCACTTATATTTATAATCTTAATCAACCCCTAGATACGTATTTAATCAAAATCGCTAGAGCCATTTTTCAAAAATCGATTCTTTCTTTTTTCGCTCTTTATTGAACTACTATTAATTTTAAGTTTAAACAAACACACAGATAGATGGCATTGCATAGACCACTTTTTAGGGTTCGGAGTGTCATGAACATCGAAATCCATCCACATTTCAGATTAGATTTTTTTTACGGACGCAATACTTTACCTTTTATGTTCGAAAAGTTAAAAAATATAAATATTTGCGTATAGCTGGTCTTATAAAACTATGCTTGGAATAAAATATATTTAATATAAATATTTGTACATATTTGTAATGATAAGTAATTTCATATCTTAAATAGTTTTGGAAATATGTTTAAAAAATTTTAATTTACGCATCAGACCGGAGCCCTTAAAGTCATTTTGCCGAAATATTGAGGTTATCCAATTTGTTTTTAATATTTATAAATGTTTAGAAATGAAATTTAATCAAAATCGTTAGAGCCGATTTTGAGAAAATCGACTTTTTCTCTTTTTGGCCATCAGTAAACTACCCTTAATATTAGGGTTAGATATCCAAGTCCAAAAACCCTTGGGGCAACCCTATTAAAATCCCCAGATACCAAGTTTTAGCCTGATCGGTAAAATAGTTTATGCTCTAGTTGGAGGTATAGACAGACAGACAGACAGATGGAAAATCAAAAACAACTTTTTCGGATTCGGGGGTTCATGAAACGTCAAGATTCATCAAAATCTCGATTTCGATTTTTTTTTCCGAGCATAATACTTTCTCTACCAGTAAAATAGCGAGAAAGTAATAATAGAAACCTTTTATTTGCAGAAATGGTATGATTGTCAAGCCAAAATCAATTTCATAATTGTTTTAAAATGTGTGTTCATAAGTCAGATCTCTTGGGTGCTTGCTCCTCTTCATGTAATAATATTCCTTGGTAGGCTCAAAAATTCTGCACAAGCTTTCAGCCTTAACGCAATATTAATTTCTACGATGCGTAATTTCCAAACATTATTTAAGCCTAAATAAAATATAGTTATTTCAACAGCATTATTTTCCCTTAACAAACCTATAGTTTGATTTTTATTAGTAAAATAAAGGGTACGGTGCCCCGTACAGATTTTCTCCCGCTTTAATCTTAAAATAGACATTTACTAAAGACTCGTAAGATGTGTGAAACAAAATATTAGGTCCATACATTGTTGTAGAAACACTACACCATATATCATAGATTAATGAAATAATATACACTGTTACTTACTTACTCTTTGGCATTAGCAACTAGGAACATTGTTAGAGAAAAATTGAGAAAAGAGAAATAATAAATTTGTCCACCAAAGAGCATAAGAAACAAATATATTTTCAAAGACCTGAATTAAAAAGTATTTATATTTGCTCATAGCTAAGAAATTATTGGTTTTATAGAATTAGATCTAATATAAATGATTTTTATCTTTAATAGTTCTACAACCTTACAATGATAAGTTATTTCGTATCTCAAATAGTTGTGGGAAAATTATGAAAAATGGAAAACTTCACCTTTGTAAAGTACCCTCAAAGTCATTTTCATCAGAAATTGAAAGTTTCCATCTTGTTCTTAAAGATAAACAGTGTTTATGTATACAATTTAATCAAAATCGTTAGAGCAAGTTTCGAGAAAATCAATTATCCTCTTCAGTAAACTACCCTTAAATTAAGGGTTTGATATCTAATTTCAAAAATCCCTCGGGGGCACCTTATGAAACTCCCAGATACCAGGTTCATCCCAATTGGTAAAGTAGTTTCGGCTCTAGCCCAAGACAGACAGACAGCATTGCGAAAACCACTTTTTGGTTTCAGGTCAATATTTATCAAAATCTTGAGTTAGATTTTTTTGACGATCACAATACTATCTCTCTGAGGTGTCGAGAGAAAGTAAGAACGAGAAAAAAATCATTTTCAATTAATTTAAGGATATTTGTGGGGCTATGAGACTGGGCTTTATGAAAAAGGGCTCTAGACTTAGCCTTCCTCCAACAAATACAATAATAATATTTTTTGATATAGGCTCACAACATACTATTTTAAGATATTTGGGAACTTCAGCGAACCTTCCTCTTTACTTTTAGATAATAAATAAAGTAGTTTTCTTTCTCCTTTTTCTTATTGACATGCTAAAGGATGGTTGTAGGTGAAGGATGATAGGGAGATTAAGTTTAGCATAGAGAAGTAGTTAAGGAAAACGACACAGACCATTGTATTTTAAGCCATGTGGCCTGAGAGAGATTGATAATTTTTCTCTGAACAAAGCGGTCTCCTTAATATACTTAAGCCTGTGTGCTGCCAAACATTTCAAGTTTTGGATGCACAAATTCAACATTTTTTTTGGGGGGGGGGGGGAGGGAATTGATTCATGCCAAAGAAAGAGTAAAAATATAATAAAAACCCTCAGATTCCTCTAAATTGTGCAAAATTCCCAAATATCACATTCACAAATTTTTAATTTCTACAAAATTTATAAAAAAATAATATTAGGGTATTATTGTCTAATGGTTAATCATAAGGCCCGCCGGCCGTGGAAAATCATGGATAGGGTTGCGAATATGACAAGCCTGGTTTAAGGCGTCACTATCGCAATAGACTGAACTATGGAGGATGGGAATATAGGGGCTTAAATCTCAGATAAGTTTACTCAGGGTGGTATTATCCAAACAGTTTCCTAAAGGCTTTTTCTCCCCACGCAAATGCGGATACATTTCCTCTAAATTGTATCTTCCTCATTACAAACCTAATAGTGTAAAGATGCTGCTAGCCTCTTCGGTTATTAATACGCGGTGACAAAATAAATGTATCGGTGTTGAAGATTGGATCAGCCTGTACAATTTCCATTTTATGTCCTTCCCTAAACCCCTTCCACCATCCATTAAATAGGACGCATGAGTAGGCTCAGCCTACTAGAACAGTTTTTTAAATTCTGTATAGCGTTAATAATTAATAAACATGTTCATCGGACAAAACTCACGTATTGGGAATAAAGTACATAATTAAAAATTTAACATGATCACGACAAGTAAAAAATCTGTTGAAAGCTAGACATGTAGATTTGCGTCCAATTGGTTTAGTATTTTGGCTTTCATGTATTACACATATAAATACAAATGATACTTTAGCTAATTAATTTATTAATTAAGAAACTCTGGATAACATTGAGGTAAGCTCATCTATAAAATGATTTGGCCTTCTTACCACTAATGTGGTAGAGATGAGGAAGGTAGAATAGTACCATTATACACGTCTTACTACCTATCCGGGATATCCTCATATTTACACTAATGTGGCAGAGATGAGGAAGGTAGAATAGTACCGTGCTCCACGTCCTACTATCTATCCGGGATATCAACATATTTACACTAATGTGGTAGAGAGGAGGAAGGTAGAATAGTACCGTGCTACACGTCTTACTACCTGTCCGGGATATCCACATATTTACACTAATGTGGTAGAGATGAGGAAGGTAGAATAGTACCGTGCTCCACGTCTTACTACCGGTCCGGGATATCCACATATTTACACCAATGAGGTAGAGATGAGGAAGGTAGAATAGTACCGTGCTACACGTCTTACTACCTGTCCGGGATACCCACATATTTACACTAATGGGGTAGAGATGAGGAAGGTAGAATAGTACCGTGCTCCACGTCCTACTATCTATCCGGGATATCCACATATTTACACTAATGTGGTAGAGATGAGGAAGGTAGAATAGTACCGTGCTCCACGTCTTACTACCCGTCCAGGATATCCACATATTTACACCAATGGGGTAGAGATGAGGAAGGTAGAATAGTACCGTGCTCCACGTCCTACTATCTATCCGGGATATCCACATATTTACACTAATGTGGTAGAGATGAGGAAGGTAGAATAGTATCATGCTCTACGTCTTACTACCTGTCTGGGATATCCACATATTTACACTAATGTGGTAGAGATGAGGAAGGTATACTTTATAGGAATTTTACCGCAACTGCGCATAGGGAGAGTAGAAAATAATTGGAGGAAAATCACCTGGCTACACTCAGCTGGAATTCAAACCCCGACATCCATGTCACAGCCCAACCAGTACAGACAAGACTGACGCCTCTTGAAGAGTAGGCTAACGCTATTTTAAACCATACCTTTTATTATAAAAAGAATATGTTGTTAACTTAATAGGTTCAAATATATGTTTGCTCCGAACAAGAAACGAGATGCAATGAAACAAAAAAAAAAGTCTATTAATTTCAATTACTGCATTATGGCATGGTAAAGGTAACACACACGCCGCTCTTATTAAGGATCCCAATTCCATTAATTAAGGGGCTGTGCCATGACCTAGTTAACTAATGAATAGGTAAATTATTTTGAGAATTAGTTTTCCTTGTTAAAGACATGGTTTTACTTCCGTAATGAACATAACGAAATCATAACATTATTCAGGAATGTTTTTAATGGCCATTTCCAGCTCAAAACATTTTATTAACGGGTAGTGGCTCTACTCGAGACAAAGTCGCGGTATCACTTTTATAAGGGTGTCCATACTGGTGACAAGATCGTGGCGACCAAGACGCCAGCAGATGAAGCGTGGTTATATATAGGGTGACTATACCACGCACCTATTGAGACAAGGGGCCATTTCTTTAATAAACCTACCTACAATTTATGGGTGAATATTTTACCATTTTTTATATAAATAGTTTAATAGAGAATAAGTCTAATTTGTAAATGCTAGTGGAATTGTAGAAATCATATACAATTCAGTTGTTAAATTTACAAGTGAAATATTAATACAGTCTAACTTTTTAATTCAAAGTATAAGAGATATCTAATAAAATGAAATATTCCAAATTCTAAATCACCAATTTTATGAGTGTCAAGGCAGCTGGTATACAATAAATCAAAAATCTTAAAGTGTGATACATATAAACATATACACACATACACATATGCTATAATTATAGCTAAATAAAACACACGTGTACAATATATATACGAAAAAACAAGAAAAATTTAAACACCGCTATAAAAACTTGTAAAAATTAACATTCAAAAATTGCATACTTTTAAAGTCAGTCAGTGCGTCACGTGATTACGTCACACAGAAGCGATTAAAGCCAAGCCAGCAACACATCTCCTATTCTAGGCAACCCGCTCGCCGCTGGTGAAAATTTCTCTGCTTTTTATACAATATTAATTTATAATCACACGCCAATACCACGCGTTGCCCGTGAACCACTGTGTATATCAATAGTAATCCCCCACCGCCTTGCCCGTGAACCACTGTGGTATAAGAATTATTTAAGCCCCCCCCTCCCCCCCGGCCCCATGGTGCTCGATTTCAAATGGAAACGTTATCTCTGAAACGTAATTCTAGACCAGATTAAAAATATTTTCTTCAACATTTTAAAAAAATAGCCTAATTAAAAAGCTAAGTAAAAAATTTAAATATCCGGCTTCGAGGTGCATTTGGACCCCCTTCCGTACACTTATGTTAAAAATTTCAAAACTTTTCTTGTCGTAGATTTGGCTGGGAATCGCACACACACAAACAAACAAACAAACACACACGCAAACACTTCCTTTTATTACTATAGATTATTGTCATATGAGGGGATTTAATAAATATCGTTAAGTTATGGTATAAAATGAGTACAAACTCGAAAAAATTAACAATGAATTTATAGCCGTCAAATTATCCAAATGTTTCCATCTAGAATTCGAATTAAATGTTATTTTTTAGTATTGATTTAAATATAAATTTGATGAGGAATTATGATGGGGTCAAATAATCCAATTTTCGAATTAAACAATGTGGAATCAGCCAAATCCTACTCTGTATCCAGTTTCAGAAACTAAAATTACACGGGAGTAGGCATACACTATTTTGGGTAGCTCCTCAACATTCGAAATAACATATGAAACTGGCCATGGCCATATTAAAAAGTTTTTATAATAATAGGATACACAGAAATTCCTCACCTCCATATTTTTTACAATTTTTCAAGTAGTAAAATTATATTTTCTGTATTTTTATTCCCTATGACGACATGTTTCGGTGTTATATATAGATGTTACACCATCTTCAGGTCTTATTTATGATAAAGATGATATTTTTTAAAAGTGTTTACATATTATAACTCAAAATTTTTACAAATTTCTGATAATATATATTTAAAAGAAAATCATCTTTTCCATAAATAATATCTGAAGATTTGTAACATCTATATATAATACCGATACATGTCGTCATAGAAGACTAAGGCTAATATCAAATAAGGAGAAGGGAATAAAAATAAAGAAGATATAATTTTGTCATTTACTACTCCTAACCAAATCAAATATGAACATAGTTAAAAAAATTAAGTAGACCTATCCCAAAACACCTGTATCACTGCAGAGCATATACTGTCTTATCGAAGTAATCTCTGAACTGACACCAAACAGAAAAAAAATGGCAGCTAATTTGTGCAATTATGGCCACACAACTTTTGTTTTGATAGCAGCTGTCTTTATCGTGGACATGAATTATGAATACAAAATAAATGTTTAGACTTAGATATTGTCATTTACAAATTGCAAATATATGTGTTCAAATTATTTAATTTATAAAACTGAATATTGAAGATAAATTTCACTATAATTAAAGCCCTATACAAGTTGTTTATACTCTAGGCATATCGGTTTTTTTAATTTATAACACACTTTGTATATTTAAAATATTTACCTTGACTCAATATTTGCTCACTGTACGAGTCAAATTGGTCAAAGTACATTCACAACATATTAAACAATCAATAGTCAAACTAGTTTAAATGAGAATAAGAAATAAAACTTATTAAAACAACAAGTTAAAAATATAAAATACTGTAAACATATCTATTCAAAGGTTTTTATGATTTTGTTTACAGTATGTAAAAAAGTTACAATAACCAAATTTCCTTTAAAAAAGTTTTTAAATTTTATCTAAGTCTTATCTGATTGAATGGTTAAAAATCATAAAAACCTTTGAATATATATGTTTACGATATTTTGTATTTTTAACTTGTTGTACTAATAAGTTTTATTTCTTATTCTCGTTTAAACTAGTTTGACTATTGATTGTTTAATATGTTGTGAATGTTAGTTTGGCCCAATTTGACTAATACAATGAGCAAACATTGAGTTAAGGTAAATACTTTAAATATACAAAGTGTGTTATACAATTAAAAAACAGATTTTCCTAGAGTAAAAACAACTTGTATAGGGCTTTAATTATAAGGAAATTATCTTCAATATTCAGTTTTATAAATTAAATAATTTGAACACATATCTTTGCAATTTGTAAATGACAATATCTAAGTTTAAACATATATTTAATTCATTAACTCCTTACGAGTGATTCATTTAGAATGTTGTCTAAAATGTTATGAATACTAAAGCCTGGCTTTGTGCATATCGCATGACATCAACTTATACCTAAGAATATAGTAGGATTCTAGTAGTAACGGCCTATAATACAAATATTATTTTCGGCCAATTGTGATCACCTTTTACTATATTATTAAAAATAAACAGCATGGCATCAACCCGCAATCTAGCCATACCAACAGAACGGACGCCGTATGTTGGGGAAGATAGTGATAACCTCTGTGGATAGAGGGAGTTATGTGGTAATCACAACAAAACCCACTGTCATCAATCTCAGTTTTCTAGACTGGAGCTACTATTTTTTTCCTAAAAAGGCATTTTTTTCACGAGGCTGAATAATTGACCCCGTGACAGATCCACTAATTCAAAGAAAATCCAAAGGGCCAGGGATAGAACCAGGGACCTCTGGATCCGTAGCCAAGAGCTCTAACCACTAGACAACAGAACCGGTACTTTAATGTATTATTAGTATTATTTCATATTTAATGATAAGATCTATCAAAAGTGACAGCTGCAGAACACAAGACTTTTCATAATATGAATATATTAAAGTTTTTTTTACATAAATTATTGCTTCCAGCCTATGGCCTGGACTAGGTTATTTATTCGTCATTTATTTTACTACCAGCTGACTAGACCTCTCGTAGCTGCATAGGCCTTATAATTTAACCTAAGACTAGGACAGGCACAACATCCAGTGCCCGGCCGTTAATTTATCATTGTGGAAGGGTAAACCCAAATTTTACCAAAGATAAATTTTCGGCCATGCCGGAAATCGAACCCGAGACCCTTAGCTCAGAAGACAGACACGCTACCAATTCAGCTAAGGTGACGACTTATTTGAATATAATAAAGTAATTTTATAAATTTTTGTGGCAGTAATATATAGTCTTTCCTACCATATATGTTAATATGCGATTGAAAGAACAAAGTTTATAAAATCTAATAATAATATTAATAATAGATGTAATACTATTACTTAGTCCTAACTTACCAGGTAATGAGGATATCCTAACGAGAAGGAATAGCAAGGCAGACTGAATAGTTGTCATGATCGTCGTGGATGGGTTGTTTATTCTTTTTTTATGGTCTGGAACAAATATAAAATACAAAACTTTCAATACACAATATTTTATAGGCTATATTTTTAAACATTCTAGTATAAAACATTGAACAAGTCCTAACAAGATTGAGTGAGAAGAGAACCATTTTGGATGTGATTCTTTGGTACATATTGAACTGGAGAGGACACATCCTCAGGAGGAACTGTCTTCTGCACGACATCATAGAAGGAAAGGTTGAAGGAAAGAGGAGCTTAGGAGGAAGGAGGAATCAAATATTGGATGAATTGAAGGAAAGAATAAAATTCTTGAATGTGAAGGGGGAGGCAAAGGACAAGGCGCATTGGCGGTCTAAGTTTACCGACAAAAGGAATGGACCTGTCGTAGGACAGAACACTTAATATATAATAAAAATAAAAATAAAAAAGTATTATGAAGGTTTATTTTGACATGATTAAAAACCTTCATTTGTTAGGGATGAGGAGGGTTAAATCTATAAGAATTGTACCCACGTTTGGTGGAGGTGGAGTAAAACTTAGGTAAAAGCAACCTCAATACAACCAACAAGTTTTCTAACTCTGACCTCCTCGTCTTCAGCTGTTCACTCTATAACAAGAGTATTATTATTATTATTATTAGCACCGCGTCTTACTACCCGTTCGGGTTATACGCACTTACGCTAATGTGAAATGGTAGGGTGATTGTGAAATGAAATGGAGGACCTACAGTTTAACGTGGAATCCGAACCACGGTGGAGGCCTGGCATTCCTCACATTCACAAGTTGTGATTAATACACGTCTTGTCAGAGGTGAAGGAAGGGTTTGGAAATCAGATAAATCTGTGCCGGGACTGAGGATATAACAAGAGTAACGCCTTAGTTCATTCAACCCCCGAAGCTGGTAAAATGTTTATGTTAATGATGTAATCACTTTTTTTGGGATGATTTAGTTTTTAAAAGCAGTATATAACATTCTAAACTCTCGGTTCCTGACGAGTAATTAGTGGATCAAATCGAATCCCGGCCGGGTGTACTAGGGGTTGTTATTTCCTAAAGGGTTTCTCACTCTCCTTCTATGCAAATGTGGTTACGCTTCTTCTAAAGTCAACCTCTCACACTCCCCTGAAACTGTAGTGTAATTGGGTAGTGAGAACGGGTGTTAAGACAGGGTAGCAAAAAAAAAACTACAGCTTTTTACCTTCTTCAGTGGTCACATGGTATAAGGCGTCACACTCGCAATAAACTAGACTACCGATGACAGAGAGATCGGGATTCAAATCCCGGTCAAGTGCTTCAAGAATGTTTTCCCTAAATGGTTTTCACTCTCCCTCCAAACAAATGCGAGTACACTTCTCTTAATTAAAAATTCCTCATCCCTACCCATTTAGCGTAATTAGTGCATAAGCGTGTAACGTGAACAGGTAGTATAACGCGCTGATAAAAATTATTACCATCTTAATCCTTACGCCATTAGTGTAAATATGGATTTATGGATTTATATATGGATTTATTTGAGGTATTTAAATTATCTTCTGAGCCGACTGATTTAATCAGCACAAGAGAGTTTCTTTGAGCAAGAGGGAAAGGAGCTATCAATTTTACCGGGAAAGCTATTTTCACATATCTTTCAGGGTTATTTTACACGCCACAATCAACATAGTACTAACGGCTTTACTTCCCCTCTGAAGGAAGTTGTGCTACGGATTTTCATAGCTAAAAAAAATTCATTGATACCAGCTAGGTCTAAACCCACGAACATCGTATCCTTTGCTGAGCTACTTTACTCCAAGACCACCAAGAATGACTAATTAATGTTGGCACGGAATTTGGTATTTAGGATCAGAGAAAGCCGATAAGAAGTTGAGGGACTCTGAGATAGCCAAAGATTTGACCTAAACTCGAAAATGATTTTAGCACCTGTAAATGTTCTACCAAACTCTTTGGTATATAATTTTTATACAGTTGAATACTTTAATTGGCAATTTCAATTAACACTACTAACCGTACCGGTGTGCATTATGGTCTAACACGTCAATCGCAAGTTAGAATAAATGTTTGGTGATTTAGAAGTCAGGCTAGAATCCCCTTCAGGTGTAGGCTGTATTTTATTCAATGGTTTACCAGTCACCCTCCATGCGAACGAAGGTGAATTTTCTCTCAAACTCTACAATCTTCCTCCGAATATCATTAGCGTAATATTAATACAAATGTATAACTCAAACAGGCGAAAAAAATAAGTAATACATTCCTTTTTTTAGACGTGAGATAATTTTGTGTTTAAATCTAAAAAATTACACTAGAAACGGGAATCGAAGCCGGAACCTTTGATTTAATACGACCAATGAAATATCCAGGAGTCGTCCTGTGCTCAGGGTCATTCCTTACTCATTTTAAGGCAGATTCTATGATGGACGTGCGGAAAATCGTCGGATACAGCTATGGAACAATTTCTGGATAGCGCATTGGTTAGAGCATTGGCGTTCTAAGCCAAAAGTCCCGGGCTCATTTCCCGTGTCAAGTATTATTTTTCAATTTAAAAATATTTATTTAGCACCGGTCTTACTACCCTTAGGGTTATACGCTTAAGTAATAATTACGTTAATGGATTAGGAATGGAGAAGGTTTAATTTGGAGGAAATGAACCCACATTTGCGTGGAGGGAGAGCGTAAAACCAATTAGGGAAAACCACCCAGTTCACCCGACCATGATTTGAACATCAATCTTTCCGTTCTCAGCAGTCTAGCTCAACACGATACCAGCGCGTTAGCCAACTACGCCATCGAGGCGGGGAGTTCAAAAATTATAATATTTATATATGGCTATAAATGTAATTAACAAATATAATAGCTTGGTTATTTAATTCATCGTGAAGATAATTATTGTGTTTAAAGGCTGAGTTTAGAAATTTAGGATTATCAGAGTATTAGAATGAACTAATTTTTCCTATCACGATTCATTCACTTGTTTGTACTGTTCGTGTGGTTTTATTTGGTTAATTGATTTTCCTGTTCGGCACAAAGAATATAAATTAGTTGGACCCATTTTGGAATGAGAACCATACCTTTTCTCCCTACCCAAACCCCATGAGCCCGGAGTTTGGAAATGGCAATGAAGTTTGGCCAGGAGAGGGGAAGGGAGGAAAGCAACGGCTGGCGAAAACAAAAGTTTAGGGGGAAAAGAAGCTTATTAGCATTGAGTAGAGAGAGAGACGGAGAAATTCATCGTTCACAACCCACTTATCCACTAGCTCGTGATGGGTTCTCACTTAAGTCAAATTCGAGATTGGGTTTCAACTAAAGAATAACCCCCGTACAAATATATTTCGGTAACACAAAAAGAATATACATCTTCCCCGGGAGTTGAAGTAGTTCATTTGTCCCTTGAAAAACACAAGAAGTTTAAGTAGGGGCGAATTGGCATCTAATTTGTACTCCATTGAATTTAAAGTTTTCTTAGGTTAGAAAGTTTAGTTTTAGATTATAATGTACGAACATTTTTTGTATATAATTTTAGATAATATTGATTTCGATTTATAATAATTTTTCTAAAAATAGGCTAATATTACTCGTTTATAAAATTAATTTTAATAATAAAATGATGACTTTTATTAAAAACAGATTATTGTTGTAATTATTACTAAAAAAAAATTTGTAAATGTGATACAAAAATAAATGGTACGGAACTCCGCACCGACTTTCGCACTCTATTGTTTAAAAAATGGAGATAGTAACTCTAAATTCATAATATAATATACACTAGCGAACCCGAGAATAAATTGTGCTATACATACGTAAAACATTTTTTGACTCGTGGTTTAAATTTCATAATTTTATTTTTAAAGAATTAACGTCTTCATTTGTATATTTTGACCAATAAAAAATATCGATATTGGGTCCCTGAGGGTCAACACTTCATATTAAAATCTTTACTTCCGTTTAAAATTTTCGTTATTTTACTAGGGGATGCACATCCTATGGTTATCGCAGTGCTAATAAATTTATCTTTTATAAATTTTGACCAATAAAATAGGTAATTATTGACTATTGAATCTAAAATGAGAGAGATAGAATGGAATTTTTCTCTTTTCACCCTTTAGTAAACTGCTATTAATTTTAGGATTAGACAGACGGCGTTGCAAAAACTACAGTTTTAGTGTTCAGGGGGTAATGAAACGTTAACATCCATCAACATCTCAGGCTAGATTTATTTTTGACGGTCGTAATACTTTACCTTAAAGTGTTGGCAAAGTTAAAATAAATATATATTTGTGTCTAGCTTGAAAAATGTTTATTTTATAAAAATATATTTCAAGTAAAATATATTTATTATAAATAGATCCACATGTATATAATGATAAGTAATTTCATATCTCAAAGACTTACGGAGGTAAAATTAAAAATTAGAATTTATGTATCAGACCGGAACCCTTAAAGTAATTTTGACGAAAAGTTGAGTGTATCCATTTGGTTTGTAATATTTATCAGAGCTTAGAAATAAAATTTAATCAAAACCTTTAAAGACGATTTTGTTAAAATCGATTTTTTCTCTTTCCGCCCTTAAGGAAACAACCTTTTTTTAGGGGTGGATATTCAATTCCAAAACTCTTAGGGGTATACCTATTAAAACCCTAGATACCAAGTTTTAGCCCAATCATTAAAATAGTTTAATCTCTAGTCCGATGTACAGACTGATTGACAGATGGCAGTGCGAAAACCACTTTTTAGTTTTCGGTGGGTCATGAGACGTCGACATCTACCAAAATCTTGAGTTAAATTTTTTTGACGATCACAATACTTTCTCCACCTGTAAGATAGCGAGAAAGTAAAAAGACCACTAACACAATAAAGGTAATGAATATGTACTGTACGTACAGTACATGAGCCCAAGATGTTTTAGCATTAATAGAAAAAACATTTTTAATGCAAATACTTGACCATCATAGTAAAGTTAGTAATCTAATTACTTACTTAATCCATGGCATTAGGAACTCGAAATTACTGAAGTACGCCACCTAATCGTCTCTTGAGATAGTTCTATCCAGTCCATCTCATTACATCCTTTATTCTTCAGGTTCATCCTAATATTATCATCCCATCTGCGTCTTGCCCTTCCCAATGATATTCCCACATGTTGATATCCATTACTCATATAATTTCACTCGGAAAGAGTTGGTCACATGATTAAGGTGGGAGTGTTGGGGACGCATATAAAAGGTGTTTTTACAATTTTCATAGCAAAACTTTTTTTGGTTAGAATAAATAAAATATCACTCCAGTATAATAAACATGGAGATTATATTGTTGCTTTTGTTGAATATCTGTCATGAACATGGCGGCATTAGATGAGAAACATTTTAAATTAAGATAATCTTTTTAATGAAATTCCAGGACACCATTGACTAGTATTCAAAAATTGTTGAAAATGTTAATTTCACCTCGTTAAGAAAATTAAACTTTTTTTTTTACTAGAACAATATTTGATTTATTTTTGCCAAAAAATTGTTTTACTATGTAAACTGTAAAAAAATACTGACCTTTTTCGCATTCCCTACAGCCCTACATTAATGATAGGAAGACAAAGGATCGATTCTGTATTAGGTATACCAATGAAATTTCACTACAAAGTAGTTTATCATCTTTTTCTAGGAAAATATTAATGTGGTTATTAAAATTTCACCTTCTATCATCTTATCACCTTAGGTTGTATGACTTGTCTTAAGATTTTTTCACACCATGTCTTACCCCCCTCCTCTTCCCCCTCAACTATCCACATTTCAATGACACTAATGGGGTAAGTATCAAGAAGATAACCGCCTCATGATGTAGTGGTCAGTAAGAGCCTGAGGGTCCCGGGTTAGATTCTTCTCTGGTACAATACCTTGGGTATTTTTCCTGATAGGGGAATTACCCCAACAGTCACCAGGGGTTGATTAATTAGACTTAAGCTAGGTTTAAGTGTTTCCACTGGTTCCACACCCTCATACTTACTATCACCATCACCTAATCTCATTGGGACATGGAAAGAGCCTCCACGGAAAGGATGTACTATCAGTACATTCGGGCATCCCCTGGACAACGGTACATTAGTCCAGGTTAATATTTCCACTACTGGGCTACGAATTATGTTGCCCAGAAGCGCAGTATATATACATATATATATATAATTTTAGATGTCATGTACCACCATTTGCGTTTAAGTCAGAATGATAAAGCTTTTAGTGGTAGAAAAATCCACCTCACTATATCCGGTTAAGATTTCAAACCACACCTACACGTTATTGGCGTATTGGTGGATCAGACAGGAGGAGATTTATGCCTTTGTCCACGTGCACAATAGTCTGACACTATAGACATTAGAACCTAAATATATTCATCGTTAAAACATTACAATATTTAACAATGCCAGATATCTAAATATTTTTTATATACATAATCTGGTAATTCATTATAATATGAACAATAAATACAGTAGAGCGTCGGAAATCCGGACGTCAAAAATCCGGAGCGTCGCAAATCCGGATCGGCGGTGAGAGCAGGTCAAGTCTTGTACAAAAAACAATTAAGAGTCCTTACCCAGTAAGTTTCCATCAATTACTGTAGATTATTTTTTTTTCTAAAAAGTATTGTAGAGTTACTAATCTAAATTACATAATGTACATGTTATTATTCAATATACTTTATTAAAGTATTTTGTGTACTGTATTTTTCGAACCCTTCAGCCTCTATTTTGCAATACAGTAGACTCCCGAGCGTCATGTATCCTCTAGTCAATACATTACGTATGTATACAGTTAGTGAAAGCACATTTGAAAATCCGGACAATTCAGTAATCCGGATGGGTCCCAGTCCCGATCGATCCGGATTAACGACGCTCTACTGTAGTTGAAAATATTAGCAACAGTTATAAATAATATCCTTCTTTTGCCATAGATATAAAGATTATATTTGGGTCAAATCCACTATTTTACAAAACCAAATTTAAAATTTGCCCTCTAATTTGAATCTAAATCTTGGAAAAAAAAGTATGAACCTAAGAGGAAATATAAATATAGTAAAATATAAAATACAAATAATAATTAAATAATAACATTCTTTCTTATAATCAATTAATTATAACATTCTTACGTTCAGTCAAGTGTTAATTTACTGGTCTGGGTCCTGGTTGGTAAGTTCATCTTGTAAATATAATTGGTTCTGAACCACCAATAAGCAGTAGGTTATCAGAACTCTAAAATAAGTATCACTTAGAAAATTAATTTTTTTTTTAAGGATATGAGTCTTGAATCCGAAGAATTCCCGAATTCTCGAATCTCGAATAGCCTTAAGTATTTGAAGGATTTGAGGGCCCATCCCTAATAAAGATATTGTACTATGTTTAGGAATATTTACGAATATCTCACATTTTTATTCATACAGTAGTATAATAATAGTAATAATAATAATAATAATAATATATAAAGTATTGAGTATGAAAAGTGTATTTGATAAATCCCAAACTAAATACAATCATAAAACGAAGAAAGTAAAAATAAAGACTCGGTTTATTATGTACCGTGATATTTTTGTTAAAATGCCACGTAAGGATTATAGAAACACAAAGAGCTCGCAATTAGTAAGCTGGGATAACAGTAATGGTTGTTTGGCATGTCAAGTGGTTTAATGTACTTGCTTTGCCAACAATGAGGTATTTGTAATAAGCTGATCGTAGCCCTACTACCTATAAGCCGCCTATTCAACAATACGAGTTTGTCGATAATGTTCGTGATAGAGATGAGCTATTTTTTCTACTGTTATTAAATTGGTGGTCTTTATTCATTGCTTAGTCCGACAGCCTACATATTATCAATGTATATAGTTATACTAGGGATGTGCAAGTACTCGAAAATTTGAGTTCGAGTCAGTTTTAGTAGATGCTCTAACTCAAAGATTTTCACTAAACTCAAAAAATTTGTGTAGTTGGAATATTCGACCTTTTCTCGAAAATTCCTGGTTTAATTTTTTTTGGCACCATGTCTTACTACCTGTTCGGTTTGTACGCCTTTGTACAAATTACACTAATGGGTTAGGGACTAGGAAAGTTAAATTTAAATCAAATGCAACCACATTTACGTGGAGGGAGAGTAGGAAACCATTTATGAAAAAAGCATTCAGTACACCTGACTGGGATCGAACCTCGATCCCCCCGTCTTCGTCAGTCAAGTCCGACACGAGAGTAGCACGTTAGACCACGCAGAAACCAAAACGAGTCCTAGTAAAATGGTTTTATTCAATTTTAAAATATAATTTCATAGCAAAGAGAATCCCTCGATATTTCTTTTTATTTAATTAAAAAATTATACAATTATTATGTTAAATTAATTTGAAAAATTGAATTTATGTGATTATACATTTTTACACAAAAAATATACTTCTAAAAAAGTTATATTTTTACTCATTTATGGTTAGTGCATGGATCTATAACATAAACTCAATTTGAAATATTTTTTGTACAAATATTACTCTATACTTCTCGAACTCTAGGAAAACTCGTTTTCATTCAAACTCGACTTGAAGAGAAAAATGTCTTTTTGCACACTACTACATTATACACAAATACTTATTCATTTATTGAGTTAAAATTACGATCCTAATATATTATGTGAATTTTATATCGTGGACCTACTTCTAAAAACCGTCTAATTTGAATTGAGGTTTATTAATAGAAGGCTCGTTTAACCCGAATGGGTAGTAAGACGCAGTGCTTAGTATTATTATTATCATTATTAATTTTATTTTTATCATCATTATTAATTTTATTTTTATCATCATTATTAATTATATTATTATTATTATTATTATTATTATTATTATTATTTGAAGGGTATAGGGGAAAAAAACAGGAGGGTCGAAATTAAACTCAAATTGAGCTACTGCTGCCATCTGTTAGATAGTTAAAATACATTTTTAATTTACTTAATATTATGAATTTAAAAAAAAAGTATTTTCTGGGATCCTTATGGAATTTGAGATTTAAAAATTCTTTTGATAATTTGTGTAATGAAACATTTCCCTCTTTCCCCGATTTCCTTTACTTGCTAAATATAGGTTTTCTAAACAGAAAACCCTCACACTTGAATTGGTTTTTAAGTATACCTCATAAGGCTGGATTCCTATTATATAAGAAGGGCCTTTTAGAAAATACAAACAGTTCCTTACTGCTAACAATGATAACGTTTTACTATATTATTACTTATTCTATAGTATTAGTATTAGCACTCAAAAGTTCATTGTTGAACTTTAAAAGTACGCCCCCTATTCCTATCTCGAGTTATTTCTATTCAGTGCATCTCATTACACCCTATCCCTATCTCGAGCTAGTCCCATTCAGTCCACCTCATTACACCCTATCCCTATCTAGAACTAGTTCTATCCAGTCCACCTCATTACACCCTATTCCTATCTTGAGCTAGTTCTATCCAGTCCACCTCATTACATCCTATCCCTTTATTGAGCTAATTCTATCCAGTCCACCTTATTACACCCTATCCCTATCTTGAACTAGTTCTATCCAGTCCACCTCATTACACCCTATTCCTATCTTGAGCTAATTCTATCCAGTCCACCTCATTACACCCTATTCCTATCTTGAGCTAGTTCTATACAGTCCACCTCATTACACCCTATCCCTATCTCGAGCTAGTCCCATTCAGTCCACCTCATTACACCCTATCCCTATCTAGAACTAGTTCTATCCAGTCCACCTCATTACACCCTATCCCTATCTCGAGCTAGTCCCATTCAGTCCACCTCATTACACCCTATCCCTATCTAGAACTAGTTCTATCCAGTCCACCTCATTACACCCTATCCCTATCTCGAGCTAGTCCCATTCAGTCCACCTCATTACACCCTATCCCTATCTTGAACTAGTTCTATCCAGTCCACCTCATTACACCCTATTCCTATCTAGAACTAGTTCTATCCAGTCCACCTCATTACACCCTATTCCTATCTTGAACTAGTTCTATCCAGTCCACCTAATTACACCCTCTCCCTATCTTGAGCTAGTTCTATCTAGTCCACCTAATTACACCCTATCCTTATCTTGAGCTAGTTATATACAGTCCACCTCATTACACCCTATCCCTATTTTGAGCTAGTTCTATCCAGTCCACCTAATTACACCCTATCTCTTTCAGGTTCATTCCAATGTTATTTTCCCATCTGCATCTAGTTCTTCTTATTGAGCTAGAAAAGATAATTAAATATATTTCTTCAGTAGATCCATTCTGATTGTCAACGGAAGCCATATATTTGAACGCTCGAAATTCATCCTGCTACAATGGAGTGAATAAAGATACTACTGTTGGTTTTATATTCTTAGTCCGTTTAATTAATAATGTAAAGAGAAACTATACAATAAATGTGTAAGAAAGTATTATTGGAAGAGTTTGATGACTTTTTAATTGATAAATCAAATAAAACGTATTCAAACAATGCCAAATTTTAGCGAGTTTTAATAAAATAAATATAATGGTCTATTTACAGAACTATGGAAATGAATCTGAAACATTTACCACCAAATGGGTAGATCATTGGTGGACAAAATATTTTTTCGGTCAGCTCTTTCATTTACTAGATAGAGTAGAACACAATCTGTAAATAGCTGTCGGCGTATGGATATGATTTTGATATTTTCATCTAAAAGCAATATTTTTATCAACGTGTATCACTACAATTTTCATTTACACACATATATACTAACTATGCTAATGCACTAGGATGAGAAAGGGTGAATTTAGAGGAAGTGTACCCGCAATTGCCTATAGATATACCCTGATTTTGGTTGGAATAACAGTTTAGAATATTCAGACATATTTCTTTGCGGCCAACATTGATGATATTTTACTATATTATTTATTTTCTTTTATATGTATTGATAATATAACTATAAAAAGTGACAGATGCATATAACATGACTTGATGTATGAATGTATTTAATGTTCTAGTAACTTTAGTAACCACCAGATACTGTTCTTCTGAATCAAAATCAGGGTTTAGTGTATAGAAAACAATTTTGAAAAAACCAGCCTCAAAATACCCAACCTAAATTGTAACCCTGATCTCCCCACCATTAGCGGCCCCGCCTATTTGACTAGTGGCCCCTTTGACCTTTTGACCATTGAAACGGGTCATAAACGCTATTAACGTCTTATTTTAGGGTGCGGTATAGAGAGAGTAACAATGTTTTAAGGAACACATCCACATTAGTATGGAGAAGATCAGGGGAAATGACAGTGACAAGTCACACGTAGAAAATATATCTCCAGTACATCATCCTTGATTCGAACCTAAACCTTCCCGTCTCAAGCGATCCATCTTATTGCGAGTTTAACTCCAAAGACCGTGCTACTACCGGTGTATTCCAAAGACATTTATCAGAAATTGGAATCTCTGTGGTAAAAATTCGTCTTAATTAATTTTCCAAAATGCGTTAAAACACTGTGTTAAATTTATTTTTTATAAGATTTAAATTTTATTTGGTATTGGTGTCGTCCTTTGTTTCTAATATTATGGACGTTGCATCAATATACAGGCTTGGTCCTATTAATTAAATGTTCATCGTCAACTTTTCATGTAGATATGCCTCGCTCTGAAGCACGTTTGGTGTCAAGCTGTTCTCTAAACACATCATCAGAACGAAATCTATATTTGAAAAGTGAGGTCAGAAGGACGAGACCAAAGGGGAAACCCCCCAAATGCGAGAGGAAGAGAAAAGCAGACGAACTCCAGCCAACATAGGAAGCGTGTTCAAGTGGGGGTTGGTTGAGTACAAGAGGGGTGAAGCTGCTCGAGGGGTTGGTGGCATTGCAGGCCACCTAATTAGCACAAGACTCGCATGAGTAGGCAGCCGTATTAGTTCTAGCTCATGGCATTGCATTCACCTTTATAATTGGCACACCCTTATGGCATAGCTTTTTCATCGACATTAATAAGCAAGAGTAAGAGGGGGAGCAAAATAATTGTAATTTGTTTTTTAAAGTTGAAGGCGTAAATGTTTTTTTAGCACGTTTATTATTAGTTTTACAGTCGGTGATGAAGAAAGGGCAATCCGAATCTATCAACAAATTTATCAGGTTCAGTAAATAATATGTAAGAAATAATTTACAATGCTGAGAAAATAATATACAGGAATAATTTACTATAGTGAGAAAATAATATGTAATTAATAACTTACTATGTTGATAAAATAATACACAGAAAAAAAGTACTATGGTGATAAAATAAAATGTAAGAAACAATTTACTATGTTGATATAATAATATGTAAGAAACAATTTACTATGTTGATAAAATAATATGTAAGAAACAGTTTACTATTTTGATAAAATAATATGTCAGAAACAATACACTATTGATAAAATAAAATGTAAGAAACAATTTACTATGTTGATAAAATAAAATGTAAGAAACAATTTACTATGTTGATAAAATAATATGTAAGAAACAATTTACTATGTTGATAAAATAAGATGTAAGAAAAAATTTACTATTTTGATAAAATAAGATGTAAGAAACAATTTACTATTTTGATAAAAATATAATAATTTAGGACACAATTTACGGGCTAGAAGATAATACGAGTATGTGTGTTTGGAGACATACTGGTGGGCACACGATCTAAATGTAAAACTCATCTAGTCTGTTTTGCCAGTGATGGGGGAGGCCAGAGTTCGAGTCCCGACCGGTTGTATTAAGGATGGGTTTTCCTAAATGGTATCCCACTATCTATTTACGAAAAATGAGGGCAAATTTCCGCTAAATTCTACCTTTCTCTTTATTCTGCCCATCCGGGCACTTCATTTAGTTTAGCTTACGGAATTCAAAGTAGAAAGAAAGAATTTGGAGGAAATGTACTTACAATTACATGAATGGAGAGTAGGAAACTTATTCAGGTATAAACATCCTTATAATATCTGACCGAGATTTGAACCCAAATCTCCGCGTCACTGACAATTCCGTCTAATGAGAAATTCACGCAATAGAACATGTGAGCACTGATGCGGGTAGCAATAGAATTGAAATTGACACACCTACTTATTGGAGCATTAGTGTTTTACAGGCTATTTTGTATTTTTCCCATCTGCCTTAAATCAAGATAAAATAAATGGTACGGTGCACCAGAAAGACATATTCCTTTACCTAGAAATGGAGATATTTTCTCAACATGTATATATATGCTTATAGCTCAAAATATTGATTTTATAAAATTTATTTCAAATAAAAGATTTGTTTAATTAATAGTACTACATCTTTAAAGTGATAAGTTATTTCGTATCTCAAAGAGTTACGGAGATGTAGTCAAAATCCGAAATTCCCACATATGTAAGTTACCCTCAATGCCATTTTTACGGGAAATTGAGAGTAACCATTTTGTTTGTAGTGTTAAACAATACCTAGATACCAAATTTAATCAAAATCGTTTGAGAAAATTGATAGACATTTTTTTTCTCTTTTCGTCTCTAAATAAATTACCTAATTTTAGGGTTAGATATACTCATTTCAACAATTCCTCGGTTTCCCTAGATATTCCATGGATACGCAGTTTTAGCTCGATCCGTAAAATGGTTTCAGTTCTAGTCTTGGTAACAGACACACATATGGACAGATGGTACTACACAATAAACAACACTTTTTTCGGTACAGGGAGTCATGAAACATCAACATCCATTAAAATCTTGAATTTTTTTTATTGATCATGATAGATTATCTCTCTGAAGGGTCGGGGCAACGTGAAAAAATAATTTTTCGTGTGTTAATAATTTAAATACATCTCTTTGTTAATAACTAAAGACGTACACATTCTGATTCTGATTAAAAACACTTTTAAAATAAAAATATAATCACATCCTCGGTAATTTAGTTTTCAAGCCTATATCTGTTTATGATCAATATATATTTTTTTTACCAAAATATACTAATATTTATCAATAAATAACATGGATTTTTAAAACTGTAAACCGTGTAACTTTGAATAAATTTTTTTAAATTTAATTTTAGCACCACGTCTTACCACCCGTTCGGGTTATACGCTTAAGTACTAATTACACTAATGGATTAGGAAATGGTAAGGTTGAATTTAGATGAAGTGAACCCGCATTTGCGTGGAGTGAGAGTGGAAAACTATTTAGGAAAAACCACCCCCAGTTCACCCGACCGAGATTCGAACCTCGATCTCCCCGTCCTCGGTGGTCTGACTCAACACGACTGGCGCGTTAGCCAACTAAGCCACCGAGGCGGGTGTTGAATAAATGTTAAAATTAAATGGCAATAAGGTTTCACTCTAATATTCATAAGATAAAACTATCAAATAAGTATATTTTACCTCTTTAAAAAATAAATAATTGATAATTTGTATTGGTTAGTAATAATTTTAGTATGGCTTGTCTGGGCTACACCCCTCGTAGCTCAGTTTTGGAAAGATTATCCAGTACTAATGTACCGTTGTCCCAGGGGACGCCCGAATGTACTAATCGTACATCCTTTCCGTGGAGGCTCTTTCATGTCCCGATGAGATTAGTGATGGTGATAGTGAGTATGAGGTGATAGTGAGTATGAGGGTGTGGAACCAGTGAAAACATTTAAGCCTAACTTAAGACTAGCCATACAAACCCTGGTGACCGTTGGGGTAGTTACCCTTTCGGTAAAATTAGTCATGACACCTGCCAGGAATCGACCTGTGACCTCTAGGTTTGTAGTCAGGTGCACTGACCATTACACCAGGTGCTTGTTTGATTTATAATAAAATTATAGTTATAATTAAAGACTGATTGCACTACGGCCCTCTCTTAGAATCCATTCCAGAGAGGAAATATTCAAGGTAGTCTTGCAGCTTCTCAGGGTAAACGGAATGTAATGTGTACATAACAACATAAAATAATAAATAATGAATGTGGGTGCACCTGCCAGTATTAAATCATTCTCATCCTGACAGGTAGTAAGACGTAGTAACAAAAAACAAATCAACAAAATATGTTTTTACTTTCTAGCAATAAAGAGAAACTATTTTAATAGGCTAAATAACATTTTTGACCTGGATAATAAGATGAATCCTTACTTTGTGTAAGTATCCGAAACAAAAAAGTGGATTTTACAATTATGTTTGTCTGTCCTTGTATCCGAAACGGTTTGATGGATTATGTTCAAACTTTATATTTAGATGGTATATATTCATATCTCAAGATATCTTTTTAGCTCTTAAATTAAGAGTAGTTTACTGATGAGTGATTTTATTTTTTTATAAAATGGCTGTAAAGATTTTGTTTTAAATGAGTATCTTAGGAGCGTTTGACCTGACAAATAAAACTGTATACTTTAAAAGCATTTTTCTTTTAAGCATTGCACCTTAACTATCCATTCTGGTTATATGCCTATTTATTAATCCCGCTAATGAGTTAAGAATGAGTATGGTTAAATTTAGGGTGAGTGTACCCACATTTGCATGCAGAGGGAGTGTAAAACCATTTAGGAAGTACCACCCTCAGTACACCTGACCGAGATCGAAACCCTGATCTCCCCGTCATCGGCAGTCTAGTCTATTGCTAAACTGACGCCTTGGAACATGCGGCCACCGAAGTGGGTTGGTGAAAGTTTAAAACTTGCAGAATGTAAGCGTTGATTACTTGCACCGTATTAAAATGAACACAACCAACCATTCTTTTTCACGTCTTTCGTCTTGTTATATTTGTAATATCTAAATGAACATACTTGATCTCTCTCTTTTTTTTTAATAACGGTCCCAAAACCTTTGAAACCATCTATGGGAAGCTCTAGATTACGTTGAACACGGGCCGTGTATATTTATAAAACATAATTAGAATCTGTGTCGAGCAGATATGAGTAGGTGGATCGGGGAGAGAGAGAGAGAGAGAGGAGAGAGAGAGAGAGAGAGAGAGAGAGAGAGAGAGAGAGAGAGAGAGTGGTGGGAGGAAGAGTAAAACGGGGCTGCCACGGGCAATACTGGATGAACCTCGTAACATGTGAAGCGAGCTTTAATTTCCAATCATCGAATGAGTAATCAGACTAATCAAGAAATCTCCATACTGAACAAGCGCACGAGAGGGGTGGACCGGAGAGTGGGGGTAGATAGAACAGGCGAAATAAAGGAAGAGGGAGGGGGGGGGGGTCAGCCAGTGTAGGGTGATACTATGATTGAACTCTCACCCTTCCTTCCACCTCATCCGACCCCTCCCCCCCCCCCCATTCCATTAGATAGTCAATACTTTACTGCGAAACAAAAGTAAAGTATCATTTTCAGCTCCGCTAAGCCCTTCAAGTGGACGAGTAAAATGGAACACACCAACTTCGCTTGGGTAGGGAACAAGAGGGGAATTTGGGTGGGGAAAGGGTTAGGGAGGTTGGGGGGGGGGACTATGAAGTAGTCGTCATTCCTCTTAGTCTGCATCAGCTCACTGGTTAATATAGGATAATCCTTTAACAGGTCAATTTCAAGCATTAGAGCTTAGTTGTTTTGTAATATATATATATATATATATATTACAATATATATATTACAATATATATATTACAATATATATATATTACAATATATATATATTACAATATATATATATTACAATATATATTATTACAATATATATATATATATCTATCACAGTTTCCTAATACTTGTCCGAGTTATATGCATACATTAATGACGCTAGTAAGATAATGATGAGGAAGGTATAATTTTAGAGGAAATATACCCACATTAGCACGGTGCATTATGAATAAACACCCTCAATACACCTGGCAGGGATTCGAACCGTCACCAGCGATCCAGTCTAACAAGAGGGTGGCACCCACTTTGTTTGCCGCATGGTCTAATGCGCTACTCTCGCAAAAGACTAGATTGCCGAAGATGGGAAGGTTGTGATTCGATCTCGGTTGGTTATAATGAGGCTGCTTATTCCTAAATGGTTTTCCACTCTTCCTCCACGCAAATACGGGTACACTGCCTACAAACTCAACCGTCCTCATCCCTAAGCTAACATATTAGTGTAATTATTACATATGCGTATAACCTGAACAAGTATTAAGACGTGGTGATAAATACAAAACAGTATTAAGCTGTGTGATTGCTGGTGCTGAAGGATACCAAACCAAGGACCATGAAACCCTTAAATTTTTTATAAATAATTAAGGAAACTAGCAGATATGCAACTTTTTCTTTTACTTTTATATTGCTAATTATATAAAAAATGAAATGTCTGTTTGTTGCTCAATCACGCCCAAACAACTGTAATGATTGTCCTGTTGAAATTTCACTTGGATATAACTTGGAAGTCTGATAATCTAATTAAAATTACGTCAGCTATTTTTATTTCAAGATGGCGGCTGTTCAACACAACTTTTTGGTATTTGTCCTAGCTTAGGCTTATTTTATTTTCATTAGACAAATTTTTTAAGGTATATAGATAGTAGATGTATAGCAGACATTACGGTCTTATTGAAAGAAAATGGCGGCTATAGAATACTACTTTTTACCCCGTCCAGAACTTTTAACTTACAAATAACGGGAAGCCTAGCAATGGGAACCAATAATCAATCATCTTATAAATAATATAGGATGTGTATTGGTTTGTTTGTATTTTAATGCCAATAGGAAGATAATATTCCATTATTTAGTATACCTAGACCTTAGCTTAGTTGGTAGCGTGTCTGTCTACCGACATGAGCATCCCAGGTTTGATTCCAGACATTGAAGAAAAATGTATCGGTCTACCCTTCTACAATGATGAATATGACGGTCTGCTTGTTGTGTTTATTTTAGTTTCAAAGTGGGAAGCGAGAAAAGGCTAGTGTTTTTTGCAGTTTTTATGGCAAAATATTTTTTTGGCCAAAATAAATGAAATATTGCACCAGAACAAACACAGAATTTAATTTTCTTCACATGTTGATATCAACAGTTGTTGAATATCTGTCATGGCGGCATTATCTAACAAACTTTTTTAAATGAAGAGAAAAAGTTTTTATTTAATTCCAGAACACCCTCTACAAATATTCAATAAATTTTAGGGTCACCATATGAATAAAATAAAATTATATGTTTATACTATAGCAATAATTTATTTATTTTTGCAAAAAAAAGTTTTGCAATAAAAAAACAGCAAAAAAAATGGCTTTTCCTCGCGTCCCCTTCCATTCTACCTTAAGGTGGGGTGCTAGTGAGCGTGAGTTTAGGGTGGTATTCTTGAGGTTTTTATAGAATAAACAAGTTTTGACCAAAATAAATAACTATTTCTTCTATAGAAACATAGAGCTTAGTTTTCTGCACATGGTAATCTCAACAGTTTTTGAATATCGGTCTAAAGTGCCCTGGAATTTAATGACAACTCTTTCTCTTTATTTAAAAAGTTTGTCACCAAATGCTGCTATGCTCATGACTGATATTAAAGAACTGTTGATATCATCATGTGCAGAAAATTAAACTCTATGTTTGTAAAGAAGAAATATTTTATTTATTTTGGTCAAAACTTGTTTATTCTATAAAAACTACAAAATTAATACACTAAGCTTGAGCTCACTAGCACCCCACCTTAAGTTAGCTTATAAGTCTTGTGCTGATATAATCAGTCGGTTCAGAAAGTGCAACTTAAATACCTCAAATAAATGAATATATAGGATTACAAATAATTCATCGGGTTTTAAAAAAAACAATATTTCACAAAGTATAACACAAAAAATAATTAATGGTACACGAGAAGAAATGGAGAATGTCCAGGTTGTAGTTATAACATTACAAATATTCCATGTGTTCTTCTTTAGTCATACCACACACGTCTATGTGGTAGTCTAGTTCGACCCACACACGTTGTAGCATGTCTCCGTTGATGGTCATCAAAGCGGCGTTAATGCAGTCCCGGAGCTTATTCAATGTTGCTGGTAATGGTGGCACGCAAACAGTGTCTTTAACATGTTCCAAAAGGAAATAAATGGTACGGCGCACCGCACAGACTTTCTCTCTCTTTCTATAAACTCTTAAGATTTCTGAACGGAATAATGTACATTGTATTATCACCACTCCACATAAGAACACGCATAAAATAATATACAATGATATATAATCAATGAGAAAAGAGGCGCATCTTTGTCCACCTAAGAGCATTTCAAACAGTTTAATGTCTTCCACAAGGGTCAACACTTCGTATTAAAGTTTCGATTTCTGGTTACAATTTTAACATTTTATAAGGTGTTGCAGATCTTCAAGTCATCGCATTGATATTTAATTATTCATTTATACATTTTGACCAATAAAAAATGTGAATATTGACTATTGAGTCTAAAATGGAAATAGATCATTGCTATGCAAACATTTCTACTAAGAGATTTAAGGAAAAATAACATACTATTTTAGATACTTATATTTAATTACTCTATGGCATTGGAGAATTATTGCGTTAAGACTTAAGTAGTATATGTTTACAACTAAAGCTCACAAAATTGTATTAATATATTTGCAAATATCTCAGAAACTGCTGCTTTTATAAAAATATATGTCAAATAAAAGTTTTTTATTTCTAATAGTCCTACAATTTTGCAATGATAAGTTGTTTAGTTTCTCAAATAGTTGTGGAGATACGGAAATTAACGCTTCTGTAATGTACCCTAAAAATCATTTTCATAGGAAAATGAAAATAGCCAGGTTATTTATAATCTTAATCAACGCCTAGATACGAATTTTAATCAAAATCGTTTGAGCAGATTTTGAGAAAACCAAATTTTTCTCTTTTCGCCCTTCAGTAAACTACCGTTAATTTTAAGTTTTTATAGACACACAGACAGACGGCATTGCAAAGACTATTTTTTTAGGGTTTGGGGGGTCATGAGACGTCGACATCCATCAACATTTCAGGTTAGTTTTTTTTACGGTCGCAATACTTAAACTTTAATGTCCAAAAAGTTAAAAAAATTCATATAATTGCGTATAGATTGAAAGTTATTGATTTTATAAAAATATGTTTCGGATAAAATATCTGTATTATAAATATATATACATATTTGTAATGCTAAGTAATTTCATATCTCAAATAGTTTCGGAGCTATTTAAAAAAATGTTAATTGACGCATCAGACCGGAGCCCTTAAAGCCATTTTGCCGAGATATTGAGGGTAGCCTTTTTGTATGGAATATTTATTAATGTTTATAAATGAAATTTAATCAAAATCGTTTGAGCCGATTTTGAGAAAATCGACTTTTTCTCTTTTTGCCCTTCCGTAAACTACCCTTAATTTTAAGTTTTAATAGACACACAGACAGACGGCATTGCAAAGACTATTTTTTAGGGTTCGGGGGGTCATGAGACGTCGAAATCCATCAACATTTCAGGTTAGTTTTTTTTACGATCGCAATACTTAAGCTTTAATGTCCAAAAAGCTAAATATATATATATAATTGCGTATAGATTGAAAATTATTGATTTTATAAAAATATGTTTCGAATAAAATATTTGTATTATAAATATATATACATATTTGTAATGCTAAGTAATTTCATATCTCAAATAGTTTCGGAGCTATTATAAAAAATGTTAATTTACGCGTCAGACCGGAGCCCTTAAAGCCATTTTGCCGAAATATTGAGAGTAGCCATTTTGTTTGGAATATTTATTAATGTTTATAAATGAAATTTAATCAAAATCGTTAGAGCCGATTTTGAGAAAATCGACTTTTTCTCTTTTTTCCCTTCAGTAAACTACCCTTAATTTTAGGGGTAGATATCCAATTCCAAAAACCCCTCGGGGCAACCCTATGAAAACCCTAGATATCAAGTTTCAGCTCAATCGGTAAAATAGTTTAGGCTCTAGTTGGAGGTACAGACAGACAGACAGACAGACAGACAGACAGACAGACGGAAATTCAAAAACCACTTTTTCGGATTCAGGAAGTCATGAAACGTCAAAATTCATCAAAATCTCGAGTTCGATTTTTTTGACGATCACCATACTTTCTCTACCTGTAAGATAGAGAGAAAGTAAAAATCACAAACCGTAAGGTCAGGAGACCTTTGGGGTGGGGGGAGAGGGGCATTTGAACAGCACCAAGTCATTCTCAGCACATCGCCCAATCCAGTGGTGTGAGACTTGCTCGTTCAGGTAGCAATTTTGCAACTTGAGCTGATTCTGTCACCTGGTCGGTCACAAGGAATTGTGCAAGTGTGGATTTACATTTTTTGGATGTGCTCTTCTGTAACGTGATTAAAACAAACGAATGCAATAATTAATAGTTTTGTAGCTATAGGATTTTAAAACCTGATGAATAATTTGTGATTATTTGTGTGTGTGTTTATATATATATATATATATATATATATATATATATATATATATATATATATATATATACACACATATATATACATACTAGCGGACCCGACAGACGTTGTCCTGCCCGAACGTTGGCTTTTCGTTTGGGTGGCATAATTGATTTCAATAATAAAACAAATACTATGTGATCATCACAATTACAAATTCACAATGAACTCCAATTAGTGAGTAACACAAATATTACAAATTCAGTGTTTGTCAAGACAACATACAAAATAAAACATCTTTTCATTTTTGGCATTTCGCCCCCAACTCCACAAATACCAGCTGTATCAAAAAACAAACATAACTATGAATAATTCTCAGAAGTTCAATTATTCATGAACTTTTCAGAAGATTTTAACGGTCAATTATTAATATTATATTCATTATTATAAATATTGGGTGGTGGTGGTGGAGGGGTGAAATTTTGAGGTTACATGTTCTGATATGCAAAAAATCTAAAAAAAAATCCCCCCAAAAAAATTCCCCAAAAAATCAAAAAAATCTTAGAACCTAATTGCAGCGCCCCCTACCGGGTCCAATTGTGAATCTAAACCATCCACGGACCCATTCAAACACACACAAAAATTTCATCAAAATCGGTCCAGCCGTTTAGGAGGAGTTCAGTGACATACACACGTACAGAAGAATTATATATATTAAGATATTCAAAAAAGTCATGTTAATTTTTACGGATTAAAAAATAAAGAAGTTATTTAGGCCAGAAACTTTGAAATGGATAATTCCTTTTCCAAACTGTAAACATTTGCAGTACTATGTAACTCTAATTTGTTTCGACTCTTTAACAACCAAATTTTTAATCTCTCACTTTTCTTTCTTTCTTTTTTTTTTTATTAGCACCAACAGGCAAGCGTTCAAATATTGCTTATATAAAAATTATAGCGTCTTGATCTTAAAATTAAATTTCATCTTTTAAAATATGCTAAAGTTATATACAGTATCTCTATTTTGACTTTTTGTTTTAGTCAGCCTACGTTTCACGTTTTGAAACACAATCAAAACCAATTAAGGATTAATATTTAAAGATAATTTATATTTGGTTACTTTTCATTGTGGTTAACTTTATATTATAAATAAAAAGCAAATTTACTTTATATAGTGTTGAAGGTGACCTGGTGGTCTAGGGGTAAGGTGTCAGACTTCTGTGCTAGGGGTCCGGAGTTCAATCCTCGTTCCCGGCCCAGATTTATCTGATTGCCAAACCCTTCCTTCACCTCTGACAAGATGTGTATTAATCACAACTTGTGAATGTGAGGAATGCCAGGCCTCCACCGTGGTTCGGATTCCACGTTAAACTGTAGGTCCTCCATTTCATCTCACAATCACCCTACCATTGCACATTAGCGTAAGTGCGTATAACCCGAACGGGTAGTAAGACGCGGTGCTAATAATAATAATAATAATAATAATAATAATAATAATAATAATAATAATAATAATACTTTATATATTCCCAGTGCGAAGAGCGGATACATCGGATAGTATTTAATATGTAAGTAAATATCAGGAAAACAAATCAAATCAGAGTGCCTTGAATATTGAGGTCCGTTGCTTTTTTATTTTATCTCTCATGCATGTTTGAACAGTTCTATTTTTGGTTAATGTTGATGTCACAATTTTAATTTAATCACGAAATAACAGTTCCAATTTGTAGAAAATCATTAATTTGTTTGCATTGACGAAACCCTTTTATGTACGGAAAGCTAGGCATAAACTTTACTCCACAAATATGGTAAGTAGCTTAGGAAACTTCCCATTGTTTTATATAATAATAACATTTAATATAAGCTCTACTACGTTTGCTTTCATTGTATTTTCTTTCTCTAAGAAAATTATCTTTAGAGACTTGAGATCCACACTTGAATTTGTTCCTGAACTTTATTTTCATTTTCTTTATTTCCCTTGTGTTTAAGGGAATAAGATTAAAATGTCGGCAGTTCTGTTCCTCATTCCCAAACAACTAGCTAATTAAAGTAATACTGAAGCTTTTCTTCGGATTAGCGGCATATTCCCCCCTCCCACTACCCCTCTGCGGACGAAACAAACGGAAGGTACGTTCATTAGCAAAGACAGAAAAAGACGAATTTGAGATGCCATATTTTCAGTCTATCTTCACGAATGTAATTGCTTCTGTCAAGTTTATCTTTTTTTGGAAATAAATTCTATAAATTCAGTAATAAGGGCAATATGGAAGAGACATAACAATGACTACAATGGTATAGTTTTTAAAATGTGGTTAACCTAAATATAATAGTTCACAAAACTCACGAGAACTTTAGAGCTCCTTTCAAAGTTGAAGAATTGGTTTTCTCTCTTAATTACAGTCTACAGAATAGAACCGATTCCATTGCCATTTATGTCTTAGATATTATCTTATGTTAACTCAACTGTATGACTTAGACCGAATATGTAGTCAAATAAATTAGGCAATAATTAAAAAAAAACTACTTTTCTAAAGGAACTTCTTACTGAAGGATTGAGTTGGTTGAGAAAAATGAAACCTGTGCAGTGATTTGCGCTCTGATCATTAAACCAACTGTAAATCTAGATATCTAAATTGATAGGGTGATTAGTGCCTAAAATTGGAGGACAAGGATAGAATCCTGGTACTAGTGCCATTTTTATTAGTCATGCTATCATTTATTGGGCAAAACCACCATTTCCAGAACGTGTAAAAAACATTAAAAGAGTAGTCTTTTTGGAAATGGAGTTGTTTACAGAAAATATTAACGTTTATTTTGTTAGTTGATTTGAAACTTTAATTTCGTCACAATGACACAAGTTGATTGTGATTGGATATTAATTTTAAGACAAAAAGAAATAATAAATTTAATATATTACCAAATTGATCAAAATCTTATTATAGTTATTTTTAATAAGGTGGGGATGTAGGGGACGCGGGAAAAGGCTCATTTTTTATTAAAGGATATGTTTGGTCAAAATAAATCAAATATTTGCAACTATATTGTTTATTTTCTTCTCATGGTGATGTCAAAAGTTCTTGAATATCTGTCAAGGGTGTCCTGGAATTTAATGACAAACTTTTAATCTTCATTTAAAAAGTTTGTCATCAAATGTCAACATGCTCATGAGTCATGACAGATATTCGAGAATTTATTATATCACCATGTAAGGCATTATTTTATTTATTTTGGTTGAAGCAATATTTTCTTATAAAAATTGAAAAAATACAGGCCTTATTTCCCGTTCCCTACATCCCCACCCTAAGATGGACTAATGATCAAAACTAGGCCCTAAGATAAATAGTGTTTAAAAGTATTTAGTGTTTTTGGTGATTATTAAATTGGTAGTCAAATAATATATATATTACCCGCCTCGGTGGCGTAGTTGGCTAACGCGCCAGTCGTGTTGAGCCAAACCACTGAGGCCGGTAGATCAAGGTTCGAATCTCGGTCGGGTGGACTGGGGGTGGTTTTTCCTAAATGGTTTTCCACTCTCCCTCAACGTTAATGCGGGTTCACTTCCTCTAAATTCTACCTTCCCAATTCCTAATCCATTAGTGTAATTAGTACTTAAGCATATAACCCGAACGGGTAGTAAGACGCGGTGCTAAATAATAATAATAATATATGCGTTAGTCAAGTTTTAATGTGTAATAATTTATTTAAAGTTGGTCTACATTGTATAGAAAGACTGCTCCTACCAATATTTGTTATGGCATCCTATACCAACTTACTAGGAAACACTTTAAATAAAATATACATTTATATCTTATACTCTTAACCTGATGAATGAATCACTAAGATGTTTTAACTGCGAATATAAATCATAGACACATTCCATTTAGAAATTTGTAAATTACATAAATATAGAGGACTATACAAACCTTCCATAGTATATTTGAATCTAAATTATAGGTCTATTATTTATATATTGACCCTCCTCTGTGGCGTAGTTAGCTAACGCACTGGTTTCGTGTTTAGCTAAACTGCCTAGGACGGGGAGATCGAGGTTCTTATATCACTCGGATGAATTGGGAGGGGTTTTTTCTAAATGGTTTTCCCCTCTCCCTCCACGCAAGTGCGGATTCACTTCCTTTAAATTCAACCTTCTCAATTCTTAACCTATTAGAGTAATTAGTACTTAAGCGAATAACCTAAACGGGTAATAATAAGCGGAGCTAAATTAACTAATTTATATTTTGGAATATCTAAAATACCCACGAACATATATGGGCATTATAAAATATGAGAGGGTATTTGGAATATTAAACATAAACTTCAGTTCTTCATTATATCGTATCTCATACAGTTCAGACTCTACATTGTACACTAGGCCATAGATTTTGCGTAATACATCTCTTTCAAAAAAATATAAACTTTCTGTCATCTCCATTTGATGTTGATGTTGATGTTGAAGTTTCTTAGCCATAGTCCTTGTCGCAAATAGCCCAAATGTATTATTTTCTTGGATCTTCTCGAGATAAGATTTGAGTTTAATAATTTCAAAAGGCTAAAGTAGATTACCATTGGTAGTTATCTCTCTTATCTCTTGGTGTACACTGTTGCTGTTATTGATGATGGTTCCAAGATACTTAAAGTTATCTACATGCTCGAGGATGAATCTGTCTACTAACAGATTGGCCGGATCATAATTATAACATCCATTATAAATAATTATTAAAACGTGTTTTTTCCCCCAAAAAAGTTGAATAAAACCATTTGGAATCTGAAAGTCAATTTAAATTTCTGCAACACAGATATAGGAATAAAGATTACTTCCAAGGTCGTAGCCAGCCAATAATTTCAGGGAGGGTTTGGTGGGCACATCCCCCAAATTTCTGGAAGCTAGAAAAAATTATAATTTATAAACAGTTCTAGAAGCTATCTAAAGTGTTTTTAATGGCAACATAACCCCCTAACTACAAGAGGCTAGGACACATTCTAAATATTAAACACTTCTATAAGCTCTCTAAAGTGTTTTTTATGGCAACATAACCCCCTAGCTGCAAGAGGCTAGGACCAATTCTAAATATTAAACACTTCTATAAGCTCTAAAGTGTTTTTTATGGCAACATAACCCCCAGCTACAAGAGGCTAGGACCAATTCTAAATATTAAACACTTCTAGAAGCTCTCTAAAGTGTTTTTATGGCAACATAGCCCCCTAACTGCAAGAGGCTAGGACCAATTCTAAATATTAAACACTTCTAGAAGCTCTCTAAAATGTTTTTCATGGCAACATAACCCCTAACTGCCAAAGGCTAAAAAAAATTATAAATACTAAATATCTCTAGAAGTTATTTGAAGCGGGGGTTTTTTTTGCAACAAAACACCATAACTGCTGAGAGTCAGGAAAAATTATAAATACTAAACACCTCTAGAAGCTCTCTGAAATGTATTTTTTTTATGGCAACAGAGCTCCCTAACTGCCGAAGGGTAGACAAAATTATAAATATTAAACAACTTTAGACGCCCTCTGAAGTGCTTTTTATGGTAGCACAGCCTCCTAATTTGTATTTGTACCTTAATTTTGATATTGTTTGAACCATAAATAAATCCATATATATATTTTGTTCATAAAAATTCGGGGGGATTGAAACCCCCAAACATCCCCCCCCCCCGGCTAGGGTCTTAATTACTTCCAACAAAATATCATACGGTTGGAGTAACTAGCTCTAATATTTAGGACACTTTTTTTTCTAGCAATAACATTATTAGATTGAAAAATATGATAAGAATACAGTCGGGAAATGCACGCTATTACTTGGTCAGTAAGTTGTTAAAGCCTCACCCGTTGTCAAGAATTGTAAAAATACAAATATCAACAATTAGAGGTTTACGCCTACCGGTTGCTCTTTATGCTTGTGAAACATATTCTCTGGCCTTACATTAAGTTAAAAAAAAGAAGAAGTGAGCCCGTATTTGCGTGGAGGGAGAGTGGAAAACCACTTATGAAAAGCCACCCAACTGAGATTTGAACCTCGATCTTCCCGTCCTAGGCAGTCTAGCTCAACATGAAACTTGCGCGTTAGCCAACTACGCTACGGAGGTGGGTGGGATGGCATTAGAATTGACCTGAAAGAAATAGTGTGTAATGAGTTGGACTGAATATAGCTAGCTCAATATAGGAATAGGGTGTAATGAGGTGGACTGGATAGAACTAGCTCAAGATAGGGGTAGGGTGTCATGAGGTGGACTGGATAGAACTAGCTCAAGATAGATATAGGGTGTAATGAGGTGGACTGGATAGAACTAGCTCAAGATAGATATAAGGTGTAATGAGGTGGACTGGATAGAACTAGGTCAAGATAAGTAGTAGGGTGTAATGAGATGGACTGGATAGAACTAGCTCAAGATAGAGATAGGGTGTAATGAGGTGGACTGGATAGAACTAGGTCAAGATAGATATAGGGTGTATTGAGGTGGACTGGATAGAGCTAGGTCAAGATATAATTATTTCAAGATAGTGATAAGATGTATTAAGTTTGACTGGATTTTAATAACTCAAGTAAGAGATAGGGTGTAATGAAGTTTACAGGATATAACTAGAACAAGATAGGGATAGGATGTAGTGAGGTAGACTGGCTAGAACTAGCTTAAGCTAGGGATAGGTGGCGTACTTTCGTAAGTGTAACAATTAACTTTCGAGTTCCTAATATACCATAGAGTAAGTAAGAGCAAACTCTAAATTACTGACATATTTGGCATTAAAATATTAGCAGCATAAAAGCATATAGTGTTAAAAACATCAAGTTAGTATTTCAGGGAAATTATTTTAACTATGTTTCCACTGTATCTGTGATTAGTTGATTACACTGGCTCAGTGACGTTGTAAACACACCGTCCCCGTGTGATGGGTATAATCCACTGACGCATATATATTCTGTATCACGATATATATTACTCCCGAGGTAAAATTAAAATACGATAACAATGACAGGGGTAGCGCACGTGATATGACCATTTATTGCTTTGGTGGTTTCATCCAATCAATATGAGTGCCACTGCCGAGATGCGCAAATCAATAAAACATACACACATACACACGGTAAAGGAACACACTAATCAGCATTAATTATTAATTCTACTGGATTATGTTTTGCATGCAAATTGGTTAGAGGTATTGATAAACAACACATAGCTACAATAATGGTATAGTCTAGGATCAAAACTAATAAGAGTATTACTGTGATGAGCAGCAACATTTTGTTTTTAAAAAGATGGTGCTTGAAATTTTTTTTTTATAAATAGATTCTCCGATGAATTTAAAAAGCTGTTATCAACAGCTCGTATACAATTGGTCTATGTAAATGAAATAAACAAATGCATCATATGAAAGAGAATTTAAAAAAACTATTAAAAGATGTAAAACAATAAAACTGCAATTATAAAAAGTGTGCAATAGTGACCAATTTAAAGTTAACTTTACAATTTTTTTTTCATTTTCTATCAATAAAGTTGTTAAAATAAATAAATATTTTGATTTATATTTTACGTTTAGAGTCAATTTTATTTTACAGAATGTTAAGCACCACACTGTGTATGCCTGGAGCAAAAATACCACCTATCATTCAATAATTTAAAAAAATACGTAACGCTAAGTTTCAAAGAATATCCCTGATCACTGCCAAGTTTCGTTAAAATTGTTCCACAAATTTGGCAGTAGCCGTGGAAAAAACAGACAGACAGAAGAAATGCCAAAAGGTCAAGTTAAAAAATTTGCTTCACTCAATCGATAATTATAATTATAATATTTGTATTATTATTTAATAAAACCATCTAATTCGAGGATTATATAATAAAAGTTTACAAATCTACAATACCGAAAACCTAATCTATATATAAATTAAGTTAATCGTTAAATATATTAATCTTAATTTTTTAATCACCACGTCTTACTCAATGTTCAGGTTATACGATTATATAATAATTACTCTAATGAAGTAGGGACGAGGAAGGAAGCATTTTAGAGGTAATCTACCCGCATTAACGTTGAAGGAGAGTGGTAAGGCATTTAGGTGAAAACATCCTTAGTAGACTTGACCAGGATTCGAACCCCAATCTCTCCTTTATTATCAGGCCACTCTAACATGAGAGTTATACCTTGGATCGTTCGGCCACTGAATTCGGTTGAATGAATACAATTAAATATTCAATTTATGTTTGTGAAAACCTTACTATTCTTTTATTTCAGCTTCCCTTACATCAACAAACCATACAATACGAGACTGGTGCCTTTTGTCAGTGTAGCCTTTGGTGTATGTTTTTCAATTTTAATCGTGTTTTTAGTAGATAAATGATCTCTAAAATATATATAAGTTACCATTTCAATTCAAATTATTGTTAATTTGATTTGAGGTGAAAATACCTGTATTATTGAACTGAACATCCCATCTAATTGAAATGCATTCGTAATTGAGGTCACGTGATACAAACAATCTCACATTACGATCGCATTCACACACTAATCAGAAACGGTATTTTCGCATTCCCACTAACAAACGAATCAACCACCCTCGTGGTGTAGTGATAGTAGCTATAAGCTTAGGGGTTTCGGGTTCGATTCCTGTATAATACCTTGGGTATTTTTACCGAACGGGGAACTACCCCAAATGCAACCAGGGTTTGGTTAATTAGGCTTAAGTTAGGTTTAAGTGTTTCCACTGGTTCCACAAACTCATACTCTCTATCACCCTCATACTCACTATCACCATCATCTCATCTCATCGGGACATGGAAAGAGCCATCGGGTAAAGGATGTACGATTAGTACAGACTTTAGTACATTAGTACTGACTAATTTTTTCCCCTGCAAACTGGGCTACCGAGTGAAGTAGCCCAGACACGCCGTTGTTATAACAAACGTCTCTCCCTTCATTCCATTAATGCTCTGACCAGGGTAGACCATTCTTTGTCTAGCATCGCAACAAGACACTAGATCTGTTTAGTAACCGGCACATGTCCCTATTGGTGCATTCAATTAATTCAAGTAGGTGATCTGGCGGTCTAGGGGTAAGGTGTCAGACTTCTGTGTTGGGGTCTGGGGTTCGATCCTCGGTCCCGGCACGGATTTATCTGATTGCCAAACCCTTCCTTCACCTCTGACAAGACGTGTATTAATCACAGCTTGTGAATGTGAGGAATGCCAGGCCTCCACCGTGGTTCGGATTCCACGTTAAACTGTAGGTCCTCCATTTCATCTCACAATCACCCTACCATTACACATTAGCGTAAGTGCGTATAACCCGAACGGGTAGTAAGACGTTGTGCTAATAATAATAATAATAATTAATTCAAGACTGGCAGCGGTAGTTATACCAGAGGTCGGCACACTACTAGGCCCTGATCGAGTGATAAATACCCGTTACAGAGACTGAGTGGTCTAAGGCATCACACTTGTGTCAGAATGAGCGGCTGATGTAAGGGAGGTCGGAGTTCAAATACCAATCAGGTCTACTGACGTTGGTGTCTATAAATGTTTTCTCACTCTCCTTCAACGTAAGTGCGGGTATATTAACTCTAAAATGCTTCCTTCTTCATCACTATCCCATTAGAGTAATTATTATGTCTGCTTGTAACCTAAACATGCATTAATAACACGGTGATAATATTTAGCAATCAAATCCTTAAACAAAACCATCTCATCCCCTTTTACTTCGATTAAACAATCAAAATCTTTCCCCGAAAAACTTTCACATTTAATATCCATTAATTGTTTGGATTTTCTCTGCTAGATATTTTCAATAAATTGGTTAAAATAACTCTAAGTTTGTCTTAAATATTATAGTATTTTACCCAAACCTCACTCATCCAACACATTATTTTATGTATTTATGTGTATTTGTCATAGACTATAGATACCGTCTCTCCCAAACAAACCCCTTTAGTGCGTTCTGTTAGGCGTTTGATATTTCGTATTTGGATACAGCATGAAATTTGGCACAGACTATCTCTACTGTGACCTTGTTTATAAACCATCCGGACGCAACTGATATCACCCCCTGGGGGGGGGGGGGCGGTAAGGGGGTCAAAAGTAATCGAAATACATTTTGTGGACTTTGTTTCGAAAACAGCGCGTTTTATCAAAATATGTCTTAATCAAATAATGTTCATCATACAATTATCTACAATAAATGTTGACATCATTTTTGTTATATTATGAGCCGTTAGGCCAAAATATAAATTTTTAATGCTTTAAAAATATGCAAACACTCTACGCGTCAACTTTTTCCCACATTTAAGGCATTAACGGAAGATCTGGCGTAAACGATAAAGAGGAACAAAGGTCATAACTTTGTGTATGATACACTGTTCTGTATTAATTTAACTGTTAAATGGTTCTTGAAGTTGGCTTCACGTGTACTTTGTACAAATGCAAACAAGAGAACCTCAAGTTCAAGCGTTGTAAATTACTGTGTGCTTGTAATGAACAATGTGCGCAATAAATACAGTAACTTTTACTAATTACTTCATTTCTTGATTTCATGTTCAATGTAAAGAATAAAAATACATTGTGTGCAAAATCCTGTTTACTTTGGTAGATCACTTATAGTCCTTCGTCATTGATAATCTCCAGAAGAAAGTATCACCTACAATTCGTTTGTTAATTTATTAAAATTGTTTTACCTTTTAACAGTTAAATTAATACAAACAGTACCATACACAAAGTTATGGTCTTTGTTCCTCTTAATCGCTTACGCAATATCTTCCGTTAATGCCTTAAATATGGGACAATAGAGATTTTGCAAATTTTTAAGGTATTAAAAATCGACATTTTGGCCTGACGGCTCATATCAGAAAAATGATATCTGCCTTTATTATAGACAATTATATTATGAACATTATTTGATCAAGATATATTTTGATCAAACGCACTGTTTTCGAAACAGAGACTAAAATATACTTTTCGATGCCTTTTGTTCCCCTCCCCGGGGGTGATATCAGTTGTGTCCGAATGGTTTTTAATCAAGTAGAAATAGTCTGTGCCAAATTTCGTGCTGGTATCCAAATATGAAATATCTTCGAGTTATTCTTGGACCTTAACACAACGCACCATTTCACCTAACTTACTTAGTAAGGTATGATTATTAGCACCGCGCCTTAATACCCGTCCGGGTTATACGCACTTACGCTAATGTTTAATGGTAGGGTGATTGTGAGATGAAATGGAGGACATACAGTTTAACGTGGAATCCGAACCACGGTGGAGGCTTGGCATTCCACACATTCACAAGTTGTGATTAACACACGTCTTGTCAGAGGTGAAGGAAGGGTTTGGTAATCAGATAAATCTGGGCCGGGACCGAAGATTGAACTCCAGACTCCCAGCACAGAAGTCCAACACCTTACCCCTGATCGCCAGGTCACCACTTAGTAAGGTGCAAGCCAATACTGCAGAAAATGTTCCAGTAAATCTAATTTTCCTATTGAAAATTAACTTGGAAACTTTTATTTCTAGACTCGCCAGCGTCTGGGATTCAATAATAGCACTATGAACCGTTGAATCTACAAGTTCATCACAAGCTTTGCATTCAACTATGAGCGAAGAACGACCTTTAAAAAGGTTTGGGATGTAGGAAACGCTACAAGTTCACTTATTTGCAGTTTTTATAGTAAAACTTTTGGTCAAAATAAATCAAATATTGCTTCAGTATAAACATAAAGTTTAATTTCCTACACATGGTGATATCAACAGTTGTTGATTATCTGTCAAGGTTGTCCCAGAATATATTGACTTTTTACTTTTTCTCGACATTTCGGTGAGAATGTATTGTGATCGTCAAAAAACCGAGCTCGAGATTTTGATAAAATAATGTCGACGTTTCATAATCACCTGAAACCAAAAAAGTTGTTTTCGCAATGCCGTCTGTCTGTCCGTCTGTCTATACCTCGGTCTAGAGACGAAATTATTTTTCCAATTGTGCTAAAATTTGGTATTTGGGGTTTTCATAAGCTCGCCCCGAGAGGTTTTTGGATCTAGGTATCCAAACCTAAAATAAAGGGTAGTTTACTGTAGGTCAAAAAGAGAAATAATCGATTTTCTCAAAATTTGTTCTAAAGATTTTGATTAAATTTAATATCTGGACATTGTTTATTATAATAAGCAAGATATCAATTCTCATTTTCTCATGAAAATGACCTTGAGGGTAATTTGCATTAGGGTAATTTTCCAATTTTCATCATTTATCTGCAACTATTTAAGATACGAAATACCTTATCATTGTAAAGTTGTATTATTATTAGAGAAATAATATTTTATTTGAAATATATATTTTTTATAAAACCAATAATTTCCGAGCTATAATCAAATATATGTTACCGTGAAATCTGGAAACGTGACGATTGCTGGTAATTGACCGTGATTTACAGGATTCACTGTTTCACACTGGTGGATGTTCGTATTTCAATTTCTCCAACAGTCGTTCACTGATATAAAGATCCAAAATGGCGAATACCAGTAATCGTGAGGGTACACCTGTGTATGTTGGAGATAAAGGAAGAGTGCACTGCGCATCTATCTGCGCAACAGAAACCACATGTTCCAGGGACGGCGTGCTGTTGTAGTTGTGCTGTGAATTGTGCCGTGTGTGTTTGTTTACTATTGAGAATGAATTGTATAGTAACCTAATATATCCTAACCTTATCTACCCTATACTCACCTAACCTTACCTAACCTACCCTAGCCTAGCCTAGCCTAACCTACTATATTTATTAAAAATAACCTATGAAGTTCGGAATATTCAACAATGCCTTGTGTCACATAAGGAAAAGAATAATAATTTTATCTTCGAAGTCCTTGCAATAACCACTATTATTTATTATTAATCGATATTATTGGGTTCTACCAGAACTCCCATAGTTATTTTACAGTAAAAAGGTAAACTTTTTTGAGTTCGTAATAATATTTTACGCCCTCTGAAAATCCAAGGTCTGCGCCCTTTTGGAGGGCCCAGTCCAACCATGATCCACCAGTGTAAGCCAGTGAATCACGGAAATTGTGGTCAATTACCGGCAATCTTCGCATTTCCATCTTTGACGGTAGCATATATACTTTTTAATTCAGGTCTTTGAAGATGAATTTGATTCTTATGCTCTTTGGCGTACAAAGATGTTTCTGTTTTCTCAATTTTTCTGTAACATTGTTTATAATTCGCAGTGACATAGAGTAAGTAAGTTACAGTGCATAATATTTCATTTATTATCTTTGGTGTATTGTTTCTACAACAATGTATAGACCTACTATTTCGTTTCACAAATCTTATGAGTTTTTAGTAAATGTATATTTTAAGGTAAAAGCGGGAGAAATTCTGTGCGGTGCACCGTGCCATTTATTTTTCTCTAATTTAAAAGGTTTCTCATATATTTCCACGACGATCATGACATATATTAAACAACTTTTGATATCACCGTGTGAAGAAACTTAAACTCTATGTTTGAACAGAAGCAATATTTGAATATTAGGCCACAAAAGTATTTTTCTACAAAAACTGCAAGAAAACTAACCTTTTCTCATATTCCTTGCACCCCCACCTTAATATCCCAGTGATAAGAACATTGACGCTAAACGCTAAGGTCCCGGGTTCAATTTCTGTGACCAGGTTTCACGTTTTAACTAGATTTGGTCTGATTGAAAATAACATTTTTAGATTGGATTGTTCATTACAATATTTTTTGCTGTAAAACTTATCTGCTGGGTGGATTTATCAAAAAATCATCGAATGCTTGAAATAAGTTCAATTGATTGTTATATTTCTAGATATATTTTACAAATTGTGAGTGCAAACTTTTGTTCTCGTGTGAGCGGACGAAGAAATAACTAAAGATAAAATTATTTGAATCTATGAAAATAATTATATAAGTTAGAAAAATGTTGCGTAAATTAAACAAACCAAATAATTAATTTAACGGAATTGAAGACATAGAAGCGTTAATCTTTTTTATAAATACTTTTATAAAAAGTAGTATTTAAAAGACATTCCTTTGTAAAAAAAAAAAAAGTTCCATATTGTGCTTCCACTCATTGGCTCGTTCGGAGAGTTTTGGTCCAAAGCAGAGCCCAATAACTCGAAGTACGCTAGGCCTCTGGGACGGAAATGTTCGGGTAGAGGAAGGGAAAGGCTTCACGGAATGGGGGGGGGGGAGGGAGGGATCGGTGCTGGAGGGGCGGTAGGAGATGGGGTTCTGCATAATCCCACCTGAACGTGGCAGAATTAGGCCAAGCTCTAAAGCCCACGAGGATTAACTTAGATTATTAGAGGGAGATAGAGAGAGAGAGAGACAAAGAGGGAATAGGAGAGTGATGAAATAAATGAGGAGGAGTAAAAGAGAGGGGTCGTGGAATAGAATGGGAATCTGGTATCCCTTCTCTCCCCTATCATCCTATGGGCTCCAGGCAAAGTATCCCCCCCTCCTCCTCCCCCGGCCACCCATACATGGTAGCTACTAGAGGGTGCGTAGGAGCTACGATGGTTCCAACGAGAACCGTCTCCGAAGCTGTGATTAGCAAAAGGCAGCCAACACCCTAAGGCTAAACTACAAGGGAGGACTGACTCCGTTCAAAAAAACCAATTTTTTTTTATCTTGACAAAAATATTCAGCTCATTATTTTTTCTGCTTTCTACGCACCAAATATAGCCCCGTATATATATAACTGCAAAAGGTGGTTTGGCTTTGAATTATTAATATCTGGTACTGGCGAGTTTCAACAAAATTAGCTTCATCTCCATACTCCATTTGATTAAAAATCAATTTGAGATGACAAGCTTCGGTGGTCCTATGGTCTAAGGCGTCACTCATGCAACAGGCTGGATTGCCGATTACGGGGGTAGATTGAGGATCGAATCCCAGTTGGGTTTACTGAAGGTGAAATTTTTCTTAATGGTTTTCCACTCTTTCTCTCTACAAAAATCTGGGTACATTTCCTCTAAATTCAACCTTCTTCATCTCTAACTTATTAGCGTAGTTAGTATACAAGTATAACCCGAATGGGTAGTAAGACGTGGTGAGGAAAATAAATATTGAGATGGATTTTAGGAACTGGTGGAGTAAATAAGTATGAACTAATTTAGATAATTAGTTCAATTTGAACTAAAGTAGGTTTTTGGTATAAAAAAACTTTTATAAAACACAAACATAATAGCTTTTATTATTTTACGGGTAGAATTGATGAATTTTTACCACACATTCGAGGTATTTTAAAGAAATTTATCAAATCCATAAACAAAATTAGTGTTACAGATAAATGAACTGACTTATTAATAAGTGAAAGTGTATCTAGTTTGTTTTCTAATTGTGAGATAAGGTTCTTCTTATAAAAATAGAAGTTTAGACTATCCAATTCTTAACATAATTAAATAATAAACGTAAAATATTGTTTTCTAAACACGACTTTCAAATTTTTAAATTTTTGTCTTTAAAGGTAACCTTAGCACTATTGGTAACGCTTCCGTGAAGTCTTCTTTTCTCGTTTTATTTTAAATACCAACATATTTTGAGAAATATTGGAAAAGGCGCGTTCATGCTGAAACTATCCCTTCCGGCTGACTTTTAAATATATTGAGATGAGAAGCAGCAGGAAAATTATTTCTTAGAATACAACAGCATCAACAATAGTAACACTTTGGTCCCGTTATTTTGTAAAACAGTTTTAGTATAAATATAATCACATATTTTCTTACATAAACCGTTACCAAAGACTATTACCAAAATCGAATTTACGAAATTATAACTGTACTGTTATATTCTCAGAATGATGAAATTTGTAACTATTGTGTTGAAGCTAATATTTATTTACTATCTTAAGCTATGGCAATAGGAACTTGAAAGTTCATTCCCACACTTAAAAAGGTACACAAAGGTACACACCCTACCCCTATCTTGAGCTAACAATATCCAGTCCACCTTTTTATACCCTATCCCATTCTTGAACTAGTTCCATACAGTTCATCTCATTACACTCTATTCCTATCTTGAGCTAATTCTATAAAGTCCACCTCATTACACCCTATTTCTATATTGAACTAGTTCAATCCAGTTCATCTCATTACACTCTATTCCTATCTTGAGCTAATTCTATAAGGTCCACCTCATTACACCCTATTTCTATATTGAACTAGTTCAATCCAGTTCATCTCATTACACTCTATTCCTATCTTGAGCTAATTCTATAAAGTCCACCTCATTACACCCGATTTCTAAATTGAACTAGTTCCATCTAGTCCAAAACATTACACCCTATCTCTATCTTGAGCTGGTTCCAACCAGTTTATCTCATTACTCCCTACCTCTACCTTGAACTATTTTTTCCAGTCCACCTCATTACACCCTATCCCTATCGTTAGTTAGCTCGATCCAGTCAAACTAATTCCACCCTATCCCTATCTTGAGCTAGTTCTAGCCGGTCCACCTCATTACACCAAATCCCTATATTGAGATAGTTCTATCTAGTCCACCTCATTAAACTTAACCTGAGAGATTTGATTACCTTATAAATATATGGTGAAAAGTACATGATAAGTTACTTATCATTATGCAACCTAATCCACTTTCCATTATATTCATTCATTTTTTGGACACATATTTTCCTAAATATTTGTTTCCGAACACCCAACATTTATTCTCGTCATGTAATGTAAGATACCATATTACACAACCATAAAACCAATTTATCTTTATTTATTTACATTTGTTCGGTTGGTAGCGTGTCTGTCTACTGAGCTAAGGGGCCCGGGTTCGATTCCTGACATGTACAAAATATTATTATTGATTAAATGTGGGATTCTCCTTTCACAGTGATAAATTAACATCCAGGGGCTGGATGTTGTGTCTCTGCTCTAGATTTAAATTAGTTTATAAGTCGTAATCTAATATAATCAGTCGGTTCAAAAAGTGCACGTTAAATACTTTGAATAAATGAAAAAAAATAGTTTTCCTTCTCAAATGAAAACAGGCAATGGCCTTAAATCCAATGAGCTTTAAAATGGGGTTGAAGATTCGCCATCTATGGTATTAATTTATTTACACTTGTATCAACAACTTAATATTTCAACCTTCTATTCATTTTTATTAAATATTTAACGAAATATTACAAAAATATTTAAATAAGTGTAAAAACAAACACTACACGACTGATAAATATGGAATTAGGAAAGCTTCATTATACGAGAAATCGATGTAAAGAAGTGTGGGTTGAATTAAAGTCAATTTAGGGGTGTCATTTTATAATTAACGATAGTGTGGCTTGTAAGAATATGGACGAGTGACTGCATATTTATACTTAAATTATTATTTAAATATTGTTGATGTATTTTAAAATATTAAGAAACAAATATACAAATTAGAACATGCAAAATCAAACCATATTTTATTTAATAAAAATGAATAGACATTAGCTAAAAAGTTAAATTTATTAAATTAAAATCTTAAAAATCCACTAAATATTGGTACATGAATGACTAACACAGTTTTTTTTAAGCGTCACATCTTACTACCCTTTCCTTGTATACGCTTAGCAAAACAGTTGAGGGGCTGTTTAATGCTAGAACGATTTTACTTTCCCCTATAACAGTTTACTAATTTCCAAGCGCTCCAAATAAAGGAGGTGGATTTATATGTACCGGTATATGAAAACCAAACTTACGAATGAGGACAAATTTCCAAAAAGAGTCTGTGAATTGAAATCCAACAAAGACGTTTTGGTCAATGAAATCTGTACCCTCGTCAAGCTTTGCAGACCTCGTAAATGAAACTGACAGTTGGGCAGATATAATGAGATTTAGGAGGAATAAATAGTTTACAACCCTTAACAGATTCACCCTGAAGTTGGATTTAACCTTTGGATCTTCTTTCCTCTCAACGGAGTAGCCAAAAGCCAATCACGTTTGTTTGTGTTTAATTCATCATTTCCCAAGATATAATTGAAAAAAAAAAGTTTTTAATGGCATTTGAAAGTTAAAATAAGACCGTTATTTCATAATTTATGTTTTAATACGGGTAAATTTTCAAGGTTAACTGTTTTATTAATTTAAGATATATGGATGAGAAGGGTAGTTTTGAGGGTACTGCACCCGTATAAGCGTGTATTGAGTATGAGAATACAAAAGGCACATCAACAAGTGCTATTAGAAATAATGAACATAAAAAATAAAATCTATAAAAAGTTATGTATTGCCAAACGAATAGGTCTTAAACCTGATGGAAAGCTACATAAGTTTTTAGATCCTGTTAAAACTCATTTGGAGAGAAAAGGACATTCAAAATTATCGGTCCCCTTATCAGAGGGTAGGTCGGAGGTAATAAATAGCTTTCGCTGCTCTATCCTTAAGCCCAGCTCAGGGTTTAAGGTTCATTTCAGATTTAAGTTGTTTTGTAAGTCGGTGGAGTTGCACACATTAGGAGTTTTAATTAGTTCTATACTCACTGTAGGATGGTTAATTGTTTTTCCAAAGCTCTAGATTTATCTAAATCATAATGGGAACCCTGTAAATAAATGGAGGGTAATTTATTTAAATAACGTCTGGCTTCTACTACAAATTAACAACTAGCTGCACCCGCTTCGGTGGCCGAATAGTCTAAGGCGTCACTCTTGCAATAGGCTGAAGTAACGATAATGGGGAGATCGGGCTTCGAATCCCGATCGGGTGTAATAAGGGTGATTTACTCAATAATTTCCCATCCTCATAAAATGCGGATAGACTTCCTCAAAATGCAAACTTCCTCATATCGGCTTCGGTGGCCACAGTGTTTAAGGCATCACTATTACAATAGAATAGACTGCCGATGACAGGAATAACAGGGTTTTATCCCGGTCGGGTGTACTGAGGGTGGTTTTTAAAAAATTTGTTTCTCGTTATACCTCTATGCGAATGTGGGTACACTTAAACTAAATTCAATCTTCCTAATTCCTAACACATTAGAGTAAAAAATTAATACATAGTCATATAACTCGAAATGGTAGTGAGACATGATGCTAAAAAATAAAAAATAAAAACAATAAGTTAATCTGGTTAATTAATCAAAATTAATCTTATTTAGCCTAAAATTTTGTATCAGATCAAACACATACACAGACAAAAAAAAAAGAATAAGCTCATTTCAGCAACTATATGAGGTGTTTATAAAATAATTTCTGTTTTTTTGAAAAATTCATTTATAGTCCATAAAGTGTAGTAGAATGGGTCATGTATCGAAATATTCTAGTCATAAAAAAAATTAAAAGATATGACATTTCACAATACATATTCATTTAAGTGAGATTTTGTATTTTTCATTGAAAAAATTCACTTTGAAACCCCGGAAGTTCTTTTATAAACCCTGTATATAAAACTTTAAATGGTAGTGACAAATTGTGTAATAACATTCACCATGGAAATGCCAACTAAAGAATTTACATCGATGGAAATCAAGTACTGTATATGGTAGAATTTATTGAATTTCCCTGTAGACCTATTTACTTGAATTAAAATCCAGTAGACATTTTCTAATTGGAAACCCTAGGGATATTTAAATAAATTCGAAATATCCAAAATTTGAATTAACAATTTTTATGAGTGTTTGCGCAGTTGCTACACAATAAATCAATAACCTCAAAATTTTCAACATATAATCACACACACATTTTATATGTTATATAAAACATACGTACACTATATACACATAAAAAAATACAAATTTAAACACATAATATAAAAACCCGAAAAAATTAACATACGAAAGTCCGTCCACTTAGCTCAGACATCAGCGTCTCTGTCTATCTGGTTCGATTCGTGGCATGGCCAAAAAAATTAATCATTTTGTGAAATGTGGGATTGCCTTTCCACATTCAGTGGAAGCTGTGACTTTTCTCGATGTAAGTTAGTTTATGAGTCGTGTGCTAATATAATCATTCAGTTCAGAAATTGCACGTGAAATTAATGAAAAAATAAATATAAAAAAAATCATATTTAAAATCATTAAGAACCCTTTGAGCGTCACGTGACTACATTGTCACACAGAAGAGAAGAAAGCCGGTCCAGCCTTACCTTATTCTAGGAAATTTTATTTGACATTCTTTGCACATGGGATGATTTAATAAAGATCATTAAGTTAGGTGTGAAATGAGTAGCAACCAAAAAATTCACAATTTGTATAGGTTTCCAATATTATACAAATATTTCCTTCTAAAATTCGAATTAAATTTTATTTTTACCATTGATTTAAATAGGAAATTAATGGGAAATCATGGTGTTTTCAAATCATCAAATTTTTTGAATTAACCACCGTCGAATCAGCCAGATCCTATTATAATTGGAATAGTGTGAGCCTGTAGTGCTGTCCACATCCAATTGAAAAGAGAACCTAGTTACCGGAATGGTACACTATGTTTAGCTTGAAAGGTAGAAGTACTTTTTTTAGCACCACATCTTAATACACTTTAGGGTGTCTCATATCAACTTCATTAATGTGTCAGGGATAGTAAGGTTGAATTTAGAGGGCGTGTACACGCATTTTGGTGGTGGGACAGTGGAAAACCGATTAGGAAAAACTATCCTCAGTAAACCCGGCCAGGATTCTAACCGTGATCCCCATTCATCGGCAGTCTTGTCTACTGCAAGAGTGAAGCCTTAAGGCCCACTTACACGCTCAATATTATTGAAGCAATATTATTTTGTCAATATATTGCGTGGAAATGAATCAACTTTAGACGGTCAATATTACTGTGCAATTGTTCAGTCTGTATCGGTAACTTGTTCGAGAAGTATGTCGGTAACTTGTTCGAGAAGTATGTCGGTAGCTTGTTCGAGAAGTATGTCGGTAGCTTGTTTGAGAAGTATGTCAATAACTTGTTCGAGAAGTATGTCGGTAGCTTGTTCGAGAAGTATGTCAATAACTTGTTCGAGAAGTATGTCGGTAGCTTGTTCGAGAAGTATGTCGGTAGCTTGTTTGAAAAGTATGTCAATAACTTGTTCGAGAAGTATGTCGGTAGCTTGTTCGAGAAGTATGTCGGTAGCTTGTTCGAGAACTATGTCGATAGCTTGTTCGAGAAGTATGTCGGTAACTTGTTCGAGAAGTATGTTGGTAGCTTGTTCGAGAACTATGTCGATAGCTTGTTCGAGAAGTATGTCGGTAGCTTGTTCGAGAACTATGTCGATAGCTTGTTCGAGAAGTATGTCGGTAACTTGTTCGAGAAGTATGTCGGTAGCTTGTTTGAGAAGTATGTCAATAACTTGTTCGAGAAGTATGTCGGTAGCTTGTTCGAGAAGTATGTCGGTAGCTTGTTTGAGAAGTATGTCAATAACTTGTTCGAGAAGTATGTCGGTAGCTTGTTCGAGAACTATGTCGATAGCTTGTTCGAGAAGTATGTCGGTAACTTGTTCAAGAAGTATGTTGGTAGCTTGTTCGAGAAGTATGTCGGTAGATTGTTCGAGAAGTATGTCAGTAACTTGTTCGAGAACTATGTCGGTAACTTGTTCGAGAAGTATGTCGGTAACTTGTTCGAGAAGTATGTCGCGAATAAGCTTCATTTTTCTTATCACGATTCATATGTTCCTCTGATTTTATTTTTCAAAGAGCTGGCAGTGACTTACAAGTCTTACAAATCAAATGATCACAATACATACTCATATTTCTGGCATTCTTTATTTATTATTACACATAGGCCTACACCACACAAATAAAATATTTTATGTTATCTTTATGCATTTCAATAGAAATATCCTTTCCTCTTCTTTGTTTGTTGCTTTTTTCTCCGAAACAGACATTGCCAGTAATTTATAGGTTAGAGAAAACAGAACCACTAGAGGGATATTTTGGGAAATATCCACCTTACACGGTTCAATAATATCTATGAAGCTTCAATATATTGACAAAGCTTCAATAAATATTAAAAACTTTTAATATTCTTCAATATATTGTGCAAACCTTCAATATTACCCTCACACGAGCAATATTATTGTGCAATATGCAATATTGTGCAATATTATTGACCATGTAAGGGGGCCTTTACGGACCAGGACTTTGTGGACAGAGAAATCTGGTACAATGGGATCGAGCGAGCTCTTCTTACAATATACGGACTTTACGGATACGATTATGTGGATGGTGCTAGATGAAGTGGCAACCCCTTCGAAATCAAATAAAATTGTTGAAAACCAATTTTTGGAAATCATCAAATAAAGTCGGATGGAGAGGATCGACACTATTCGTTCAAACCCTAGTTTATCCTTTAAAGGAGACATATCAAACTTGTGGTCCACGGGCCGTAAGTGGTACTATCAGTGAATATGTGCGGGCTGTGGACATTAAGATGAGCCGACATACAATGCGGCCTAATTGATCTTATTATAAAGGTTGTATACAAATATATTTATTTATCTATTTATTTGGTATATTAAACGTATACTTTTTGAACCGACAGACATATATACATATTTTGCACGTCTGGGCTACATCCCTCGTAGCCCAGTTTGTGGAAAGATTATCCAGTACTAATGTACCTTTGTTCAGGGGACGCTCGAATGTACTAATAGTACATCCTTTCCTTGGAGGCTCTTTCCATATCCTGATGAGATGAGATGATGGTGATGGTGAGTATGAGGGAGATAGTGGCTATCAGAGTGTGGAACCAGTGGAAACACTTACATCTAGCTTAAACCTAGCTAAACAAATTCTAGTGACCGTTGGAGTAATTCCCTTTCAGGAAAAACATCTAAGGTACCAGCTGAGAATCGAACCTGGTACCCCTAAACCCGTAGCTGGGTGCACTGACCACTACACCCCAGAGCCAATTAACTGATATATAATATCACCACATGAGAATGCCTATGAGCGAGTGCGAAATAGCCTATAAATTTTGCCGAGAAAGGTATTTTCACATACCTTCCTGGATTATTTTACATGCCACAATCAACATGGGGCCGACGGCTTCACCCCCATCAGAAGTTATTTTGCTACGGGTTTTTATCGCTTAATGAAAATCCATCAACCCCGGCTGGGTTTGAACACACAAACATTGGGTCCTGGGGTGAGCACTTTACCTCAAGACCACTGAGGTCGACAACATTGTACCAGTGATCTCTATACTATACTGGATGGACATAAACACACCCCTTGCAACGGACCAAATCGTGACGCTAAAGTTTGTCGTCTGCTTGCTAGTGAGGGGACAGATCTAAAGTGGTTTTTCAATGTTCTTGTGCAAAAACGTGTGTCTGATGAATAAAAGTATTTAAAAAAAAGTGAAGTATTATACCCAACTTGACTGAAGATACACTCACTTTAAAGGATATACAATTCTGTTTTAAAGGTAATGTTGTACAAAAAAGAATAAAATCTTTGATATATTAAAATGTGTAGCATAAAGCCCATATTGTTTACATTCTGCCAAGACTACAATATATTTAAAATTGGTTAGTAGCTTATATAATGTTTTCAGAAACAACATTATGTTTAAAGTTCGCTAACTAAAATGAAAAATGGTAGCTTCAAATTTAATTCCTTCCTTTTGAATGACAAACTTAGTGTAATAGTTTCACATTCAAATTATCATTTAAGTTATAGGCTTGTATGAAGTATTACTATATTACAATGTATTTAAAGCTGGATTTTAGCTTGTATTTTTCTTTCAGAAACCATATTATATTTAATGCTCGTTAACTATAATGAAATAAGGTCGCTAAAAACCTGATTACTTTTATTCGAATGACAAACTTTATGTAAAAGTCCTAAGTTCAAACGATCATTCAACTTATAGGCTTGTAGGAAGTATTACTGTTTTAGCCTACATCGACTTATTTAAAGAAACAAGTCATGAGTGTTGAACTTAGTTATGCTCTTCAAACCTTTTACTAACCCATTTATTTCGTTTAGCTAATCATACATTGATATATATCATATATTCATAAAAATTAGTGAATGATGTATAAATGCCACATTGCCTTGCATATGTGTAATAGAGAATGAGATTCCCGAATGTTTCCTTCTCTCTTACACAATGGTATGCAGACGACAGCTTAAAAATTTTAGCCGCATTTGTCCATCCAGTTATATTATAGAGATCAATGCGTTGTACAAATATACCATTTTTATTTTTTATTTATTTAGCATCACGCCTTATTACTCGTTCGGGTTATACGCTTAAGTACTAATTACACTAATGGGTTAGGAATTGGGAAGTTTTAATATAGAGGAAGTGAGCCCACACTTACTTGGAAGGAGAGTGGAAAACTATTTAGGGAAAACCTTCATCTCCCCGTCCTCGGCAGTCCAGCTCAACATGAAACTAGTTCATTAGCTAGCTACGCCACCAAGGTGGGTATATATATCATTTTTGATCATGACATTTTGAAGCTGGTCATTATTTGGTGAACGCTATCAAGTGAAGTGGGTGTACCCAATTTTACTCTTTATTCACAAGAGTTCAATCCCCAAAACGGTTAAATTTGCAAAACCAATAATGAAATATTTCAAGAATAATTATATGTGTTTGATAATTAGTTTATATTATAAAAAGGAATCCATACTTGAGAGACACAAATTTGTCATCAGCTGTTATTAGAGTGACATCAACACCATCACTATTTAAAAGATTAAAGATTAAATTTAAATTGTATTTAATCTTAAGCTTATTTTTGTAATAATGAGGATTTTAAAATGGAGTCTTATTGTACTTTATGGTGGCAATATTATATATTCTGAAATGTGTATCACTTTGTATTCTTTGTTTTCAACGTAGACCCTATCATCAAAAGAGTCAGACTGGCACACCTAATTAAAGGGTAAATATATATTTGACAGGAAGTCTGGACAAATCATGTGTAGTTGTATATGCTCTTACTTATAATTAATCAAGTTTACAAATTATATTGTTGATACGACAATTATTTAAGTAAATCTTTATCAATAAGATTTCACAATTTATTTTTAAATATGTGAAAATGTTTTTAGCATAGCTCCGGTAATCTTTGTCAAAAGGAATGTATTCAAATTTTAAATAAAAAAGTTGTTTCAATATTCTTTATATTATATAGATAGATCGCCGTAGGCGCTACAGACAGGCAGACGCCATCGCGAAAACCCCTTTTTTAGTTTCAAGGGTTATCGAGTTCAAATTTTTAGACAATCACAAGGTGTCGAGATATAGTAATAATCTTCATTAAAATTGTATTATTAAAATGTTTAGTTTAAAAATAGAATGAAAAAACCTTTCCTTAACTCAAACATTTTATTTCAGACAACGTTAAAAAAAAAGTTTCAATAACTTGGTTATAGAAGGCGGGGTTAAATATAAAGTTTTTTGCTAACTCATTTTCCCGCCGCTTAAATCTTCTAGCATTATGATCGTATGTTTGATTTTGGAAGTTTGTTTAGGCGTCGGGGTAATGTTCACGCGAATCCAAAGATAATTGGAGCAGGAAGTTGTCTATCTTTAATTCTTTTTTCTTATAGTTACACTGTTTCTAAGCCCAGAAGAAAGGTACCGCCAATTATAAAGTGTTCGTAAAGTAGTTTTAGAAGCTCTTCAAGTGTTGGCTTGTCTGGTGTTTTATTAGAGGCCTTATTCTCGCAATAGAATGGACTGCCATTGATGGAAAAGTTGGTGTTAGAATACGGGCCGTGTGTACTGAAGGTATTTTCCTAAACGGTTTTCCACTTTCGGTCCAGGAAAATGCGGGATAGATTTTCTTATAAATTCTACACCACTCATACCTACGCATTAGTGTAAATATGTGGATATCCCGGACAGGTAGTAAGACGTGTAGCACGGTACTATTCTACCTTCCTCATCTCTACCCCATTAGTGTAAATATGTGGATATCCTGGACGGGTAGTAAGACGTGGAGCACGGTACTATTCTAACTTCCTCATCACTACCACATTAGAGTAAATATGTGAATATCCCGGACAGGTAGTAAGACGTGGAGCACGGTACTATTCTACCTTCCTCATCTCTACCCCATTAGTGTAAATATGTGGATATCCCGGATGGGTAGTAAGACGTGGAGCACGGTACTATTCTACCTTACTCACCACTAACCCATTAGTGTAAATATGTGGGTAGTTGATGGACATAAAGTTCAAAAAATTAGGATAACTATAACCAAAATTTAATTTTCAATTTTACTCAATTAAGTGTTAAATTGGTATTAAGTAAAAAAGTTACTTTTTCATGTTGCCAATGAGAGAGAGAAATTATATTTGCTTTTTAGGTTACCCTTTATTGATAAATAATGAATTTAAATTTCCCTAGGTACCAGTTAAGAACTTTGATCGCTCTGCTCATAAAGTATGGAAATGTACATACAATTAGTTTGACCCAAATCCAGGCCTCCATAGAGTGTTTCATCTAATTAAGCCACTACCTTCATAATATTGATTTCGTAATTAGCCGGTGAGAATGGATTATGTGTTTGGGTATTAAAATAATCTTATCGTTAAGCAAATAATTTGAAGGATTGGTCTTTGGGTAATTGATGGCCTTACTAGAATTTACATGATATTTAGGTAGAGCATTTGAACGAGACATATGTTATAGTGAGATAAATTGAGTTCAAAAGCAAACCTTGAAATATTCGTGTTCAGTAAGGGAGTGTGAATGTCCCTTTTTTAAATGCAAAATGTAGTTTGAGTGAAAATTGAAACTTTTTGAAGCAAAACCGAAATCGAATATAATGGGTTTTTTTTCACATAACCCTACTTTTAATTTTTAAACTATCCATTATGTTATCATAGATAATAAAAAGGGATATACAAAAACAAGCACTATTTATATGTATATACATATTATTTTAAGCTGATATATCTGAATTTTTCTATGCGTATGTTATAGATGACATTTAATCACTAGTCGGTGTTAAAAACTGTTTTGTAAATTTTCTAAAAAGTAATTTATTTTGAAATATGTCACACTTAGTGAGATATTTCAAATTGTACATAATATATTGAAGCTTTCTTTTTCTTTAGAAATATTTGAAAGATAGGAATATTATTTTGGGTGTTGAAGTCTAATGGATGAATTGGTTTTTAAATTTCCAGGCTTCAACACCCCTCATGTTCATATATTATTTTAACTAGAACCATAGGTCTCAGATTTTCAAAGTTAATTTAAAGGGGACGTTCATGGAACGAGATAGTTAATTTTCCGTCTATTGCTGACTCATTTAATATTGTTATTTCTCAGGCAAATATTGGTGTGTTTTTAAAAGCTTTACAACAAAAACTTGTTAAATTAATATTGATAGCTTAAATCACTTATGGGCGTATTATGACAACAGAACTTACATATAAAATATTCTTTAAATATTAATCATTATTTACATATCTCTCTGTGACGAAGCGAACAAAACTTATTCTGATTTAGCAAACTGAGCATTATAATATTCAAGTTAAACAAATATGTTTGATATTTTAGGCTGTAGATTGATGCAGGCATTTTAATATCAACAGGAGGAATATATATTAATTCATCCAACTTTATAGTGATAAAAATTCAAATAGTTCTCATCAATATAAACTCAGGCTTAACCACTCCGATAGTAGAACACATTTCTATTGCGATGTATAGAAAGACTTAAACTTTAAAGTAAGTTACATGTTTTATAGTGGAGAAAATATAAATTCTTCGTGTGAATTATTATTATTTGCCAGAATGTAGTTTGATGGAACGTTCAACAAAAAACCCACATAATTACACTTAAAGGGTAGTGATGTGGAAAGTAGAATAGTACCGTGCTCCACGTCATACTACCTCTCCGGGATATCCACATATTTACACTAATGGGGTAGAGATGAGGAAGGTAGAATAGTACCGTGCTCCACGTCTTACTACCCGTCCAAGATAGTACCGTGCTCCACGTCTTACTACCCGTCCAAGATAGTACCGTGCTCCACGTCTTACTACCTGTCCCGGATATCCACATATTTACACTAATGTGGTAGAGATGAGGAAGGTAGAATAGTACCGTGCTCCACGTCATACTACCTCTCCGGGATATCCACATATTTACACTAATGGGGTAGAGATGAGGAAGGTAGAATAGTACCGTGCTCCACGTCTTACTACCCGTCCAAGATAGTACCGTGCTCCACGTCTTACTACCTGTCCCGGATATCCACATATTTACACTAATGTGGTAGAGATGAGGAAGGTAGAATAGTACCGTGCTCCACGTCTTACTACCTGTCCGGGATATCCACATATTTACACTAATGTGGTAGAGATGAGGAAGGTAGAATAGTACCGTGCTCCACGTCTTACTACCCGTCCGGGATATCCACATATTTACACTAAAGTGGTAGAGATGAGGAAGGTAGAATAGTACCGTGCTACACGTCTTACTACCCATCCGGGATATCCACATATTTACACTAATGGGGTAGAGATGAGGAAGGTAGAATAGTACCGTGCTCCAAGTCTTACTACCCGTCTGGTATATCCAAATATTTACATCAATGGGGCAAAAATGAAAAAAAGTAGTAAAGAGTAGTGCGGAAGACCATACGTCTACCAAAGTTGGTCATTTAGCTTCCAAGGATAAAACAAAGAACACATAATTGAGCAGAATGTTGGACGATATTAATAACTTTCCTACTACATAAGCGAATGCAGCAGGTTAGGCCTTACACTTTAAAATGGTGTTTGTTTTAAATCAATCAAAGTTGGTAATTTCTAAGAGGATTTGGGAGCGGGATCCATAATATCGGAATTATATATAAACATTTACTACATCAGATTGTCTAAGAACTCACAAATCTATATCAAATTAGGTTTAATTATTTAAATGGTCCCAGAAATATCGACCATTGTGATATATTATTATTAGATTTGATAATCAGTTGAATAATTATAGAATAATACCCCGTTAGTGTTAATATATGGATATGCCAAACAGGTATTAAAACGTTGAGCGTGGAGCACGGTACTATACTACCTTCCTCATTCCTACCTCATTAGTGTAAATATTTGGATAGTCTAAACGAATATTAAGAGATGGCGAGAAGAAATAAACTTAATAAAATAGGAATTGCTACAAAAGTATTTTAAACATCCCTTCAACTAAATTTTAGCATCTATAATGTCAATAATATGAGTCATCCAATATAAGTGTAGGGATTTTATTGTAATGTGCTAATTTTATAATGTATATGAATATTTATTTTAAATGTACCACAATTCTTGAACATTTTAATTTAATAAACATCTTATGAAATATGTTCTTTTCAGCTGTACATATTACATTTAACCGAAATCGTTAGGAAGCCTATAATTTTTTTCGATGTTTTACAATTGTTTCAAACTTATAAATGATTTTTTTGGACCTAGTATAAATACATGAATCAAAATACATCATTGAGCCAACATCTCTGGATCATAAGCCCCTTTTCTTTATAAAATGCAAAACTTTTTTATCTCCAAAAACCATAGATATAAAATTCACGTAGATATAAACGCCCGAGAATATTTTTTTTTGTTTGTTTTGTATTAAAAAAAAAAGTTCAACCAGAAATCTATTACAAACAAGTCTGCTTTACAGCGGTATGAAGCGGAACCACAAACTTGGGAGTGTGCTAGAATATTGGAGGCTTTTTTTTTCCTTCTTCTTCTTCTTCTTCTCCTCTCATCCCTCCTTCCATCCTGAGAGTGTTTGACTTCATTGTTTACCTTGATGAATTTGGATGGGACGCAAGCGAAGTTGTGTGCTTTTCACTTGTAGCTCCAGCAAACTAGGTATCTTCCTCAACTCAGACCCATCGTATATTCTCTGCTCAAACCACCGTAGTTATATCCTTCTACGTCCCCACTCTATTTCGTGCTCATCTTCATCAGCTGGGTAGAGTAGTAACCGAAACTCAGGGATGGGCTCTGCTATTACTTCCACCTTCTATTACGTACATGTTTAGCTATTAATTACAACCCCTAAACCCCTTCCCCTCCAGTTCCCCACTTGTATATCCACGTTGGACCTCCTCACCACCCCCTCCCAGAGCTGTTGGGTTTCCTTTACACCCCTTCCACGGCCTTGTATCATGTTAACTTGATGTACACGATTTCAGCAAAAGAATAGTGGTAGGGAGTGCTCTAAATTAATCTCTCACTCTCTCGTGTGTGTGTGTGTGTTTTTTTTTGCACTTTCTATCCACACTTTCTTTCACTATCTCTGTCTCTGTCTCTTCTTTTTTTTTTTTGTTCTACCCCATTTGACTCTTTTACCCTGCGAGTCTATCTCCCCCCGTCCATTTTTTTTCTTCTCTTTGTCCAATTTATTTTCCTGCCATAATCTTGATTTTTTTCTTCCCATGTGATTTTATTTCCTTTTTTATTGCGTCAGTCTCGCTTTGTTTTTTCGCTTCATGTTTTTTTAATCCTGATTCTCATCTCAATTTCTTCTTTGACTTAACTTCCTCTAATTGTTTCTTCCTTACATTATAGTTTCCTTAGTTTCTCTTTGTAAAATTTATCTTTTTCACACTTCTTTCTGGATTTTGTTCGAGGTAGACTGTGCCAGTCCATGGTGTTCTGGAATGATGAATCGCTTGGTATTAGCATGCTATAACACAGTATGTTCTTAGTGTTCTGGTATGATTCATCGCCTAGTATTCGCCTGCTGTAGCACAGTATGTTCTTAATGTTCTGGTATGATTCATCGCCTAATATTAGCGTGCTGTAGCACAGTTTGTTCTTAATGTTCTGATATGATTCATCACCTAATATTAGCGTGCTATAGCACAGTATGTTCTTAATGTTCTGGTATGATTCATAGCCTAATATTAACGTGCTATACCACAGTATGTTCTTAGTGTTCTTGTATGAAGCATCACCTAGTATGCGCATGATATAGAACAGTATATACGTACAGAAACTTATTTACAAGTATCTATGAATTAAAAACAGCCAACTAAACCTAAATATGATTTATCTTTGTATTTTTACCCACCTCAGTGGCGTTGCCAGTGCAAGTTTCGTGTTGAACTAGACTGCTGAGGACGGGGAGATCAAGGTTTGAATCTCGCTCGGGTGAACTGGGGGTGGGGGTTCCTGAATAGTTTTACACTCTCCCTTCACGCAAATGCGGGCTCACTTTCTTTATGTTCAACCTTCCCTATTTCTAACCCATTAGAGTAGTTGGTACTTAAGTGTATAATTCGAACGGGTAGTAAGACGCGGTGTTAAGTATTATCTTTGGATTTTCTATCGAAATGTAATTTGTAATAAACTCTTTGGATATGGTGAACAAGTTATACAGATAAATAATGAATTCTACTTTCAATAGGAGAATTCATCATTGATCACGCGTTTTAATACAAAATCCTTAAAAATACGTCAATTTTTTTTTAGTTAATTTGTTTGATCAATAACCCAAAACCTTCACGGTAAAAATGTACAGTACATAATATAAAAAACTTCATTGCAATCTGTTAAGTGGTTACAGAGATCATAGGAAACAGACATACAGACCAACACGTTGTTTTATAATCTGTTCATGATAGGTTTTTACCTGGGTGACAGTTCAAAAATCATATGTTTAGGTTTTGGGTTGCCAACATTGGTAAAAGATCACTGTTTTGTTATAGATGCTAAGTTTTTTAATTACCTGTTATATTTTACATTTAAAATAACGTAAACCTAAGTTTTCTCATACTATTTCATTATTTTAAATAATTTATTTTTATCCAACTCGAAACAATATTTTAAGCATAATTAAAAGTACTTATTCTTCGTTTTGGAACGTTATTAACTATGTTAAATATAGTGCATACATCAATACCTTTTAATACAGAAATCATATTTACTTGAAAAAGAGAAAATACTGGTCTTTTTTATGTATGATAAATTATTTTATTATTATTTTAATGTATTTGTAAAAGACTTGTTTCCATCATGTTCAATCACATGGTTTCAATTCTTCGGTCGCCATTTTGAAGCTATTTTCGTTAGACCTTTTGCGAAAGTGCTGTGAATAGCGATTTTTTAAAGTGGAATAAAACGATAAATAAACTTTGTGTCCGACCTCAAATAAATGATTTATTGTGAGGAGAGTGATACTGGATTTTTTTAAAGAAATAAACGCGTCTTTCCATGATGGGCATCGAGCCTTTATATTAAATTATCATAAATTTTCCAACCAGCCAATAAGACGGTTGTAGAGAATCCTTAATCCCGAAAGTCTCACACCCCAAATTTGACCAAAGAAAATTATAGTTCAACCTCAAAGTTCACCTATCCCTTTTACATCATCTGCCACTGACATCTCAAACCCAAAATACTCAAAAGCTTCTTCCTCCTCCTACCCTCTTCGATTCCTTCCTACACATCTCCTCTACCACACTCCAAGACCTCTTCTATCCCTAGAGCACGGAAATCCCTCCAGCCAGATTCTATTCTATACCATTCTCCCCCTTTAACAATTCCACCCGCTTCAATTCAACCCCCCCCCCCCCCCCCCCCGCTCCCTCCACCACAAAAACCCCGCCACTTGAGTTAAATTTCAACAGGGGCATTACTAAATCGAATACTACTACTACTAAAAATAAAAATAAACGTTGGTTCCTCGTGGTAATCCTTCACACCCTTACACTTACTACTCCCCTCTACACCCTTCCCTACACCCTCTAACGTTCCAAGATTATTCCCCCCCCCCCCCCCCCCCATGTGTTTCCGCTGCAGGACAAGGAAAGGACATGTCCGTTCTAAAATGAAATACTTAGATTTAGATTTGAAGCACGCTTCAAGTCACGTCTTCTGAGAGAATCACTCTAAGCGACAGCAATTGTGCCCGGCTAGAAGACAACATTGTATCCGGCAGGACATCAACGCGACGACACGATAACACTTGAAACTGGCAACTTTCTTGGGAGTATTTCGCTCCATTGGGATTTATTGAGCGGGGAATGCGGGGGAGATAAACCGTTAGGTGAGAATGTAAATAAACTCGTCTCGTGGTTTTAGGTAATGTATTTTAGTGAAGTATATTTTGACTTAAAGAATTTAAATATCTTGTTTCGTTTTTTTCTGGTACCGTAGAGGAAGTGCGGGTAGTATGGAATACCATTTACTTTTTCAATAATATCAAAGAGTATTTTGACATTTTGTCATTGAGTTACATATTAAACTTATAGTTGATATATTTTTACCTATTTTTAGTGTTTAAAGCAAAAGTAATAACTTTTAATGCCCAGTGGGAGCACTTAAAAGAGATGTGGAACAAATTAGGGCAATATGGAATAGGGAGGGCAATATGGAATACTACACATTTTATATAAAAAATTAATTACATTTACTAAAACTAAAAAATGTTTCATGAGAAAGTGCAAAATAAACATTCACATATGTAAAACATTAAAATAGTAATAATAACGAATCATTGAAATAATACATTATAATAAAATAACTAATTTATAAATAAGTATTAATAATGAAATATTAAAATATAATAGACTAAAATATTGTATCAGGTTACATTGTTCTCTTAATAGATTTCTTAGGTGTTAGGAAAAATGTTTAAGCTCACGTTGACAAAATTAATCACTTGCCAAATACTTGAAAAAATGTGCGAGCATTATGGAATAGTAGTATTCTTTATTTCCCGACTCGCCATTTCGGAAAACAATATTTTGTGTTAGGTTATAATAAAATTACAGTAAAATAATGTTTTAACTTAAAGATAAGCATGAGTGAGCCTTAACCTAATGATTTGATTAGAATTAATAAGAACAGTAGAGTAAAGAAATATAGCATTATAAACACTAGCCTGCAAAAGTTTTTATGACAGCCAAAACAAACAATCGTCTCTCACAAAACAATCAGTTGATATGTCGAGGTGAGGGCGTCACTAGATGTTCGAAATTCTTTTCTGTAATAGTTGAAATAGCTAACGATAGATTGTGACACTTAACATATGAGAAACAATGGTATTCCGTATTGCCCGACTATTCCATAATAGCCGCATCTCCTCTACGTCATTATAACACAGTAGGGTTTCAATAATTAGGGTAACAAGACCTCTCATTTTTTTTAGCACCGCGTCCTTTTATCAATTCAGGTCATATGTTTATGTACTAATTAGTAATTAATCTAATAAGTTAGGGCTGAGAAAGGTTGAATTTATACGGAGTGTACCCCATTTGCCTGGAGAGAGTGAGAAAGATATCATTTAGGAAAAAACACCATCAGTACACCCGACCGGGATCGAACAGTGATCTCCCTGTCATCGGCAGTATAGTCTATTGTTAGAGTAGCACCTTAGACTATGCGACCACCGAGGCGGGTCACCTCTCATGTTAACCACCCCGTATTAAGTCGTGTGTGAGGCTTCAAAATTGCTCAAGTCAAAGGTCAAATCTCCTTCGCTTCAATTTCAACATCCACAATAACCTTCACATATTCAAAACATATCTAAGGAAGAAATCAACTTCGATATATTCTGAACATATTTGAAATATCTCATTAAATATAAACATATTTCAACAAATATTAATTTTAGAACAACTACTATACAGTATTTAAACATAGAATAGTGATTAAATGACAACTATAACTTAAGCATAGATAGATTCCGATATATCAGCATAGAATAATATATTGTGCTTGTTTTTTATCTAAAACTTTTCTCTTTATGCCAGGATCACAATCAACTTAAGGCGATTGGCCCTTTTCATTTGGCGTGGAAATGCAGAGCCATGGGAACAAAGGGTTATCTTCAATATTTTTTATTGTTTTGAAATTTCTTTTCGCAAACGGTTTGTTCAAGAATAGAAGCATGTTGCTTAAGTTATACTTTTTATATACACACCTCCTCTAAAATTTTAACAGTAATCAAATATCAATAATTTTGACATTTTTCAATAGAAAACTGCTGGCTGCATAACAAAAAATAAGAAAATGTAGCACCTAGTAAACATTGATACATTATCTTAGAAGAGGTGTTTAAATTATTACGATAAAAATTTCACTCGATCTCAAGAAAACTGATATTTTCAAACGTATGATTTTTCCGCAAAACCTGTCCTGTAGCTAGCGCCATCTACTGTTTCAGTGATCTATCTGTTCTTGTTGGCGCGGAAGGATACTTTGGGTCGGTTGTGAAGCCACACAATGCCTTTCACCCTCCCACCCACCATCCCACAAAATAGATTTTAGACTTGCACTCGACAGGGCCAAGGGTCTTAAAGTTCACTTAGCGTCCTTTTTATGTAAAGAATCTAGTGTATGCTAAGGATTCACGTAACTTAACATAAATATTCTATGAAAACACAGACAATAGATTTGGACTATTTTAAAACAAATTGTTCATTAACATGAAACCCAATCATTTAGGCCTGATTAGGCTGCAAGTACTTGGAATATAAGTTTGCTGGATTATTATTACCAGGTGTTCTTTCTTACGACAGGTCCATTCCTTTTGTCGATGAATTTAGACCGCCAATGCGCCCTGTCATCTTTCTCCTCCTTCAGCTCCCAGAATTTTCTTATTTCCTTCAAGTCATCCAATATTTGAATCCTCCTCCTTCCTAAGCTCCTCTTTCCTTCAACCTTTCCTTCTATGATGTCGTGCAGAAGACAGTTCCTCCTAAGGATATGTCTGATCCAGTTTGCTTTGTACTGAAGAGTGACATCCAGAATGGTTCTCTTCTCACCCACTCTTCTTAGGACTTCTTCATTTGGATGTACAGAATAAAGTATAACAAGAGGTTATGTAGGCTTTGAGTTCGCGAGATGCGGAAAAAACTGTACCTAAGAATTCATCTGCATACAATAAACAACAAATGAAGCACTAAAAAGCCCTGGAAACGTTTCTTGCAACATGATTGACTGGCTAGAACACGTGATACCCTTCATTTAAAGTTCACTTAATGTTCACATTCACAACTTTTAAGTTAAGTAGGGCCTATACGTTAAGTTAAGTGCATGGTTAAAGCTTCCCTTTAAAAACACGAGGAGAACCTTTACGTTACGCTACGTTACGTGAACTACAAGTTATCGTTACGTGAATGTTAAGATGATCTTGATCCAGGCATTGACTAGATGAATTTATTGGTTAATTAAATAACTAATGACAAACAAAAACATTATTTTATGCTTCATCTTTGATTTTACTTCGCATGATTAAAGTTTTACTTGATCTTCGCTTCGAATTTAAAAATAGACACTAGCGCACCCCTAACGGCTCCGTGGTCTAGTGGTCAGTACACCTGGCTATGAGTCTAGAGTTCCCGGGTTCGATTCACGGCTGGTATCTCGGGTATATTTCCTTAAGGGGAATTATCCCAACGGTTCCCAGAGTTTGGATAGTTAGGCTTAAGTTAGGTTAAGACTCGCATTGGCTCCACAACTTCACATCATCTCATTGATGGTATGACGTGTAGACAACCTCCTAGGGTGTACCCTGGGCAACGTTTTATGCCCCCAGAGCGACAGATAGTCTACATATCAGGTGACAGAAAGAGGATATCAAGTCACTCCCCATCATTTATGGGATAAAAAAACCTAACGTGTCTTTTTGCATTAAAAAAAAGTAAATTTGCACACCTCTGATTTCTTCACTTCGCATTTAAAAAGTTAACTTTTACAAATCCCTTATGACTTCGCTTGCATTTAAAAAGTAAACTTTACGAACCCCGAATAAGTTCGCTTTGCATTTTTAAAAAAAATCGATGACTTCGCTTAACATTTAAAAAGTTATTTTGCACACCCTTAAATACTTAGATTCTCATTTTAAAAGTTAACTTTGCACACCCTTAATGACATTGATTTGCGTTTAAAAAGTTAACTTTGCACACATCTAATGACCGATCCTCATATAAAAAGTTAACTTTCCACACTCCTTATTACTTCACTTCGCATTTTAATAGTTAAAGTATAATAAATAAAGTAATGACTTCGTTTTAAATTTAAAAAGTTAATTTTGAACACACCTGATGACCTTGTTTTGCAATTAAAGAGTGACCTTAGCACACCCCTGATTATATTAAAATAGAACAAATAAAGAATGTATTGAATTAAAGCATTGTAAACGCATGCATTTATGTAACGAGTCATCAGGGATTCATCTACAGCTCTTCATTAATCGTGAATGGAAGCTGTTCCTCAAATTGAATTTGGTTTGTTAATTACAGGTGTGGTGCAGTTCCAATATGTAATTTCAATGGATTTCAATCGAGTTAAATGCTGAGCACGCGTTCCTTCTCTTGAATGCAGATGTTTTTATATATATATATATATATATGTTTTTATATATATATATATATATATATAATGAATTAATCAAAGTGAGAGTGTCCAAAGTGTCAAATAAAATAATATAACTAAAACTATCTTGGATTTACTTTATATTAGTTTTCGTAGCTTAAACTAACTTTGGTGGTCGAATGGTCTAAACTCTAAGGCGTCACTCTAGAAATTGACCGGACCTACGATTGCAGAGAGAATGTGGTTCAAATCCCGTTCGGTGTTAAATAGAGTGGCTTTACCTAAATAGTTGTCCATTCTCTCTCCACGCAAGTGTTGATATACTTCCTATAAATCCATACTCCGTCATCTCAAACACATCCCTTTAATTCATATATAGGTGTATAGCCAGTCCCAACGGGTAGTAAGATGGCGGTACTAAGAAAAAAAAATCTTATCTAAGGGCCGATTAACAGTGATATAAGATACAATATTATTCTTGAACCAGAAATGGATCTAAGCAAAAAAAGATCCTCATTCTTAATTTGACCGCAGTGAAAATGGAATTAGTTAAAATGTTTTTTTATTTTAAAATAATTATATTTAAATTTGTTGTATTTACTTTTTAAAAAAAGGTGAAAGGGTTTCACTAGTCTCTCTAGTTTATTTTTAAAATAGAAAATAGGTTTTCAAAACATGATGCGACGCCCCGGTTCTAGATCTATTACCTAAGTTAGGTGTTATCTGTGGGGTGAGACGGGCTCTTAAGACGTCTGGTTCTAGCTGTATTACCTACCTAAGCTAGGTGTTATCTGTGAGGTGAGACGGGCTCTTAAGACGTCTGGTTCTAGCTGTATTACCTACCTAAGCTAGGTGTTATCATTGTGGTGAGACGGGCTCTTAAGACATCTGGTTCTAGCTGTATTACCTACCTAAGCTAGGTGTTATCTGTGAGGTGAGACGGGCTCTTAAGACGTCTGGTTCTAGCTGTATTACCTACCTAAGTTAGGTGTTATCTGTGGAGTGAGACGGGCTTTTAAGACGTCTGGTTCTAGCTGTATTACCTACCTAAGTTAGGTGTTATCTGTGGAGTGAGACAGGCTCTTAAATGAGTGTAAGCTGTGAATAGTCCCAGATAACAATAAAACGAGTGGTACTAATATTTTTTTTTGATAGATTGGAGTTATTTTTAAATTATTTAACCAAAACCTTACAAACCAAGTTTAGGTATACACTTGTAGTAGGTAGACTGTATGGACCAAGATAAACCGGATGGTATTTGTTCTCTATAGTAGAACATTCTGGGCAAATAATATTTGCTATGGCTATTGATTAGCACTCTTTATCAATATCTGTATTTTAAATAAACTAATCATATTACATCTTTCTTAATCTACCCCAGTCCAAATATTCTTCCACCATCATGCAATCCCTCACGCAATCTCTTCCGCAGTTAAGCTCTTGATTCCCAAACTATATTTCTCTTCCCTTAAAAAATAGGTAAGTCAAAATTTTTTTTGTAAGCGTTTGTTCCTACTTTTTTAAATTATCTCTCAATATTATTATTCCTTTAGGTTGACAAATTTTATTTCACAGTTCAACCATACATGTAAAATTATTTACTCAGTGTCAATTTTTTATTTACTAGAATCAAATTGATTTTTTAAATTTAACTTTGAGTAATAAATTTTATGGTTATGAAAATTGTTCTCTTACCTTGCATTACGTGAATAAACTTAGGATGTTCGTAAACAAAGTACTTAAGAAAATGTCTGGTTTAATAAAGGACTAATATAATGGAGAGTGGAGTAGACTACATATTGATGAGTTAAATACTCTGATCTAATCACGAAGGATTGTTAGGGTAGTAAAATCTTTCAGGTTACGGTAAGAAGAACATGCAATGCAAATGGAAGACACTAGAATCTTGTTCAAGATATTGACTGGTAGACTGAATGGTAAGAGGCCAGTGGGTAGACCAAGACTCAGATGGGAGGATAACATTAGACTAGACCTGAAAGAAATAGGGTGTAATGAGGTGGACTGGGTGGAATTAGCTATAATTTAATATAAATGCCATTCTTAGTTATTCATCGGAACTAATTATGGACAAAATGAATACAAAAATATTGGGCTGGATTTATTGCAATTTTCTATATATAGTGTGCTGTTTTTATCTTTATAATCACCGTACAGACAAATGGATAAATACGCCGATAAAATATATGCTACTTATTTTTACCTTAAAATAAAGTTAAACGATGCCAATATTTGTATACACGTGGATCTAAGTCATATATTACTAAATCTGTGGCATTAGGAATTCAAAGGTTATTTGCTGCACTTACAAAAGTATGCCATGTATCTCTATCTTGAGTTAATTCCATCCAATCCACCTAATTTCGCACCCTATCTCTTTCAGGTACATTCTAATGCTATCCTCCCAACTTCGTCTATGTCTTGCCAATGGTTTCTTCACATTGGGTTTGCCAGTCAATACTCTGAACGCGGTTCTAGATTCTCCCAATCGCGCTGCATACATGTCTTGTCCACCATAATCTATGAGACTTGATTATCTTAACAATGTCTTGTATAACTTATAATTATCTAACCTCCTCCACTAACCAGTAGCTTCATCCCTTTCTAAACCAAACATCGTCCTTAACACCTTGTTTTCGAAAATACTAAATTTGTTTTCGTCATGTAAGGTAAGATACCACGTTTCACAGCCATAAGGAACAACTGGTGAAATTATTGTTTGGTATATTCTGAGTTTTACATTCCTTGAAAGAAGGCCAAATGTCAACAATTCAATGACCAAGTAATAGCATGCATTTCACTACTGTATTCTTTCATTATTTTACCACTCTAATATCGATATTGCTTGTTAACATTTTTGCTAAATATTTAAACTCATTAACCAAGTCCAAAACTTATCTTTTAAAGAAAATTATTATTTGTATAGGGGTTGAAACAGATATTTCCACACCCGAGCTCATTTTATTGAAGCACAATGATAAAAGGACTTAATGAGAATAGAACAAACACATCTCCCCTCATAAATTTGCGAGTACATTTCCTCTAAATTCTACCTCATTCATATCTACCTAAATAATACAAATAATATATATAAATAATATATAATAATATAAATAATACAAATGACTTGTAATCCTTAAGACACATAAAACAATAAATAAATAAACACAGGCATTCAAATACTAAGATAAAATAATTTGTTTGGTTCTAATGTAGGTCATCATTTTGTTGAAGTCGAATTTTTGTCAAGGTTATTTTTTAAGTTGTTATCTCGGAAATGTGACAAGACGTGGCCCCTCCACCCAAAGATAATTGTGGGGCTGAGTCAGAAGGGGACCTATGCCCCACGTCTACGAAAATCGAGTTATTGACTGTTCTGTCATGGACTGTCTTCTTGCCATTAGTGAGCAAACACGTAAAACAATGGCACATCTCCTGGTCTCTTGTTCCTGGAAAAAATGATTGGTATTCCTGATTATTCCAGCTAAGGAAGGAACTAAGCCACATCATAAAATGACTGGTTCTAGATTGTGAAGGGATCAGGAAGGTAGAATGGTATCGATCTCCACGTCTTACTACCCGTCCAGGATATCCACATATTCACACTAATGTTGTAGAGATGAAGAAGGTAGAATAGTACCGTACTCCACGTCTTACTACCTGTCCAGGATATCCACATATTTACACTTATTTGGTAGGAATGAATAAGGTAGAATAGTACCGTGCTCCATATCTTATTACCATTCCAGACTATTCGCATTTAAGTGTAATAATGAGGCAGGTATTGTGAAAGGAGTATTTAATTAAAGCTCCCACATTATCGTGGAGGTAGAGTGGGAAATTATTTAGAAAATACAACTGGCCAAGATTTAAAACTACAAGTACATGTTTTTCGTATGGAAATACTCGAAACATGACAAAAAATATAAAGTAAGTGCAGCAGAAAATATTCTCCACAAATAAACCTACTGTGAATTCTATGTTAAAATACGTCATTGTTAATTCATACTACAGTGTTGAAAGGAGAGAAATTTTTTTTATTTAATGTTTTACTTATAACTGTATAATTTCTCTCTAAGCGATGAAAAGAAGTGATTTTTTTAGGTTCTACAAGCTTGCCAATTATTATGGCTTACAAACTGCTTACTTATTTCACCTCTTACTAACAGGGAATTGTTTTCATTCTAATTTATATGCACACATAGAGTTGGGAAAGAAAAGGCGTCGAAACTTGCAAGACGACAGATGTTCAAGTATTTTCTTCCGAATTAAAAATATGACACAGTATTCTTCAGTGTATTAGGTATTTTAGATAAACAGCAGGACAAAATCATATATATTTATCATATAGTCTATTTACTATATATTCTGTAGTTTGTGACATTTTGAAAAATCATTCTTAGAAAAACTACCCTCATTAAAAAAAAAACATACATTCATATTTCAGAAAGAAGATATTTTATAAAATATCTTGTTAGCTGAGTTGCAATATGTTATGGTCTTAGCTAAAATTCATTAGATTGTGTTAACATTCTAACTTCAAATTTAACAGTTCGAAAACCTAGATAAGTCGGTTTCGTGTACACTGCTCTATGTCTTCACAGGTACTGACAGAACAATGATTGGTAGCGTCACTGCTCTATGTCTTCACAGGTACTGACAGAACACTGAGTGGTAGCGTCACTGCTCTATGTCTTCACAGGTACTGACAGAACAATGAGTGATAGCGTCACTGCTCTATGTCTTCACAGGTACTGACAGAACACTGAGCGGTAGCGTCACTGCTCTATGTCTTCACAGGTACTGACAGAACAATGAGTGGTAGCGTCACTGCTCTATGTCTTCACAGGTACTGACAGAACAATGAGTGGTAGCGTCACTGCTCTATGTCTTCACAGGTACTGACAGAACAATGATTGGTAGCGTCACTGCTCTATGTCTTCACAGGTACTGACAGAACACTGAGTGGTAGCGTCACTGCTCTATGTCTTACATGTAATGACAGACCACTGAGTGGTAGCGTCACTGCTCTATGTCTTCACAGGTACTGACAGAACAATGAGTGGTAGCGTCACTGCTCTATGTATTCACAGGTACTGACAGAACAATGAGTGGTAGCGTCACTGCTCTATGTCTTCACAGGTACTGACAGAACAATGATTGGTAGCGTCACTGCTCTATGTCTTCACAGGTACTGACAGAACAATGATTGGTAGCGTCACTGCTCTATGTCTTCACAGGTACTGACAGAACAATGATTGGTAGCGTCACTGCTATATGTCTTCACAGGTACTGACAGAACAATGATTGGTAGCGTCACTGCTCTATGTCTTCACAGGTACTGACAGAACACTGAGTGGTAGCGTCACTGCTCTATGTATTCACAGGTACTGACAGAACAATGAGTGGTAGCGTCACTGCTCTATGTATTCACAGGTACTGACAGAACACTGAGTGGTAGCGTCACTGCTCTATGTCTTCACAGGTACTGACAGAACACTGAGTGGTAGCGTCACTGCTCTATGTCTTCACAGGTACTGACAGAACACTGAGCGGTAGCGTCACTGCTCTATGTCTTCACAGGTACTGACAGAACACTGAGTGGTAGCGTCACTGCTCTATGTCTTACATGTAATGACAGACCACTGAGTGGTAGCGTCACTGCTCTATGTCTTCACAGGTACTGACAGAACACTGAGTGGTAGCGTCACTGCTCTATGTCTTCACAGGTACTGACAGAACACTGAGTGGTAGCGTCACTGCTCTATGTCTTCACAGGTACTGACAGAACACTGAGCGGTAGCGTCACTGCTCTATGTCTTCACAGGTACTGACAGAACACTGAGTGGTAGCGTCACTGCTCTATGTCTTACATGTAATGACAGACCACTGAGTGGTAGCGTCACTGCTCTATGTCTTCACAGGTACTGACAGAACAATGAGTGATAGCGTCACTGCTCTATGTCTTCACAGGTACTGACAGAACACTGAGCGGTAGCGTCACTGCTCTATGTCTTACATGTACTGACAGACCACTGAGGGGTAGCGTCACTGCTCTATGTCTTCACAGGTACTGACAGAACACTGAGTGGTAGCGTCACTGCTCTATGTCTTCACAGGTACTGACAGAACAATGAGTGATAGCGTCACTGCTCTATGTCTTCACAGGTACTGACAGAACACTGAGCGGTAGCGTCACTGCTCTATGTCTTACATGTACTGACAGACCACTGAGGGGTAGCGTCACTGCTCTATGTCTTCACAGGTACTGACAGAACACTGAGTGGTAGCGTCACTGCTCTATGTCTTCACAGGTACTGACAGAACACTGAGCGGTAGCGTCACTTCTCTATGTCTTCACAGGTACTGACAGAACACTGAGCGGTAGCGTCACTGCTCTATGTCTTCACAGGTACTGACAGAACACTGAGTGGTAGCGTCACTGCTCTATGTCTTCACAGGTACTGACAGAACAATGAGTGATAGCGTCACTGCTCTATGTCTTCACAGGTACTGACAGAACACTGAGCGGTAGCGTCACTGCTCTATGTCTTACATGTACTGACAGACCACTGAGGGGTAGCGTCACTGATCTATGTCTTCACAGGTACTGACAGAACACTGAGTGATAGCGTCACTGCTCTATGTCTTCACAGGTACTGACAGAACACTGAGCGGTAGCGTCACTGCTCTATGTCTTACATGTACTGACAGACCACTGAGTGGTAGCGTCACTGCTCTATGTCTTCACAGGTACTGACAGAACAATGAGTGATAGCGTCACTGCTCTATGTCTTCACAGGTACTGACAGAACACTGAGCGGTAGCGTCACTGCTCTATGTCTTACATGTACTGACAGACCACTGAGGGGTAGCGTCACTGCTCTATGTCTTCACAGGTACTGACAGAACACTGAGTGTTAGCGTCACTGCTCTATGTCTTACATGTAATGACAGACCACTGAGCGGTAGCGTCACTGCTCTATGTCTTACATGTACTGACAGACCACTGAGGGGTAGCGTCACTGCTCTATGTCTTCACAGGTACTGACAGAACACTGAGTGTTAGCGTCACTGCTCTATGTCTTACATGTAATGACAGACCACTGAGGGTAGCGTCACTGCTCTATGTCTTACATGTACTGACAGACCACTGAGGGGTAGCGTCACTGCTCTATGTCTTACATGTAATGATAGACCACTGAGTGGTAGCGTCACTGCTCTATGTCTTACATGTAATGACAGACCACTGAGCGGTAGCGTCACTGCTCTATGTCTTACATGTACTGACAGACCACTGAGGGGTAGCGTCACTGCTCTATGTCTTCACAGGTACTGACAGAACACTGAGTGCTAGCGTCACTGCTCTATGTCTTACATGTAATGACAGACCACTGAGGGGTAGCGTCACTGCTCTATGTCTTCACAGGTACTGACAGAACACTGAGCGGTAGCGTCACTGCTCTATGTCTTACATGTACTGACAGAACACTGAGTGGTAGCGTCACTGCTCTATGTCTTCACAGGTACTGACAGAACACTAAGCGGTAGCGTCACTTCTCTATGTCTTCACAGGTACTGACAGAACACTGAGTGATAGCGTCACTGCTCTATGTATTCACAGGTACTGACAGAACACTGAGTGGTAGCGTCACTGCTCTATGTCTTCACAGGTACTGACAGAACACTGAGTGGTAGCGTCACTGCTCTATGTCTTCACAGGTACTGACAGAACACTGAGTGGTAGCGTCACTGCTCTATGTCTTCACAGGTACTGACAGAACACTGAGCGGTAGCGTCACTGCTGCAATTTGCATAAAACCGCGTCACTAGTTTTGACGCAACAATGACGCCAACATGACGTCAGAGCTCGCGTACAGTGTGAACTCTATCATTCGAATCAAAGTAATGCTGAGACGCAACGTCACATGACGCGACTGCAAAGATGACGCACGTCTCTCGTGGCCACCGGCCTGAAGAGCATTCGATGCAGATGAGACTACCACTGTGGACAGGAAAATGTGGAAGAGGCTTAAGGTGCGGCAGGAGGGAGAGCAAGTAGTTTTACAGTTTTTATATAGTATAAATTTTTTGGCAAAAATAAATCAAATATTTCTCCAGTAGCAACATGGAGTTTAGTTTTCTGCACATGCTAATATCAACAGATCTTGAATATCTGTCAAGGGTGTCGTGGAATTTTGTCAAAACTTTTTCTCTTTATTTAAAAAGTTTTGACAAAATTCTAGGACACCCTTGATTCAAGATCTGTTGATATTAACATTTGCAGAAAACTAAACTCTATGTTGCTACTGGAGAAATATTTTATCTATTTTAGCCACAAAAAAAAAAATGCTGTAAGAACTGTAAAATTACTCGCGTTCCCCTCTGCCGCACCTTAAGAGCGAGGCTATGAGCCAAATGCGGTTCAAATGACCAACTAGGTAAAGATAATTTTAATCAAATATTTTGTATAGTTTCCCTACAAAATGGTCTGGTTTAACAAACCTAATCTTGTATACTTTCTTTAAGTATTAGTCTTAACACCGCGTCTTACTACTTGTTCTGTTTATACGTTTATGTAATAACCACGCTAATGGTTTTAGGGGTTAGGAAGGCTATATTTAGTGGATGTGTACCCACATTTGCGTGTAGGGAGAGTGGAAAACCATTAATGAGAAATCACCCTCAATACACCAGATCGAGACTCGAACCTCAATCTCTCCTTCAACGGCAGTTCATTTTACTGCGAGACTAGCACGTTAGACCATGCTGCCATCGAAGAGGGTTGATGGAATGTTAACTTATTACTTTACATTGTCAATTTAAGGTTAAAAATTATATTTTTGCAAATTATTTGTTACTTAGTGTATTATTACTTAAGAGGGCAAAAAGAAAGTGGGGATTCAAGTTTATATATTAAAACTCCATAGTGTAAGTGAACTATACTGACCTAGTGGCCGTCGCACGTTGACATAGATAGTGCCAACATTTGAGGTAAAGGGTGTTGTGTGGTTAGCACAACGATTCCTTTCAGCAGTTAATCTTGGTTTTCTAGACCGGAGCTGCTACTTATTTATTCAAGTATCACCCCATTTGTCTTCACAAGGCTGAGTTGAGCCCGATCCAGACTCACTGTTTCACAGAAAAATCTGTAAGCGCTAGGAATAGAGCCCGGGACCTCTAGAATTGTAGCGAGGAGCTCTGACCACTAGACCAAGGAATAAATTCTAAAGAAAGTTTAAATATTTTTTACTTTAATTGGTGGCCGGCAGATGAAATGAATAGGTTTTATATTAGATTATGAACTATAAAAATATTATATGTTTGGGCTACATCATTCGAGTCGAAATATTAACCTAGACTAATGTACCGTTGTCCAGGGGACGTACTAATGTACTAATCGTACATCCTTTCCGTGGAGGCTCTTTCCATGTCCCGATGAGATGATGGTGATAGTGAGTATGAGGGTGTGGAACCAGTTGAAACACTTAAACCTAACCAATCAAATCCTCGTGGCAGGTGGTGTGATTCATCTTTCGAGAAAAAATACCCAAGGTACCAGCCGGGAATCGAGCCCGGGACTCCTTAGATCATAGCCAGGTGCACTGACCACTACATCACGGGGCCGGTTAATGTTTGGATTACTAGTGAGGTTTGCGTTCATGTGCATTTCCCCAAATTTACGTGTAGAGAGGGTAGAAGACAGTTTAAGGTGGTATAACTCCTTAAGTACATCCGGAATACTTACCTCCCCTATCACAGGTAAACCAGAATAAATGAGTTTAAAGCCTTTGTCCACATGATGTGGGTACGAGTCTTCTAATTTATATTGTTTTTTTGTTTTTGTTTTTTTTGCGTTGGGGCGAAACTGAAATTGAAACCAGGATTATTTGATTGTAGGTTTTCTGAACCTGATGGCCGACTCAGAGCTGGTGTCGGTAGTTATGTGACAAAAGCACGACGCAGTAAAAATGTCTCACACATCATTTGGCAAAGAAGAATCTGATAATGGACACATAAAAGAAGTGCGAGCGAATCACGATAGTGGCGGAAGAGATTAGAGTATCAGGGGAACAGGAAGAACAACTCAGCAGGTGGCGAAGGGTCATTAAACGACTGGCTGACACGGATACTCACAGACACTTTTTTTTTTTTTAGCTGTTCGATTTAGTGGACAAAACAACATTCCATTATGGTGAATTGGATTTGAAACACATTAGGTGTCCCTAAGCTATCGTTATTCTTCAGCGAACTGAATGGGGGAAAAACACTATTGTATAAGAATAAATTAAATAGAAATGTAGTTTAAAATACCCGTGACCCGCCTCGGTGGCGTAGTTGGCTAACTCGTAGTTTCATGTTGAGGTAGGCTGCTGAGGATGGGAAGATTGAGGTTCAAATCTCGGTCGGGTGAACTGGTTTATTTTTCCCTAAATATTTTCCATTCCCCATTCTTGCAAATGTGGGTTCACTTTATCTAAATTCAATCTTACTCATCTCTAATCAATTAGCGTAATTAGTATTTACGCACATAATCTGAACGGATAGTAAGAGCGGTGTTAAATAAAAAAAATAAAACAATACACCCGTGGTCGTAAATAGAGTATATTGTAAAATATGGGTGAGCGGAGGTAGAATGAATTTTAAAAAGTAACAGTTATTTTAACCAAATAACTACTTAAGATGCAATGTTATAATTTTCACGCACATTTCATCCGGGCTCTCCACATATTTACAATAATAGTTTAAGAATGAGACCGGTAAGATTAGAGGAAATGAACTATAATTGGCGTTGAAGGATTTGTGAGTAAACATATTTGTAAAAAGCACCTCAACACGCTAGGCTGTGATTCAAAATCCTTAATCTACAATAGGGGGAATTTGTGGATATCCCGGAAGGGTAGTAAGGCGTGGAGCACGGTACTATTCTACCTTCCTCATCTCTACCACATTAGTGTAAATATGTAGATATCCTGGACGGTAGTAAGACGTGGAGCACGTACTATTCTACCTTCCTCATCTCTACCACATTAGTGTAAATATGTGGATATCCTGGACAGGTAGTAAGACGTGGAGCACGGTATTATTCTACCTTCCTCATCTATACCACATTAGTGTAAATATGTGGATATCCCGGACGGGTAGTAAGACGTGGAACACGGTACTATTCTACCTTCCTCATCTCTACCACATTAGTGTAAATATGTGGATATCCCGGACAGGTAGTAAGACGTGTAGCACGGTAATATTCTACCTTCCTCATCTCTACCACATTAGTGTAAATATGTGGATATCCCGGACAGGTAGTAAGACGTGTAGCACGGTACTATTCTACCTTCCTCATCTCTACCACATTAGTGTAAATATGTGGATATCCCGGACAGTTAGTAAGGCGTGGAACACGGTACTATTCAACCTTCCTCATCTCTACCACATTAGTGTAAATATGTGGATATCCCGGACGGGTAGTAAGACGTGGAGCACGGTACTATTCTACCTTCCTCATCTCTACCCCATTAGTGTAAATATGTGGATATCCTGGACAGGTAGTAAGGCGTGGAACACGGTACTATTCTACCTTCCTCATCTCTACCACATTAGTGTAAATATGTGGATATCCTGGACAGGTAGTAAGACGTGGAGCACGGTACTATTCTACCTTCCTCATCTCTACCACATTAGTGTAAATATGTAGATATCCTGGACAGGTAGTAAGACGTGGAGCACGGTACTATTCTACCTTCCTCATCTCTACCACATTAGTGTAAATATGTGGATATCCTGGACAGGTAGTAAGACGTGGAGCACGGTATTATTCTACCTTCCTCATCTATACCACATTAGTGTAAATATGTGGATATCCCGGACGGGTAGTAAGACGTGGAACACGGTACTATTCTACCTTCCTCATCTCTACCACATTAGTGTAAATATGTGGATATCCCGGACAGGTAGTAAGACGTGTAGCACGGTAATATTCTACCTTCCTCATCTCTACCACATTAGTGTAAATATGTGGATATCCCGGACAGGTAGTAAGACGTGTAGCACGGTACTATTCTACCTTCCTCATCTCTACCACATTAGTGTAAATATGTGGATATCCCGGACAGTTAGTAAGGCGTGGAACACGGTACTATTCTACCTTCCTCATCTCTACCACATTAGTGTAAATATGTGGATATCCCGGACGGGTAGTAAGACGTGGAACACGGTACTATTCTACCTTCCTCATCTCTACCCCATTAGTGTAAATATGTGGATATCCTGGACAGGTAGTAAGGCGTGGAACACGGTACTATTCTACCTTCCTCATCTCTACCACATTAGTGTAAATATGTGGATATCCTGGACAGGTAGTAAGGCGTGGAACACGGTACTATTCTACCTTCCTCATCTCTACCACATTAGTGTAAATATGTGGATATCCTGGACAGGTAGTAAGGCGTGGAACACGGTACTATTCTACCTTCCTCATCACTACCTCATTAGTGTAAATATGTGGATATCCTGGACAGGTAGTAAGACGTGGAGCACGGTACTATTCTACCTTCCTCATCTCTACCACATTAGTGTAAATATGTGGATATCCCGGACTGGTAGTAACACGTGGAGCACGGTACTATTCTACCTTCCTCATCTCTACCACATTAGTGTAAATATGTGGATATCCTGGACAGGTAGTAAGAGGTGTAGCACGGTACTATTCAACCTTCCTCATCTCTACCACATTAGTGTAGATATGTGGATATCCCGGATTGGTAGTAAGACTAGGAGCATGGTACTATTCTACCTTCCTCATATCTACCTCATTAGTGTAAATATGTGGATATCCCGGACAGGTAGCAAGACGTGGAGCACGGTACCATTCTACCTTCCTCATCTCTGCCACATTAGTGTAAATATGTAGATATCCTGGACAGGTAGTAAGACGTGTAGCACGGTACTATTCTACCTTCCTCATCTCTACCACATTAGTGTAAATATGTGGATATCCCGGATGGGTAGTAAGACAGCGACAATCACAGTGGGACGTGAATCAATTATGTTCTGTCCTCGCTACTTGATGTATACCAGGGGGATTAGAATAGGAAGAAACTCTTTCTCGATTGGACGGAAACCGGACAGACACTCAGGGGCTGGTTTGAACCGCTAATGGTCCCAGGGGCTTATGCCTGCCGGGGAGACTTCAAACTGGCACACGGTAGAGGCGTTCGCAGTCTGCCTTGGTCTCTAACGTTACCAGCTCATTGGGTTAAGGGGCCTGCCGGAATTAAAGAGCATGTATGACTCGATGTATGGATGTTGTTGAAGTGAAGGGAATATCCAAGGATAGGGAAGTGAGGAGAAAGTTAGTGAGGATGGATTAAATATGGATTTTTTATTTCAGCTATATTTACAATTTCTTGCCTATCCCTTAAGGGAACGGCGTGATTATGTATGTATGTATGTATGTATGTAATGTAACGTAATGTAAATGTAATGTAATGTAATGTAATGTAATGTAATGTATGTATGTATGTATGTATGTGTAATGTCTATTTCTCCCTTCATAGTGATGAATTAACAGCTAGGTCTTGATGTTTTGACCTAGATTTAAGTTAGTTTATAAGTCGTAATCTGATTTAATCAGTCGGTTCAGAAAGTGCACGTTAAATACCTTGAATAAATGAAATTTATTCTTGTATAGTTTAGACGCATAGAGATCCCTTATCTCCCCAACATTAACAAGTTAGTATAACTTGAAAGTGATGCCTTAGACTATTTGACCACTGAAGTGGGTTGGCTAAATATTTTTTAGTACTGATTACGCTAATGGATAATGAATGGGAAAGGTTGAATTTTAGAGGAAGTGAACCTGCCTTTTCATTGAGAGAGAGTGGAAAACCATTTAGGAAAACCACCCCCAATTCACCCAACCGAGATTTGAACCTTTATATCCCCATCCTTTGCAGTCTGGCTCATCATGAAACTAGCGAGTTAGCCAATTATGCCACTGAGGCGGGTGGTTAAATATTGATAAAACTTTAACTATAGGTACACTAGTTTGGTGTTTGCTAGAATGTACTGTATATTAAACTATTTCCTATGACCTCATATTATGGGTGTTCGGAAAGTAAGGGCCGATTGATCATGGCAGCCATATTACGGACGCAGCCATGTTGGCGTACGCGCAGGGCGATAGAGGAATTCACTACGCTGACACCTAATATTTCAGAGCTCTGTGATTATTTACGATTGTGTAAGAGTGCTTTAAAATGAAGACTAATGCAAATAGTACCGTCTCATGTGAAATCCGTCCCGTGGTAAAATATTTTCACGCCAAAAATACAAAGACAGCTGAAATTCATTGCCAGGTTTATTAAGTTAATGTATTTACTGTAATGAGTCAAGGTAGGTCTAACAAATGGTGTAGTGAATTTAGGGATTTAAAGATGATATGGACCTGAGCAGCTAGCCTTCTGTTGTGACTCCAGACTTGGTTGAAGGCGTGAACAAGAAGATCCGTGAAAACAGACGCTTCACGTTTTCTGAACTATCATAAGATTTTTCACAGATTTCGCGTTCTGTTCTTAACAAGATGATTATCGAAAAACTTCAGCATCCTAAAGTTTGTGCTTAGTGGGTACTAGATATGTTGAGGGACATTCACCAGAAACTTCTAATGGCATCAGCCCACCCTGATGTTCCTTGAAGAGTATGCAACTTATAGCGACAAGTTCCTTGATCACATAATAATAATTGGATGAAACCTATATTTCACATACTAATGTCGAAATAAAGCAGCAGTAGATGCAATGGATGTACACAGGCCTACCCAAGCCCAAGAAATCCAAGAAAACTTTTTCGTACATAAAGGTGATGTTGATTGTATTCTGAGAATGGAAATGAATGCTGCTTCTTGAATTTATGGAACCTGAAAGGACAGTAAATCTGTATTGTACTGCCATACCATTGAAGAAACTGAGGTGGGTGATTCAGAACAAAAGGCATGATCTGGCGGCATCCTCCTGCATAACAACGCCTGACCACACATGTCAGCTTACACCATCAGTCTCTTTGAAGAGTTTGGTTGGGAAGTGTTTGATCACCTGCCTTACATCCTGGATCTTACACCGAATTACTACCACTTGTTCTTACACTTGAATACATTCCTTGGCCCACAACGTCTTGGGGAAGCAAAGGGCTTAAAAAGTTTATCTATGACAAGCTGAACTCACAGGTGGCAAGCTCCTATGACAGCATATTAAAGCTAGTGCCATGTTACGACCGATGTCTAAATCCTTGCTCTGACTATGTTGAAAAATAGCTTCAGTTTATATACTAATTTTGTCAGTAATAAAAATTTTAGATATTTTCTTTTTAGTTTTCAATAGTCAACTGGCCATTTATTTCCGAACATACCTCTAACATTTATAGACTTGCAAACACAGTTAAAAGGATGAGATTTTCCAATATAACATTCAAAATAAATCATATATTTTGGTTGATCATTAAGAGCTGAACGACCAGTAAATTGTAACTGGTAAAAGAGCGTGGAATAGATATTTGTGAGTGATAACATTTAATAAGGGGAGTCAAAACACCAATTTCAGTATCATTTGTATTTTCATCTTACCCGATTTGTTATCCTACTGCCATACAGATCAACCCAGGAACATCATTAACCCACTTGTTTTTTGTACGTTTATCAGTTTCTGATAGACTATTTTATTGAATTAAAGCTCTGGAATAGTCTATCAGAAATTCCTAAATGTCAGAAACCAAGTGAGTTTATAACATTACTGTGTGGAGATATCTGGCAGTAGGTGAACAAACAAGAGAGGGGGAACATACAAATGACAATACAATTTGTGATGTGATCCCCCTATCATATTTTTAGCATCACCTTTTACTTCCAGTTCAAGTTATATTCTTAATTACTAATTACACCAATGTGTTAGGGATTAGGAAAGTTGTATTTAGATTGAGTGTACTGCCATTTGCATGGAGTGAAAGAGAATACCGATAAAGGGGGAATCACCCAAAGTGCACCATCTCAGCATTCTAGCACCGATCTCCCTATCATCGGCAGTCCATCCTATTGAGAGATTAACGATTTAGAATCTTTGAATACTGAAGCAAATATTTAGATATATATTACCTGTAAAAAAAGATGTATTTATATCAATTTTGACCAACAAAAATTGTGTTTCTTTTAAAAGACTTTTCCTATGAAAATTTGACTGTACCAAATATTGCCAATGAGTGTACAGCAATTTCAGAGATGGGGAAGATGAGATGGCCTGGAACTAAATATTTCAATCTGCTGTTGGCCAAGACATGTTTGAGAAAATGGTTGAAGGTTTGGTGTTTTTATAAACTTGGACTTGAGCCATAGCACGCCCGCGGGATTTGAGCTCATATTTTGTCTCGGTTACTTCACCAGTCGTATTACACGACATTTCGATCAAACATTAGAGCAGGGATTTTAAACTGGCGTGTCATGACACTTAGAAGTGTTGCGAGATCGGCCAGGGGTGAAGAGAGGTTTTGATTACTAATAATTAGAACAAAGCATTTTCATTGATGTCATTTACAACCATTTACATTAATTAACAAACATCGATGTATCTATGCCAAATTACTGTTTTTCTTATAATTTTATGAACCAATTAATATTGTTAGTATTTTATTGCATATCCTTTTTCTATTTGATTTTAATGATATTAAAAAGTCAATTAATTACACGTTTATTTTATTTATACTGACTTGTTTAAAATGGGATTTATGTATAAAAACATCATGTTGGATTATATTTATTGAATGTGAATTAGTGTCCACATATCTAGTTATTACTATTTGATATATTTTGCCAAGTCCTCTCTACCAATTCAGGCTTAACGCAATCGCATATTGAAATTTATAACTAGTTTTATTTAATAACATACATTTATAAAGCTTCCACTTCTCAATTAACTAAAAAAAAACAGGTAAAGGTGGACTGAGAGCTGCTTTTGAGCCCGGGCTACATACCACCAACATTGACCCCAACCACAAGGTGGAATGGGCAATGCTTTTGAGCCGGGCTACATACCACCAACATTTCCCCCTGCCACAAGGTGGACTGAGCACTGCTTTTGAAGCCAGGCCACCTACCAACATTTACCCCACCCACAACGTGGACTGAGTATTTCTTTTGAGCCCAAACTACCTACCACCAAAATTTATCCCATCCTCAAGGTGGACTGGGCAAACCTAACTTGCAATACCTTGTACGATTTTCCTCCCTAGGTGGATTTTGTAACGCAAGCAAACCTAACCTAACCTAACCTAACCTAACCTTGCTCCCCCTCTCATTAAGGATTAATTTTCTTCAGGAATACTGTACGGACTACTGAACTGAAGTCTGCTGGCGATTTATCGTATTCATTTCCAATGGAAATTCTACTATGAAGTGCCAAACCTACCTGTCTGCAATTCCTTATTTTCGAATCGTTGGTGCCCAATTCACCAAGCAGCCTCATAAACTTAAAATTAGAACTAGTTTCCTCTTATAATTAGGGATTAAATTTATTATAAAAGATTTTCCAGTAGAAGGTAAAGGTGTCCCCAAATATACCCCTCCTCCTTAAGCCATACATTACAATTATTTCTCCCGGTCTAATATAGATATAGGAGGTAGAATATTCTCTCAAACGAATAATTTTGGACATACCTTTTCGAAAGGTGTTCGACGTGACTTTCAAACTTTGGAAGATGAGATTAGCGGGTGGGAGGGCGTACGTTCTAATTGCATTAATTCTTGCATTATCAGATAAGCTATAGAATTGAGACCGTGGTTTAAATGTTCTATTTGATTTATGTCAGCGATGTAAAATAAAGGGGATGAGGGAAATTACGCTTTTATTTGAGTTAATAAGATATTTTTTTTTTCAATTTCAATTAAGTGAAGTTTTGGGGTAAAGCGCTCGGGCCTCAGGATCCAACGATCGTGGGTTCAAACCCAGCAGGGATCGACGGACTTTTCTTGTGCGATAAAAATCCGTAGCACAACTTCCTTCAGAGAGGAAGTAAAGCCGTTGGTCCCATGTCGAATTTATGACATGTAAAAAACCCTGGAAGGTATGTTAAAATACCTTTCCTAGCAAAATTGTTAGGCCCTTACGCCCTCAGTCATAGAAATTCTCGTTTCGGTTCAGAAAGTGCAAGTTGACTACCTCAAATAAATAAATAAATGAAATTAAATATATGAAAAACTACAGCCTGGACATGTGAATTGAAGCTGGAACCTTTGATGCCCCAATATTCTACCACTGAGCCATCGTGGCTCGTCCCGTGTCCAAAGCCATCTTTCACCGGTTGTTGGTTTATTGATTCTAGGTGTGGTGATTATTTTTTCAGTTACATGTCCATCACAAAAGATTTTACTACCTTAATCTATGGAGTGGGAATAAGGACACTAGATTTATAGGAAATGCACCCCATTAGATTGGAGAACGAATAGGAAATACGACAGTAATAAATAGCACTAAGAAACCCACACGTGGAAAACATACGCCAGTTCACCAGGACTAGAGGTGGCTGAAACTTTACCCCACGTGACCAATGGTGGACATAGTTAGAAAGCTGAAAATATAAAATAAAATAATACAAGTTCAACGTAGCTTTTTGGCCGCATGGCCTAAGGCACTCTTCTCGCAGTATACTAGACTGCCGATGACCGGTATATCGTAGTTTGATCCCGGTCGAGTGTACGGAGGGTGTTTTTTTTCCTAAATGGCTTCCCACTCTTTCTATCTACGTCAATGTGGGTACATTTCCTCTAAATTCAGCCTTCGTCATCCCTAAATCCTCAGCGTTATTAGTACATGGGCGTATAAACCAAATTGGTTAGTAGGAAACGTTGCTAAAAAAATTTAATAAGAACACAACTTCTTTAGATAAGGGCTCCGTCATAAAGTCTGCCCCTCTCTCTCCGGGTTTCATCTTGTATTGGTCGAGTTTAATCAGTTTGATCCAATTTAATAAAATATTTTCATCGCCAAAACACCCTCGATATTTCCTTTTGATTTATTAATATAAATGGTGCCATGAACTGCATATACTTTCCCACTCTTTTATCTTAAAATAGAGACATTTACTGAAAACTCGTATGTTTTGTGAAACAAAACAATATATATTTTGCAGAAACACTTTATCAAGGAGGATACATAAAATAATACACAATGTTACAGAAACATTGAGTAAAGAGGAACTTCTCTGTCCACGAAGAGTATAATCAATTTCATTTTTCAAAGAGTTCCATAAAAATATAGATATTTTCTTATAGCTTGACTGAATGAGTGGACTAAATGGAGACAGTTTGTTCCCGTAGCCACGCGAAATATAAAAAACTGGAAATAAAAATTAAATGATTCTCATGTTTAGTTGCTCCAGTGGGAACGAAAAAAATTGTGCTTGTTGATATAGTTTCCTAAATTTTTCAAGTTATCTGTATGCTGAAATGCAATTTTTTTAGCAAAACTTTTTTTGGCTAAAATTTATCAAATATTGCCTTAGTGCAAACATAAAGTCTGATTTTCTTCACATGGTAAAGTCAAAAGTTGTTGAATATATGTCATGAGCATAACGGCATCATTTTATCAATTTTTAAATGAAGAGAAAAAGTTTTCATTAAATTCCAAGACATCCTTGACAGATATTCAATAACTGTTAATTTCACCATGTGAAGAAAATCAAACTTACTTTTGTACTTGAGCAATATTTGAGTTCTTTTAGTCAAATAAATATTTTGCTATCAAAACTGCAGAAAACCTTACCTTTTTTTCGCGTTTCATACATCTCCACCTTAAGGTATCCATATCAATACTACGTTTTTGTTTATAAGTTGCTACAATAAAAATGCACAAGGATCTACTCAAAATATTGATGGTACTAACTCCTAAGGGTACGACAGGCCTAGCCAAGCCAGTAGTGGCTTGAATAAAAAATGGCCCAGGCTGGAAACAGTAATGGATATAAAAAAAACTAGCTCCTAAGGGATCAATGTAATAGGTTTTTTTTTCAAACCACCCGTATGTAAAAATTCACGTACTGTACAATAACTTAGGTGAAATGAAAACGTTATTGTTCTTCTCCCATGCCATGACAGGTTGTGACACAAGTGAAACTAAATTGAAGGTAGTGAATGATTGAAATTGTCAGACGAGACAAAGTTGCAAGCAGATGCTCTCATCAAGAATAATGTCTCCAGTGTAGAGATATTTGAAAAAGATGGATCGGGGTGAACTATGCACAATATGTACCGTATATGTGGAGAAAATATTTAGATCATTTCAAAATAATGACTACAAAACTGTGCTTTAAATTTTATCTTGATTAGCTAAAACTCTTCTACTTACAGTGGTTTAACATTGACTTAGGATTTTTATTTCAAATTCATGTTTAGGAAACAAATTGGGACCTACATAATGGGGCGGGAAATTAAAATAGGAAAATTGCAACCAATATCAACTGCTACCCCAAACTTTCTCAAAATAATTAATTTAATTTAATTTTAGCACCGCGTCTTACTACCCGTTCGGTTTTACGCTTAAGTAATATTACACTAGTGGATTAGGAATTGGGAAGGTTGAATTTAGAGGAAGTGAACCCGCATTTGTGTGGAGGGAGAGTGTAAAACCATTTAGGAAAAACCACCCTCAGTTCACCCGACCGAGATTCGAACCTCGATCTCTCCATCCTCGGTGGTTTGGCTCAACACGACTGGCGCGCTAGCCAACTACGCCACCGAGGGGGTCTCAAAATAACTCTTCTTGTATTTGCTATAGAGATGGATTAATGGCTTGCCTACTTGGAGATTTCGAAGCTATATTGCGAAGCGGGTTGCATCTTAGCTAATGAGCACCTAAGCGCTATCACACTTAGATGCCAATGTAAGAAATAGAGAGGAAAGAAAATGAGCAGTTAATCCTTCTAGGTTTCTTGTTTATCTACTGATAAGAGTTCCCCATTTCCCCTGACGAATATAAACACTCACCTACTATTTACGCCTTAAAACATTGACTTGTTTTTTGAAGTTACATTTTCTTGTTTACAATTCTAGATAGACATTTGCTACCACTTTAATCTACATCCTGGCAGGAAGACTCCTACAGGACATTTTTGTGACAAGCCAAATAGTCTAAGTTGTAGATGATTTATAAAATAAATAAGTCTATAAAAAGCTACTTCAAGATAAAAATAATAATGTTGTGACATTGTAGGACTATTTTAGAATTTTATAAAAATTAAGGTTTTTATTTCAATTTTATATATTTAAAAATCACTGAATAAAACGTAAATTTATGAAATGGAAATGTTATCTTGACCTAACATGACGTCACAGGTAGGCAACGTCCTTAAAATGTTCCTAATAGATGACCATTTTATTGAATCATTTTTGCATGAAAACATTTGCATGGACTGATAAAAAATCAATCTGTTAGATAGTGAAGAACTTCATAGCTTATAAACATTACTAAACATATTATGGCTAGTTAAGGCGTGCAAGTTGAGGAAGGCGGTCGTGTGGTGCTTATGTTTATGACCAGCGTGTACACAATATTTTAGTTGGGAAACCTGAAAAACAGAATCACTTGGTAGCAAACATGTTGATAGGAGGATGTGAAGATATATTTGTAAGAGGTTGTGTGTCAGGTAAGGGATCGGATGGAGGTATCTCAGGATAGCGTTTGATTGGAGGTCAACGATCTGGTAGCTTTGGACTTTCGAGTTCCCAGAGATTTAGTGGGATATAGTTGGCTAGCTAGCTGATAGTATATTAAAACTTTTATTCAAGGTAGGTACTACATATGAAGCTAGAAATCGATCCTGGTGTAGCATCCAGTTTTAAATTATTACTACCCCCTTCGGTGGCGGCATGGTCTAAGGCAGTGGCTCTTAACCCTTTATTAGTCACGGCCCCTTAAATATCCTAAAATATTTTCGCGGCTTCCTAGTTTTTACTAGCATATTAATCATTAAGATATATTCTAAAATAGTGGCTTTATTTACTGATTATAATAACAAACAAATAAAAGAAGAGAAATTAACTTACCTAAATGTATTTAGTGGCACCTCTACTGTTGAACACTTTCCACTAGTTTGTCTATTCTTGTTTCAATTGTATTAATAAATTCCATTCGCATGCAGGAGTCAATTTGGAGTCTATTTCAGTCCTTTATTTTAATATTTAATACTGTGGAAAATCACTTTTCACATAAATAAGTAAAAACAAAGAGCAGCAAATTTTGAATGGCGAAGGTAAACAGATGGGGATTATTTGTACTAGCCGTGATTTCTATTATCCGTGCTTCCCCTCACCTCCATTACCCCGGAAAATCAAGTCTACTGTACTTACATGCTTACAATGATCGAATTATTTCTTCCAAAACGTACAATTTAAGATAATTGACTTCAGTAATAAGCCAATAACATTTTTAATTACTTCTTTGATCCCCCCCTCCCCAGAGGGCCGTGGTTCCCCGGTTAATAATCGCTGGCTTAGGGTACACCATAGGAGGTTGTCTATCTACACATCATACCCACAAAATATGATGTGATGATAGTTATTATGAAGTTGTGGAGTCGGTGTGAATTGTAGCCTAATTAAATTGTAGTCTAATTAAACAAATCCTGGAGACCGTTGAGATCATTCCCCTTAAGAGAAAAGACCACTTAAGATACCAGCCGGGAATCGAGCCACAAGGCTCTGGCTACAATTAGGGTGACTATGTGTATGGGTGGTGATTGAACCACACCAAATTAGTTCTACCTGCACTCAGCTCCAACAACGGTTCACAATACATACACTTGCAAATTGAGTTACAAGGTTTACAAATTAGAATGTTTTGAAATATTACACAGTTTGCTACGAAATATACTCAAAACTATTTTTTTTATGTTCATTTATGATGTTATTTAAGATACTGTATATTCAGAAAATGTTTATATTTAAATCTAATTAGTCCATTACTTTGTTAAATACCATAAACATCTTTCAAAATAGAATAAAACATATCAACTAAGTTCGTAGATAAATTTCACAGAGAAAAAAAAAGAATATGTCATATTTCCATGAACACACTTCCTATTCGTGTAATTTAAATGAGGGGTGGTTCAGGGGATATAACAAGGGGAGGAAAGTTGGAGACTTTTAGACGAACACTTATGCCAGAGTGTTCTAACATATAGTCAAAGTTAGGTCCTCCCTTAATTTGTTTGTACGAGAAACTTTAATTTATTGGGCGTAATAGTGTGAGTGAAGGTACAAGTAATTCGATAGTGAAATGCCATTACTTGCTCTATGGTATTAGGAGCTCGAAAGTTCATTAACCCACTTACAAAAGTACGCCGCCTACATCTATTTTGAGCTAGTTCCATCCAGTCCACCTCATTACATCCTGTTTCTACCTTTAGCTAATTTTATTAAGTCCACCTTTTTACACCCTATTCCTATCTTTAGCTAATTCTATTAAGTCCACCTCCTTACAACCTATCCATATCTTGAGCTAGTTCTATCCAGTCCACCTCATTACAACCCTATCCATATCTTGAGCTAGTTATATCCAGTCCACCTCATTAGAACATGTATATTTCATGCCCATTCTAATGTTATCCTCCCATCTGCGTAGAATAGTACCATGCTCCACGTGTTACTACCCATCCATTCTTTCCACATATTTACACTAATTGGGTAGGGATGATGAAGATGCATGTTAGATTCCAGATTCCACGTCGTTTTAGAGGACGATCCACCTAACCAGTGAATGTGTTTTTCTTGTCGTTCAGTGCAATGTGTCGAGGTATCGCCGTTACAGGTTGCGACGTGGCCTAGCGCCAATAGGCGGCGATAGGCAATAGGGTTTGGCTGACCTTATTAACAGGCAGCACAACACGTGCGGCTAAGGGGGTGACGGAGGGATAGGGGGTGTGGAACGGAAAGAGGAATGAAGCTAGGGCATGGAAGAGGCGGGGTAACTTTACAAATGGTGAAATATTTCGGCAATGCTAGAGAGAAATGCATCAATTCTGAAATGTAGATTAGCAGGGTGCCATCGTGAAAATACAGAGTGTAGATAGATATTTATCTTTGTAATTGGACCTTTTTTTAAATAAAGTTTGACCCAGGTTCGCAACCGGGATTTTGAGCTGGGGGGAGGAGGGGATTTTTACATAATAATTTTCATAATTTCAACATTATATATTTCATTACTGTAGTATTTGAAAACTTGATTTGAAGTAGGGGGATAAGACAGAGAATCAGCGATGCCCCCTAAAAAGTGGAGCTCCACGAATTTCTCCCCCGGGAAAATTTTTGATTTTAAAGAATGCAAATGTAATATTTGAGCTAATTTGTACCAAAATCGGATCCTCGGCCTCACCTTTGTTACTGTATACGCCACTGGTTAACAAGTATGTGTTTATACATTCTTCTTCACACCCATGATTTGCTGTTGGGGGTGGGGGCATATGATATTATCAACTGCCCCTTCCCCTCTTCCTGATACAATAGTGTTTACATAATTGCTCTAAAATAATAATTTCAATTACTGTACCCACTTCAAATCTCTATGCACAAAGAGTAAATACTTTAAACATTTCTAGAAAATATTTCGGTATCACAGGTCCAGTTTTCATTTAAGTGCAAATTTACAGTAAAATTAAAAATCCACAGAAAGAAATATTCCTTTGAAAAGCCCTAATTACTGCATAAATTTAACTTCTTTTAAATTAAATATAATTAAACAAAATATAGTTAATTAATTGACCGAACATAATTATAATCATATTTTTGTAATATCCTAAATTTTCTGGGGGAGGGCCTTCTGCTGGGGGGACATCAGCCCCAAAATCCCCCCTCCCCCCGTGGGTGCGCCCCTGGTCTGACCACTGGCTTAGCAAAAGTTCTGTTTTTAAAATATTTTTTTAAATTACCGCGCCTTACTACACTTTCGGGTTATACGCTTATGTACTAATTACACTAATTGGTTAGGGATTAGTAAGGCTATATTTAGATGAAATACAACTGCATTTGCATGGAGTGGGAAACCATTTAGGGAAAACCATCCTCAGTACACCTGACTGGGGTCGAACACCGATCTCCCCATCTTCGGCAGTCTAGTCTAACACGAGAGTAGCGCGTTAGACCACGCGGCTACCGAAGCGGGTTAAAAAACTACCGTAATTATTATGTTACTATAATTTCCTTAATTTGTTCTTTAGAACCGTGTCTTACTACCCTATTTGAGCTATACGCATATGCACTAATTACTCTAATGTGCTAAGGATGAGGACGGTTGAATTACAAGAAGTATACCCGAATTTGCATGTAGGGAGAGTAGAAAACAATTTTGGCAAAACACCCTTAGTACACCCGACCGGGATTCTAACTCCAATCTCCTCGTCATGGGCAGGCCAGTCTATTGCAATAGTGCTGCCTTAGGTGTGATCACCGAATTGGGCTAGAATAAGTCTTACAAATAATTTGAGCTAAAAAGCTATTTTTTTTTCAATTTATATGAGGTTTCCTTTTAAGTAAGTTAACAAAATAAAAAATATAATTTTAAGGACATTTTCTAAAAAATATGGCTTCATTTTGAGTTTAAATCTAATGGCTCCAAAACACTGCACTAGTATAAGTGTGCCAAAATTTTTACAATCGTGTTGTAATGTTCTTTGTTTATTTTTGATCGGTAGTCAAGACATTTTTTTTAATTTCTTTTAATATTTGAATTAGGAATATGAATCACTAAAATCGAATGAATTTCTCTAAAATACACTCCAAAAATATATTGTGCCCTTTATGTGTCTAATTTAGTCTAACTCTACCACATTTTGATTGTTAGGGATTTGAGTCAAGCTTGTACACATTCTTTTAAACTTATATTAAGTTTTTAAACTTTTGTTTACAATTTTATGATGTCCTAATTTGTATTGTTAAGTTATACGTAAGGTGAATATTAATATATTTTAATTTTAACACCATACATAATAGCTTTGGTTGGACTAGAATGCTGATGACGGAAATATTGAGGTTTTAATCTCGGTCAGGTGTACTGAGGGGTTTTCCACTCTACCTTCACACAAATGCGGGGACGTTCTTCTAAATATAACCTTCCTAATCTCTAACTCACTAACGTAATTAGTACATAATCGTATAGCCAGAACAGCTAAACGTGGTGCCATAAAATAAATAATAACTTTGTTCATCATACTATTGAGACAAATGGTCGCATGATTTTCTAAAGGCCGCTACACACGTACGAGTATACCTGTATAGGTATACCTGCACAGGTATATCTGTACAGTTATACCGAATGTGCTAGTACATCCACATGATACAGTTTTTCTTCTTCAGGTCACAGTTTGTTGTTGATTTTATTTACAACGCTTTCTTTGTTGGCAGCGGGATTCGATCTCTTTTAGTTTTTCCACCAATTTAAAATATGTAGCTTCATTTTTGGGTCGGTCATGGTAGACTTTTGGTTTAATTCTCCACAGACATTGTTCACCTTTGTAAAAATCTATAAACTCTTCTATGCATTCTCGGTGGCTACCGCGACACTATGCTGTCATTGTGTTCAACAATATGTTTATAAAGAAAGAATGAAACTTATCTAATAATTATTGAACGATGTGACGATGGCAACAGCAACAACTTGAACTGAGTTGCCTGCTCAGTTTGCTCCTACGCAGGTATATCGAATGAAATTAACTATTTGCTCCGGTCGCCTGTGCAGGCCGATATAACTGCACAGTTATGTCAACCACACGATCAGTTATACCGGACAGGTACGACTGTACAGTCAACCCTCACAGGTATACCTGTACGTGTGTAGCGGCCTTTAACTTATCTAGATCATGGTATCGATTAATTATTTAACATTTATAATTATGAAGATGTCTCTGATTCCACATTAACGGCCTGGCTTCTTATTGTGTCATGTTTGCCCTACAATCAATTAGGTCGAGTCCCCTTTATCAGGTATAAGTATGGGTCTGTAGGGAAGACGCAATTTAATTACATAATATCTGTATGACCTAAACAGGTAATAAGACGTAGGGTTAAGAAAATAAATAATTTCATAGTAATAATTATAGTAATCAATCATTTAATTTGTTTACTAAATTCTTTACCGACATTTTCCTAAAGTTTTACGTAATAATATGCTTAAAAGAATTTTGTTCTGTTTTTAAGGGAGAGTAAAATTATGATTGTAATTTGTTTTATATCTTTCAATGAATAGTTTTCACTTTTATGTAGTTTTGGATGGGCATGGCAAATTTTAGGTTTGTGCAAAAAAATACACGATGGGCCTCTTTGAAGGCAATATTTGCTATTCTTTTGTTTGTTATGACCAAATAGTGGCTGATTAAAAAGTATGAAACAAAATATTGTTACTAATTAATTTATAATTGCTTTTATAATAGCATGCCAAATAAATAATAATGCAGGTCAGATACATTTCATTTTTCATTTATTTGAAGTATTTAACGTGCATTTTCTGAACCGACTAATTATATCAGCACATGAGAATTTCTATGAACGAGTTTGAGAGAGCCTATCAATTTTTTCCGGAAAAGGAGTTATCACATACCTTCCAGGTTTCTTTAATATGCCACAATCGACATGGGACCAATGGCTTTACTTTCCCTTCGAAGGAAGTTGTGCTACGGATTTTTATCGCTCAATAAAAATCTGTCGATACTGGCAGGGGTTGAACCCATGAACATTGGTTCCTTAGACGATCACTTTATCCCAATACCACCGAAGTTAACGGTAAAATAAAGAATGGTAAACAATTCTGCTTACAGAACACATTATGAGCTCGTCGTAAAGGTGTTAGAGTATTTAAAAGGAGATATGACTTGGAGTGTGCTTGTTTTATCACTGGATAATTATTTATTCTTTTGCATATAAGTTATGTCAACAGTGTCGTGGAGTGTTTTCGGGTAAGCATAGTTCGTTAAAACGGTACCTATGATATGTTCTCATCACTCAGTAGAACTTTCATTGGGAATAAATCCCAATGTCAGTTGTGTAGAGCAAATCCTATGTGTGATAGGTCAAATGGGAGCATAGTTGGGAAGAACATATCAAGGGTACAGTTTTAATAATCTAACACGCCGGACTAAAGGCAATGTAGGCTCTAAAATCAAACAAATATTTTTCTTTTCAATGTTCGGACATTATTATTTTATCTTTACATAATTAACTCTTACAATTTCAATGTTAAATATGTTATTTAAATAAGGAAATATTGTCATCACAATAAACGAGATATGTTTAAAACAAAAATCAGTCATTAGTTTGTAAGTAAAAATAAATAAACATTGATGTAAGTTATTTTAGATTTTACCACGAATGCAATCTAAAGAACCAAAAGAGAACTTTATTTGATTACAACGATTGTTGATACCTTTATTTGTGGGTGCTCTGTCGTCATTGAATCCAGGCCTGAATGCAACACTGTTGTTAAAGTGTTCCTGTTATTAATTTATAATTTGCGATTTTCTTTTGTAACACCAAATAAAGGTGTGTTTTGTGTTTGCAGTAAAAGAATTGGCGTGACTTGGAATTTTACCAGGCTTGGCAGAAAACTAATATTCTACACATCAACAGTGAAATTACTTTTCTAAATTCAAGATTTTCGTTTAACGATAAAATACTGCTTTTATTAGTGCCACACACCTAAAAGAAGTGTTATTTTTATTAGTGTCACACACCTACAAGAAGCGCTATTTTTATTAGTGCTACACACCTATAAGAAGTGTTATTTTATTAGTGCCACACACTTACAAGAAGTGCTATTTTTATTAGTGCCACACACCTATAAGAAGTGTTATTTTTATTAGTGCCACACACTTACAAGAAGTGCTATTTTTATTAGTGTCACACACCTACGAGCAGTGCTATTTTTATTAGTGCTACACACCTACAAGAAGTTTTATTTTTATTAGTACCAAACACATACAAAAAGTTATGTTAGTGCACACATATAACGAGTTATTTTTAGTTACACACTTATAAGAAGTGTTAATTTAAGTACCACACACCTACAAGAAGTGTTATTTCTATTAGTGCCACACCCCTACAAGAAGTGCTATTTATACTAGTGCCACACACCTACAAAAATTGTTATCAACTAAACCGAATGATCTGCTTCCTATCTCATTAGCATAATTAGTAAATATGCCTGAACAGATATTAAGATATGTGGTGCTAAAAAAAATGAATCGACAAGAGAGAAAAGCATAAAAATTCTTTCAGACCCATCAATAAAATAATATTTGTGAAAGGGGAACCAATTTTACCGCTCATTGTCTTTATTGATTGCATTTGGAGAGGGCTATGACGAGCAACTTATATTACCTAGCTCTCACACCTCTGAGGATTCACTGGTCTGACCTTATTTAGATGATTTAATATGGATAACCCACACCGTATAAAAAATACCTGGGTCTATTAATTATACTACTATAAAGCCACATGGCTGACTCACTCACTCACTCACTCACTCACATTAATGTTTACCCGCTCCCAGATGAGCTAGAAACTTGAAATTTGGCAAAATTATAGCTTCTAGCTATTTTAGCCGACGGGAGAGTTCCAAGAAGTTAGAAATTTTAATTTCTAACCCCCGAAAAAAATTCAAAATGGTGGACCAACTTTAAAGTCGGTGCGAACCTTTCCTTGGAGGTCTCTTGTGGCTAAATGGTAAAACCCATAAAAAACTGATTGCACCAGCAGCCACGGATTTGGCAATATCCACAATTTTGCTCTTATTACTTTTTGCCGTATTTCCATCGGTTATACCTTAGATTTTGATTTTAGGTAAATTCAGCACATTTTCCACACATTTTTTAAATTTCAAAACCTATCTGGAATCACATTAGTTTACATCCACTTGCAAAGAAAACTAAACGCCTGTTTGGGGGCGGAGCCCCCAACGAGCAAAGCGAGTATTTGTCATATACTCCTACATTAGACTACAGTAAGGCGTAATCATTCATTTGTGAACCAATGCTTGGAGATACATATAATATATTAAATATTGAATTCTCGACTTTTTTAAACGTTGCTCATGTTTCTAATAGCTTAGGCCAGTGTGTCCTAAACTGTGGCCCGTTGGCCAAATGCAGCCCGCACTCACTTAAAATGTGGCCTTCACAATCTTCTGGGGGAAAATTAAAGATAAATCTTCGGTGGAAGATGCGAAACAGATAATGATAAAAAAATTTAACTAAAGATAATGATTGAATTTTACTTTACTTTTATTTGATTAATAAAAGTCTGTGTCTGCTTATGGTGGACTTTTTAAAAATAGATCCAAACCAAATATTAGATTTTTTATTAAAGTATAACAACAAAAGTAGTAGGCCTATAGTAAGAACTGTCCCTGGTGCGTTTGAACAAAATTTAAAAATATTGGCCACGTGACTTACATAAATTATTATGATAGTTTTATTCTAAATTATGTTTAAATTTCGTATAGTAAGTTTATATACTTTCTTTATGGTGCTAGTAACTCGAAAGTTCACTGCCGCACTTACAAAATTACGCCATCTATCCCTATCATAAGCTAGCTCTATCCAGTCCACCTCATTACACCCTATCCCTATCTTGAGCCAGTTCTATCCAGTCCACCTCATTACACCCTATCCCTATCTTGAGCTAGTTCTATCCAGTCCACCTCATTACACCCTATCCCTATCATAAGCTAGCTCTATCCAGTCCACCTCATTACACCCTATCCCTATCTTGAGCCAGTTCTATCCAGTCCACCTCATTACACCCTATCCCTATCTTGAGCCAGTTCTATCCAGTCCACCTCATTACACCCTATCCCTATCTTGAGCTAGTTCTATCCAGTCCACCTCATTACACCCTATCCCTATCTTGAACTAGTTCTATCCAGTCCACCTCATTACACCCTATCCCTATCTTGAGCTAGTTCTATCCAGTCCACCTCGTTACACCCTATCCCTATCTTGAGCTAGTTCTATCCAGTCCACCTCATTACACCCTATCCCTATCTTGAGCTAGTTCTATCCAGTCCACCTCATTATACCCTATCTATTTCAGGCCTACTCTGTTATACTTCCATCTACGTCTAGATCTTCCCCATGGTATCTTCCCATTGGGTTTGCCAGTCAATACTCTGAACACGGTTGTAAATTCTCCCATTCACGCTGCATGTACTGCCGACCGTAATATACAAGACTTAATTGTCCTAACAATATTATTTTGATTAGTACAGGATATGTTACTCATCATTATATAACCTCCTCCACTCCCAAGTAGAGGCATCCCTTTTTGAACCAAATATTTTTCTAAACACCTTTTTTTTTTTTGTCAGGTGACAAAGGTAAGAGATCACGTTTCACACACATAGAGAACAACTGGTAAAATTATTGTTTTGTATATTCTTAGTTTTATATTTCTTGAATGCAGGCGAGATGTCAACAACTTACTGATCGAGTAATAATATGCATTTTCTAACGGTTTTCAAAAGTTTAACTTTGAAATTTGTATTTTGAATTGCATTTCATTGAATCCTTATCTGGACTCTATGAATGGCAGTTTCTAGTCCGATTCTATTCTTTCATATATTTGAGATTAGGATCTTTTAATTGAATCTAAATCTTAGCTTAGAGTTAGGATTTAAAATTTCAATGCGTATCACAGCCTAATAATTATATTAATACATTTTAATATTAATAAAACCCTCTCAATAGATTCGGTTGGAATGGAACCCCGTTCTCCTGTGTAAGTCTGGAGAGAACACCACTACCTAAAACAAATGAATTTAAAATGTTAACGTGCTTTCGACAAAAGTGTTAAATTTTGTGTTTTTCTACCAGGAAACAAATGTTTAAAATAAGTTTTTGTTAATCTTACAGCTGTCAAGACTTTATTTTATCCATCTCCAAGATAAGAAAGTAATTTATTAGATTTTAATTAAATCTTCAATTTTTTCAACTTTATTTGGATGGTTTTAGATCTGAGACTTTTGTTATTGATGAAAAGGTTTTTCTATAATCTAATAGACTAAACCAACATAATAAAATTGAGTATGTTGTAATTTTAAGCAATGCTTGCTTGGCTTTGCTATTTTGAGAATGTAGCTCTATCAAGAAATAAGATATATTTTGGCGTTTAAATGTATTTGTTTATTCTAAGGGACCAAACAATTTCACAATAAAAATAACCGATCAAAAAACTCTAAGATATAAAACAATTTTATTAAATAGAAAATAACACCAGTGTCCCCCGCTTCGATGGCCGCGTGCTCTAACGCGCTATTTTCGCAGTAAAATAAACTGCCGATGACGGGGAGATTAGGATTCTAATCTCAATCAGGTGTACTGAGGGTGGTTTTTCCGAAATTGTTTTCCATTCTATCTCGCTAGGCAAATGCTGGTATACTTCCTTTAAATATAAACTTCAAAATTTCTAAAACCATTAGCGTAATTAGTCTAGATATACGATATATATATGAGATCTTTAATTACCGAGATTCACCTTAATTATCATCCTGGTCTCCTGATGAAATGCATGGCTAAAGATCACATTGGATTTTAAACGTGAACTGACATCAATTTGATAGCTGATTTTTGCGTGATAAAATATTTTTATATGTTATAATAAATATGCTAAAAACTACTTTTGATATTCATTTTTCAAATCTCTTTAATTATTCTTCCCGAAAATTAGGGATGGATAAATAAAAGTCAACACGTGCATGGTTACTGTCAAAGAGAAATTATTGCTAGATAATTAATTAATAACTTTTAAAAGTAAATTTACCTTATCTCACTTTAATCAAATGTTTTATAGTTGTAATACTCAATGTTTTAATAAAACAAATTAATAAAGTTATTGGTACCACCACACATTGTTTTGAAACCTTGAAAGTGTCCCTAGTTGCAAATAGATTAGGCACCCTTGATCTATGGTAGGCATATAGGTTGACCAAACGACAGTTTGTAAGTTGGACTCAAGCAAATGTGTATGGAACTTTAAAGGTACTGTACGTAAAGGGAAGGAACTGTGGATTTTAACAAATGTTTTGAAACTTAGAACGTTTCCAAACCGACATTGAAACACCATTCAGACGGGAAAGTTTTAAGTGGGAATGCAGAGTATGGAATGAAGCCTGGCTTGCAACACTGTCACCTGAAGTGGAACAGTAATTAACATCTTACATGGTTTAACTAGGGTCTTACTTGCTAATAATAATAAGAAAACTTTGTATTTGCCATAATTTTAACAAGCATCAGAAAATAACTGGCAATAAATTATTAAAGGGATTTATGAAGCACCATCCAAACTTAACGTGGTAACAATAATAATCTATGTTTATGTCTCAAACGAAAGACGTTTATGGTAAACGTAAGCAAATGTTTATCATCCTGAAAAAAATAAATGTAGTTTTTGCTACGCTGATGGTTTGAGGATGAGAAAGGTTATATTTAAATGAAGTGGACCAGCATTTCTGTGAAAGGAGAGTGTAAAAGCATTTAGGAAAAACTACCTTCAGTACACCCGACCGGGAATTGAACATCGATCTCCCCGTCATCGGCAGTCTAGTCTACTGGCGAGAGCAGGGCGTTCGACCATGCTGGCAGCGAAGCGGGTAAATGTAATTAATAGCAACTTTGTGGCAAGGCTGTACAATATCAACTAACCTTGATTTCCTAATTTATATATTAAAAATGCGTTTCAGGAAGCTATTGCCAATAATGTGATAGCTATAAATTCAACTATTTTCATTTATTGTCAGTAGTAATTATTAAAATTGTCAGAATGGCTCATTTGTGAAACAAATAGAATCTTTGAATGATCGTAAAAGCTTTACTATGGGTAAAATAATAGTAAGTGGCATGTTGCTTAGCCTAATTAACACATATATTATTTTGTGTGTTTCCACATAAAAAAACAGAAAGTTTTAATGGTATTCGTCTAAATCATAGATATTTCAAAAATCTTACAGCCATTGAATTGGTTAGCTGTAATGTTTTCATTCGACCAAAGGATAAAGTCAGCAGATGTAATATTATTTGTTCCAATGGAACTTACTAAGCTCCTGTAACTTAGAAATATCCAAGAGAACAATCAGGTAAATTTGGGACGTGAAACAATGTTTTTGAATATAATTACGAAACATTTGGAAAATCAGAAAATGTAAGTAAAGTATTGGAATGATTCAGGGCAAAAAATTATTAGCTAGAATATGTATGTTCATTAATATACATGTATATCTTATTTTATTACATTTTAAATTGCCTATAAATTCTTTATTATTTTAGCTTAGTTAGTAATATTAAACTTTGATTAGTGTTCCTCTCTTATTTACCACATATTTACTTTGATAATAATATCTTGTAAATGTGAATACGATAAGGACTCCAGTTGACAAAATAATACCGTTTCAACAGATTTTGAATTGACATATAAACTGTAAATTGATATTAGTCTACGTTTTAATAACTTTCAATTTCCTATCAATAGGAAAATTCAGTTGGCCAAAATAGTATCTATTTTAAAAACTTTTCTTTATATAGCTGTACGAGGTCTTTAATGAATAATATATTCTAAATATTCAAAAATAAAATAATGGATAGAAAAATTCGATGATTTTTTCATTACTAAGATAGTTAAGAAATAGCTAAATATAATACAGTTTGGTAATGTTTATCTCAGTTTTTAGACACGCGGCTTTTTTTTTTTTTACAAAACTAAGCATATCCTTTCTAAAAAAATTTATAAGATTCATTTGATATAAATATTAATTTTATATTATGAAATGATGCTAACCCAATTATCATAAATTAATTTAGCTAAACAAGACATACAATTTGTACCTATTAAAAAACAAAATACCCATAGCAATATCTCAATTTTATGATGATTTTATTTGTCCTAATTTGTAAGAAAATATATTTCTAATGCTTAGGTAGTTTGTGACATTTTTATTTTCTTAATCCAATCTATTTATCTTTTTTTCACATTAAAAACAAACATATCTTAAGTATACGAGTATTTACATATTAACTTTTTTAGTTATAATATCTTAAAATTGGAGACGATAATTTAGAGATTACTGCGAACAACATTTCATTTGACAGGGTTAATCAGTTAAAATATTTAGGAGCAATTTTAACTAGAAATAACTATATTTTATTGGAAATTAGGAAAATAAGACAGTCAGTAAAACGCATGGTATTACTCGGTCAGTAAGTTGTTGAAATCTCGCCTGCTTTCAAGAAATATAAAACTCAGAATATACAAAACAATAATTTTACTGGTTGTTATTGTTACCTATGGTTGTGAAACGTGATCGCTTAACTTACTAATTAAGGCTGTTCGAAAACAAGATGCTTAGGAAGAAATTTAATCTGAAACAAGATGAGCCTTCTGGGAAGTGGAGGAGGTTACATAATGATAGGTTACATATCCTGTACTCATCACAAGACTTAGTTAGAATAATTAGGGCTTGTAGATTACGGTGGGTAGGACATGCAGCCGAATGAGAGATTCTAGAATCTTGTTCAGAGTATTGACCGGCAAACACAATAGGAATATACCATTGGGAAGACCTGGACGCAAATGGGAGGATAATACTAGAACGGACCTGAAAGAAATAGGGTGTAATGAGGTGGACTGGATAGAACTAACTCAAGAAAGGGATAGGTTGTAATGAGGTAGACTGGATAGAACTAGTTAAAGATAGGGATAGTGTGTAATGAGTAGGACTGGACAGAACTAGATAAATATAGGGTTAGAGTGCAATGAGGTGGACTGGATAGGTGGCAAGTGTGGCAATGAATTTTCGAGTTCCTGATGCCATAAAGTAAATGTATCTTAAATAAATATTAATTTTGTCATACAACATTTTTACCTTAAAAAATACTAATTAGTCATCAAAAGTTTCCTAGAGATTTAGATTTTCTATTTCAATGTCCTCAATATCAAATAAATGTTTATCTTCTACTACAAAGTTATAACGTTTGTTTTGTATTACAAACAATTATGAGACATGTGTAATATTAATTTTACTAAGCGCTCTGCCATTTATTTAAATCCAGACATATAATATTTTTTTTTAAAAAAGCATCATAAATAGAAAAGTTATTTTGTTTAGCATGTCTACCAAGCTATTTAACTTAATTTAATAAAGTCTCCGCAACAGTAGGACTTAAAATAATTCCCGAGTTCTTAATATCCCCCGTTCCTAGAATTAGAATGGCAGTTTCTTTAATGTTGAACAAACAGTAACATCAGCTTTACAAATTGAAAAAAAAAAAAAGAAGTTTTTTAATGAAACACTTCTCTAGAATATTCTAATTTCAACAAGATTTAACTTTTTACATAAAACAATGGTCTTCGTAACAAGTGTAACTTTAAAAAAAAATCAAATGTAACTTTGACTTGCATGCTGTTTTCGCATAATATTTTAAGATTGGTATTATTCATATATATAGTGTGTTCCCGGGTTAAATGTCTACACTTTTGGAAGTGGTAGTGGATCAAAAAAATAAACCATAAATATATTTAGGAGATTTGCTCGTTTTAGCTTTATTTTCGCGCAAACAGCATAAAACTAAATAAAAACACGTTTTTCTGCAAAGGTCCTCGGCAATGGCTTAGTAATTAATATTAATTTCCATAATTTCCATGGAAGATGGATCGGTCGTGCTGGACCTGTGGCCTAGCCTCTTCTTTCACCTGATTTTAACGCCATCAGATTTTTTTTTGTACGGAGAGCTCTTAAGCAAAAAGTGTCTGAAGTGTCTGTTAATGACGTTCAATCATTAAGAAGAAGGATAACTCAAGCGTTCGAAGAAACAACAGTCGCACAATGTTGGTCAACCTCTCGTTTTGTCATTGATAGTTGCAATGCTTGTCTTCGGGCTGGAAGTCGTCAATTTGAACAAATTAAATCAATAAAATAGTTTATATAATATCTCCCTATTCTATTTGTATTAAGTTTTTTTCTGTTTAAACGAAAAAAAGCGAAAACTAGCAAATCTGGAGAATACATCTTGATCTAATTTTTTGATCTACTACCACTCCCCAAAGTTTAGCCGTTTAACCCGGGAACCCCCTGTATATCTATAGAGAACATGTTGTGGTTTCATATAAATATACAAACATGGAACCACAACATGAGTAAGACATCAGGGGACCTAGTGGTCTAGCGGTAAGGTGTTAGACCTCTGTGTTAAGGGTCCGGGGTTCAATCCTCATACCCGGCACATATTTATCTGATTATCAAGCCCTTCCTTCACCTCTGACAAGACGTGTATTAATCACAACTTGTGAATGTGTGGAGTGCCAGGCCTCCACCGTGGTTCGTACCCCACGTTAAACTGTAGGTCCTCCATTTCATCTCACAATCACCCTACTATTTCACATTAGCATATAACCCGAACGGGTAGTAAAAAGCGGTGCTAATAATAATAGTTAAGCATCTCTGCAAACAATAAATATTGAAACTCTCGGCCTTTCATTTTTTTTAGCCCTGCGACTTACTACCCGTTTGAGCTATATGTAATATTTACACTAATGGGTTAGAGATGAGGGTGGTTGAATTTAGATGATTGGTACTCGCACCTACAAGGAAAGAGAGAATGGGAAACCATTTATTAAAAACCATTCTCAGTACACCCGACCGGTTTCGAACCACGATCTCCCCATCATCGGCATTCTAGACTATTGATAGATTAGCGTTTTAGACCTTTCAAATTAAAGTTCTCAACATTATCCATATAGTCAATTTTGATATGAAAAACACAAAAGGGTTGTATTTTATTTTAATTTATTTAGCACCGCCTCTTACAACCCGTTCGGGTTATACGCTTATGTAATAATTACACTAATTTGTTAGGGATTAGTAAGGTTGAATTTAAAGGAAGTGTACCCGCATTCACGTAGAGAGAGTGTGGAAAACCATTTAGGAAAAAACTCCTCAGAGCATCCAAACGGGATCAAACCCCTATCTACCCATCATTGGCGGTCTAGTATATTACGTTTGTGACGCCTTAGACCATGTGGTCACATAAATGGGTTATTAGGTATTATAGTAAAGAAGTCACTTGCACTTATCGCCCAAGTGTGGTGTGATTAAACATTTTTTTCTCTTTTTGAACCAAGTCTTACCATCCGTACAGGCTATCCATAGCTATAAGGTAGGTATGAGAAAAGTTAAATTTAAAGGAAAGGTACCCTAATTTGCGTGGATGTAGAGTGGGAAACAATTAAGAAAAGAATACACCCTCATTACACCCAGTCGTAATTCAATCTCCTATCTCCCCATCAACTAGTCAAGTATATTGCGAGATGACGCCTTAGAATTCGCGACCACCGATGTGGGTTTGTAACTTTATAAATATATTTCTTGAACGCTACTTTTTTTTCTCAATCGCAATAACAATTAATAAATCCAACTTTTAAAATATCCATGTGGTTTTAAAAATAATGTTTGGTTTTTTTTAAATAATGAAGAAGAGTTTTTGACTCTTGATAGGAAGATTAATTAGATTCTCTTGAAATATTCGGAGACATAAAAATGAACAAGGCACCAATTTATCTTCCTAGCCAATTAATTTTTATTTCAAAAAACTACTTTAAAATTATTTTGAAACTCAGGGGGTAAAATTAATCTTAAAGAATCTTTAAACTCACGTCAGTGATCATGTTGTTTAGGATGCCAGGATATATACTTGGCTACCTTTGAACATGAGGTCTTAGTTCAAATCTTAGCTGGGTGCACTTAAGATTGGCTATCTACATATAATTCACATTGTGGTTTTACTATCGCTCTCAACGCTAATGGTGGTTCATTTCTTCTAATGGATTTATTAATTTTTCTCGACCTTTTAGAGATATAGGAATTGTGATCCTCCTAAAAATAAATCGAACTAAATATTTTGATAAATGTTGACGTTTTATGACCCACTGAAACTGAAAAAGTGATTTTCACGATTACGTCTGTCTGTCTGTCTGTCCGTATCTCAGACTGGAGCCGAAACCATTATACTAATTTGGGCTAAAATTTGTATCTAGTGTTTACTGAAGAGTAAAAAGAGAAAAAATCGAATTTCTCAAAATACGCTCTAAAGATTTTGATTAAACTTTTAAACTAGACATTGTTTGACAATGCAAAAAAAATACCACTTAGGTTGCAGCATGGTCTAAGGCGCTACTCTCGCAGTAGAGTAGACTAGACTACCAATAATGGTGAGATCGAGTTTCGAACATTAGTCCGGTGTACTCAAGTTCGTTTCTTCAAAATGGTTTTCCACTCTCCTTACACACAAATGCAGGTTCAATTTCTATAAATAAAGCCTTCATAATCCATTAAACATTAATGTAATTAGTACATAAACGTATAACCCAAACTGGTAATTAGATGTGGTGCTAAAAAAAAAGTTACAAAAAAAATTGCAACCCTCATTTTCTCAAGAAAATTACTCTTAAGGTTATTTTACATAAGAGGAAATTGCCAATTTTGATCATATCGCCGAAACTATTTGAGGTAAGAAATGACATCAGTTTTTAGTAAGTTATTTCGTATCTTAAATTGTATAGCAATAAAGTATATATAGTATGATTTTGGTAGGAAGAACAGTAGATGTTAGTTACTAAAGTTACTGAAACAATGTTAATAATTTCACACATCATGTCATTTTATCTGAAGCTGTCACTTTTGATAGATATTATCAATAATACCTATAGAAAAAATCTAATAATTTAGTAAAATTATATCAATGTTGGCTGCAAAGAAACAATTTTGAATTTTCTCTACTGTTCTTCTAACCAAAATCAGGGCATGGATTATATTTGAATTGAGACGGGCTCTTAAGACGTCTGGTTCTAGCTGTATTACCTATCTAAGTTAGGTGTTATTCATGGAGTGAGACGGGCTCTTAAGACGTCTGGTTCGGGCTGTATTACCTAAGTTAGAGTAGTGCCTTTAACCATGCGGACACCGAAGCGGGTACTATTTGTTTAATATAATAATTAAAATAACAAAATATAACATGGTATAGTATTTGATAATTAGTCAAAATTAGAAGCCGAAGGGGAGAAGGGGCAGATTTCTTAACTTACCAAAACAAAACTACTTTGAATTAAAATATATTCGAATAAGGGCCGTTCTTATGACTCCTGTATTAATATTAATCTGGCCTTTAAATATTTTTATCTTGTTAGTAAGTTAAAAGTACGTCTTATGACTGCCAGATAGTATTTATCTCCAAGATAAAATGTATTTATCTATCACATTTTTATCGGGAGTTTCAGGTACTTGATACTTTTATCTGAAAATTAAAATGGTCGTTGCCATAGTGACGCGTTGTTTTTCATGAGGTTACGTACGCGTGTCAGAATATGTTTTTAGGTTAAAATCTTGGTTTACGTATTTAGTAAGTACAGGCCCCGGCTCTAACTAAGTTATATATAAAGTTAAAATATTTAATTCACACTTTTATAAAAACTGACAAGCTATTTGTAGAATTATATTTATACCAAAACAAATCATTTAAATGCGAGTACAATAAATACAATTTTGTAAAGGTTGTACTCAACTTTTGATCACATTTTGGCGGACACCGAAATTAGTACTTGCAAGACAACCCAACGTCTGCGCCCACGTGACGCCATCTGTTTCCTTGCACTCGTTTAGCCGCCATTATTTAACAAATGTTGAGAGTTGTAGCCACTAGCCAGGTTGTAGTGGTAGTAGCAGGGTATATACGCATGCGCGCACCAGTAAAAACAGTACCAACCTTGCGTTTTCCGTATAAAAATATATTTATCCTACAGATAGCTATCCGACTGATACATTCAGTTTATTATATGCGTAAAATATTAAAGTGGCTGATAACATTTATCTGGTCGATAACTTTAATCTCCCGATAGCATATATTTATCCGGTAGTCATAAGACCGGCCCTAAAGTGTAGTTCCATTAAAACGATTTTTCATTATTATTTCATCTTTTTTTTCATTCATCTTTTTTTTTTTCAGCCTCAAGCCGAGTGTTGATTGATATGGAGGTAATAAAGATAGTCGGCGTCTCGGTTGTCGCCACCAAAGAAGAGGAAAGATAAAGCGCAAGCGATCTTTCTGGCATACCAAGGGTTGAAGAACGTATTAAATATGAGATGGTGGCCTTGGAATGCCATCAAGTCCCATAACACAGCGCAATATCCGCGAAAGCCGGCATTGTCTCGTTTGGACCGGGTCGCCCTGGCCTCCACACCATCTTAATCAAATGCGTGCCTGCTCGTAGCCAACCTAACCCCCCTTCTACGTCGAAATACCACAGTGTGCCTTCTTACCATCCTTTATTGAGTCCAGAAACTAAGAAGGAATTTTACAGTTAGGGAAAGTTTTGCCCAACATTTATGAAACGGTTTTGAGAATTATTGTCTTTCATAGGACATATATTTGGTTGTTGTTTTGTGGATGATGGGTTAAAAAAAGTGACAGTATCTGTTACAAGAATAAAGCTCGAATGTATTTTTACCTATGATGCTTTCCAATACAAACTAGAAACGGCTGATTATTAATACATCTTATTCTAGTGGATAAACAAACCTTTAAGATTAATGTTCTAATGGATGTTTTCTTATTACTGTGGTGTATCGTCGAAAAAATTAAAACCAAACAAGAATGACAAACGGGCTTTCCGTTTAACGAATGATTTAAAAATCTACTCACAACAGTAAACATAGCTGTCTGTTTGTATGCTTCGTAGGCGCATGCGTGTATTAAGTCGGTTGGCTTAGGCGCATGCGTGCATTGAGTCGGTTGGTAACAACATTGGATTGGTTCTTCCACGGAGATTTGATGGAGACGTGCAGAAAAAACTAAAGAGTGTTTATAATAGTAGAAAGAGCCTACATATTTTACCGGGAAAGGTATTTTAACAAACCTTCCAGGATTATTTTACAAGCCACAATCGACATGGGACCAACTGCTTTAATTCTACTTCTATGGTTGTTGTATTACGGATTTTTATCACTCAAGAAAAATATGTCGACCGCAGCTGGGTTTGAACCCAAAAATTAAGTTCAGTTAAAATATAAAACGATCTTTCATACTTTAAAAGATAACAGGTAAAGTCAATGTTATTGTTTCTTTTAGTGTTTGTGAAGAGCACGAAGGGGTGTATTGGTTAGTCCATGGGCCCAAAAGAGGTACCTAAGAGACTGGTGAAAATTTGGAAAACACTGTTCTAGATAGATTGCACCTGATTTAACTATGAAAAGGGTTCAGAAACCTATAGTGATTAATCCCAGGGTCAAAAAAAAATGTAGACTTAAACCTAGATAGCCCAGTTATTAGCAGTCAAGAATATTGCGAGCCTAACGCCTTAGAACCTGTGGTCACAGGTGCTGGTTTAAAATTTCCTTGAATTATAGTTATACATTTATATTGTATATTTACCATCCATATTTATCATTTTTTTTATTTTGTAAAGGAAATTTGTTTTAAAATAATTAGAGTAAAATATTATTAGGCTAATTATTTAGAACTTTATTTTTGAATGTGTTTTTATCAAACCCTTTATAAATATTTTTACAACTATTTATTCCCACATAACCCCAGATAGGGGCTAAGAAATACGATAGTGGAAATAGTCGTACACTTTAGCTCAGTCGGTTCACATATATGTCTACTGAGCTAAGCGTCCTGAGTTCGATTCCTGGCATGGCCGAAAAACATATTATAGGTGAAATGTGGGTTTACCCTTTCACAGTGATGCATTAACGGCTGAGAGCCAGGCGTTATGTCTGTTCTAGATTTAAGTTTGTTTATTAGTTGTGTGCTGATTTAATCGGTCGAATCATAAAGTGAACGTTAAATATCTCAAATAAATGGGGAGGGGGGAGTGAAAATAGGGTCACTACACCCACCCCGTAGGCCTCACGTGTCAGGATGGGCCTTGTGGGATGTATAGGTAACATAATTGTGTGGTTCGTTTTATCTGGTTTATTGAAAGAGATTAATTAATCTACTAGAGTATAATGTGATGTAGGATTTAGAACTAATTGAAAGAGTTTTTTTTTAAAAAAAGTACTCGTTCTGTCAACGTCCTTACTGAGCGGTCCATGCCCTGACATTTTCGGTGATATAAACCTAGCTGGTATCGAACAGCTGACCGTCTGGTGCGGTGCTGTTGTTATCTAGCTCTGATTTCAAGGCTGGGTTGAGGAATCCTCCGCTGTGCAGAACAGGGACTCAAGCTGTAGGATATTCTCCCCACAAGTTGGTTAGACTTGATAGCTGATTATGTAGAGCCCTTTGAATTATACCTCCTTCACCCCAAACTAGCAACTGGCGTATTTCTGCCCCCCCCCCCACCCCCCTCTTTTTCTAAATGTCCACAACTCACTGTTATACACTCAAAAAGGATGGGTGTTTCCCCTAAGATATTAGTTTTTACAATGCTCTGTTATATTGTTATTATTAACACCGCGTCTTACTGCCCGTTTGGGTTATAAGCACTTACGCTAATGTGTAGTGGTTGGGTGATTGTGAGATGAAATGTAGGACCTACAGTTTAACATGGAATCCGAACCACACATTCACCAGCTGTGATTAATAAACGTCTTGTCAGAGGTGAAGGAAGGGTTCGCTCTGTTATACTACTTGGCAAAACAACTGATGTTGGTTCAAAAACACGACCTAGTCTGAATGCTTGAATGGTGAGTCAGAAGAGTTGACGGTGCGAGTTCAAAGGCTTGATCTAGTTTAACTAAGGTTACAAGATATAACAATAGCATGTGTAGGTGCCGTCTAAAGGTGATCCGGCTGAAATTACAATCCCTGATACATCCTTTGAATGGCAAACCGAGTCTAACTTCTTAGACCGATTCACTATCATTGTGGATCTTCCGATACCGGTGAACCAGATTAGACGAGATTGCCGCTTTTGTACGCTTGATATAATGTGGTCCACATTGAATTCTATATTGCAATACAGTCAAAAGTGCTAAATATTGTAAAAAAATATATGTCAGACGTTTTTATATTTTACTTGGCTATTTCATGTGTTTAAAATGACACACTTTTCCATTAAATAACACTTTTTATCGGGGTGCACCACCCCTTCTTACTACCCATTCATGCTATCCGCATAT